>CM076581.1:1342805845-1343038388 GCA_034641835.2 Pinus albicaulis | reverse complement strand
CTTCCAGAATTCATTTCAGAAACTATCTCTTTGAACAATCAACTACTGCAACAAGAGGAAATTTTCTGCCAAAAAATCTTGCAATGGAATTCTTTGTGCCAAGAGAGCGATAAAATCACAAATCATGTCGTAGATTTACGAAATGATTATGATTTGATTAATGAAAAGATTAATGATTATCTGGCATGGAAAAAAACAGAAGAAGGAAGAAAAGCTGGTGCACCCATTGTTAATGAAAACCATAAAGAAATATTGTTCAATAACTGGGATGCACAAATTAGAAGGGCAGAAAAAGTAGCAGAGGAGGCGGCTACAGCGGAAAATATTCTTACTGATTGTGTAAATGAAAATTTACACAAAGCTAATTTGATTCCTGAAACTGTTCCAGGATATCTCCCACAGGCAAATCAACTGCAAACAGAATGGAGGCAAAAGGCAGAAGAAAAAGCAAAATCTATCCAAGGGCTGACGAGATTGAATTGGGAGTCATACTGGATGTACTTGGTGAAGCCACACAGTCAGCACAGTGCGCTTAATTGTATAATCAATGCTACAGAGAAGATTGCTCCTACGTGTGCCGACTCTGTCTTTTCAGGACAGTTGAATTCTGAAGTCGGTCAACCGCATCTTCTCAAAACTATGCTAGATGCCTGCAAGTTTAAAGAACAAGTTCATAGATAGTTAGATTTAGTTTTAATTTTACTTTATTTTAGCCTAGGAAAAGGACGGTCATTGAACCGAATCCTTAATTTTTGTAATAAGACTATTTTTAGATTTAGTTAAAGTAGTATTTAAACCCTTCTCATGCATTTAGAGAGGGGTACTGGATCTTAATATTTTTGACTTGGAGATTGCATTTCTGTACTCCATTGTCTTATATATTTTTAAAAAGGATCACATCTGGTGATTTTCATGTGGAATTATCTTTGAAGTGTTACATTTCTGTACCTTGGAATTTGATTTTGCATCAGAGTTACTGGATTAGAGTATCACATTGCATTTGAAAGTCTTCAAGATGAATGAGGTATTTCTATCCTTTCACTGTTGATTTCTTCTGTTTTATGATATTCGCTTTAAATTGCTATCATTTATATATATTTGTTTTCACAACGCTTCCTTTTATATATCATTTCTGAGTATAATTGAAACGTTATCTTTCATAAGTATATATAGATGGTATACAATGATGAATGTAATATGCTAATACAACTCTGTTTAATTTCTTAAACAGAGTTATCTTTATTTTTTTCTGCACATTTCGATTTAAATAATAATACATTTTCATGGTTATTGCTAAATTGGAACAATCTTAAGTTGTATTCACATATAATTACCCGGGTTAGTGTTAGAATTTCTTTACCAGTATTTAGTTTAAATTAGATAGTTTTATTTCAATTAATTTGGTCCATTTCCACCCATCAACCAATCCATTTAGTTATAAGGAAAGCTGGTCCTTTTTAAATCCGATCAAGACCCCATATACACCAAACGGAAAAGGAGGCATCTTGAGTGGCGCTACACTCTTTTCCCGATGTTTGGTGAGATTTTGCAGGCCAAACGGGATGGGTAATAAGTTGATCATCATTAAGATTTACAGTGTCCTCATTCTCTTCAATGTTTAAAGCCTTCAAAATTTGGGTCTTATATACATGTTGGGTAGCTAACTCAGTCAAAGGAACAAAGATTTTTATCTTTGAAATTTCCTGCTCCAGGCTGAAAGGAATCTGACTCTTTAAAGTGCTAGTTTCAGCCTTATTAGCTGTCATTCTATCAGCAACATCAACTTGCTGATTTGTTTTATTTACACTTGAAAAAATTGTTCTCACAGGAGTACTAGCTAAAGTGTTAGTACTACTAATGTCTGCACTCTATTTTTCATTGTTTTGGGTGCTTTTCTCTTTATCATTACCAGAATTTACAGCCACTGTTTTATTCTTTTGCTTGACAATTTTAGGCTTGGTTACAATGTTGTTTTTTGAAGGTTTGTCAGAGGCTTTAGTGTTGGGAGTTTGTTGACTAGTTTTGCTTCTAAGGTCATACTCTCTTTGAGACTCTATGATAACATTTTCCATGTCTTGATAATAATTTTCATTATCATCCCTTCTATCATCATAAGGTGTATAAAGACCTTGTTTTCTATCATAATGAACTTTGAAGTCATCATGCTCTACCCCAAACATGTTGATATCATCTTCCTCTGTTATTTCATCTGTTTCCTCAACCTCACTTACATAGTTTTGATGAAAGGGGGGAGTGATCTATTGATCATCTTCCCTAGGTCTGTTTGGAGGTTGATTCCTTCTAAGATTCTGGTTTTGGTTCTGGTTTCTATTTTGAGGAGCAGTTTGATTTTGGCTTGCTTGTGATCTTTTGATTTTTCTCATCTCTTTCATCATCTCTTCCATCATTCTCTCCATCTTTGAGTTGGAAGTAGAAGGCGAGGATTCCTCTCTAAAGGACACTCTCTTTTCATTTTTCATTCTTGCTCTCTTTTCCATCAAATTGACCTCCACAGAAAGAGCGCCTCTTTTCATATCTTCAAGATTTGAAAAATCTCTCTCTCTCTCAGCTGATAGGCCATCTTAGGGTCAAACCCTTCAGGAAACTTGTTTAAAGCTGAGCCTTGTGGAGGTTTTAGTTATGGGGAAAGTGAATTATACACACTGTTAAATCTGGTGCAATAAGCTTTCACACTTTTCCCAGTGTTTCTATGGAGGTTCTTGTAATCGGAAAGGACTTGGAGAGGATTCTTCTTTACTTCCCATTTGTTTAAGAAAGTTTGATGGAAGGTGTGGAGATCATAGATACTATGGTGGGTTAAACCTTTGAACCATTTCCTTACTTCTCCCCCTAAACTCTGAGCAAACAATATAATATTGACAGAATCATCATCAATTTCATTTCTGTCAAAGTAGTCATTCATTTTATCCACATGTTGTGATGCAGATGTGGCATTGCTAGCATCATATAATGGAATTTTGGACTGATAGTCCTGTGGAAGATTGACTAATGGTGCAGGAAGGACTAAGGGAGCATACCATGTTGCCATGATATGTGGTGGGGGGTGGATTTACAAGGGGTGGATTAACAAGAGGGAAAGTGGGCTGAAGTGGGGTGGTTTGAACAGCGGATGTAAGGTGAGCAGAAGTGAATGGACCAGGAGTAGATTTCTGAGCTGATCTTGGGTGAAAGACACCTAAATTTTGAAGGACATGAAAATCAGGAGGTGTTGTTTCTCTGCTGCCAGGATGTTCACTTGTTTCAGGAGATGAAAGTGAAGACTCAGAATCTAACTGATCTAAATCACCAAGAGACCTAGTTCTAAAGGGATTTACTAAGTCAAATTGTGATTGTTGTAGAGCTGAGATATTTTCAGGGACTGAATTAGCTCTCAAGGGTGATCTGAAAATAGTTGATAATTTAATCCTAGGAGACTTCCTCAGGATACTTTCTTGGTTATCAACTAACTCAGGTGGATCAGGGTCAGGATAGGCTCTAGTGTGAATCTTTCTAGGAGCCACTATGCTGTATTTTTCAGACCCAAATAAACAAGAAAATTTCAACCAGGTATGACAATCTTTGAGAGGTTAACTAATCTGTTTATAGAAATTTCAATCCTATAGTCCTCTAACTGAGTTTGTCTAATGTTACAATGATAAGGGTTCTTCCCAGTGGAGTCTTAAGGTCTGCTAAGGATTGTGGAGTCGCCAAGTGGAAGCTTTTAGCTCCTAAGGAGGTAAAAAGTTTTATGGTCCACCACCATGTTTATCAAATACCAATCTGAAATATTTTTAAGTTTTCTGAGTTATTATTCAGTTGTGTGGTTTTTAAGAATATCCTAACTCTGTTTCAAAACATAGATACGGTTATGAGACAAAGACAGTCTATTCTCACGGCTAAGCCAGCTGATCTTTCAAGGTTAGATAAAGTCTTAAGATAATCCTAGGGTTTACCTAGTTTGTCACTGATTCAAACAAGTTTTATCATGATTACCATTTCTTTGGTAGTGCTTAAAAAGGCTGCTTTTACTCACAATTTTTATAAAAATGAAAAATATTCTGGGTTTGATTCCCCAGCGGAGTCGCCAGAAATGTTAGGAATCTGTAATTAGCAAGATTGGCAAAGTACGATCAAAGAAACAACATCGTTTCAACCACTTTGGGATTCTAGGATCTAGCCCTCCTGAATCCGAAGAGGGATCTCTCCAATAAGTGAAAAGATGGATTTGTATTTGAAGTTTGGGGTTGTAATATTAGGCTAGTTATGAAGTCCAAAGGTTTGTTTTGTTTTTTGGATGGTTGAGCATGATTACCATTTGAGGTGGAAAGTTATAAATGCAAAAAGTTCCAAAGGTGAGAAGTTGCAAGCAATCAGAGTAAGCTTCAGCCAAAAAGATAGATAATTGCAGGTTTTAGTCCATTGGGCTATGGAGTCATAATAGGGTTTAATTGGAACAGCAAGAGGCAAGAGTGGTCCATGGGGCAAGTCATCTATGTCTAAGGATCTCTTTGAAGATTGATTTATGGAATGAAATGATACAACAAGAAGGAAAATTAAACAGATGAAGAAAATAGAGCAGCCCAGGATCTAGTAAGTGCTTCTAAACTAGCCAGCCTTTGACATATACTCAAGAAATACATAAAAGTAAACTAGGATCTGGTAAGTACTTTGAAACTAGCCAGCCTTTGATACACTTTCAATAGCAAACATGTAAAAACAAAGGGAAACTTGAAAGCAACTTTTGGAGAAGAAACTAGCGGGCCGAGCTCACCACAAATCCTCTCCTAGCTCTGCTTTACTCAGTTACTTTCAAGACCAACACGATAATAACACAGAATTTCCTAAGATCTGGTAAGTACTTTGAAACTAGCCATCTTTTAACACATTCCAAGGGAAACGTCCAGACAACATTTGGGGATAAAAATAGGACCATGGCACACCATATCTTCCGTAATTCATCTGTACTTAACTAATACTAAACATAACATTCACAAATAATATTCAGCTAAGGCAATAAGATGAAGGAACACCAACATTCCTATGCTTAAACTGAATTAAATCATTCCCAAATAACACAGTTTGGAAGAAAACATTTAGATAAAGATTTTCAGTCAGAGAAGGTTACTGATATACAGTAGGTCCTAACTCTATGAATGCTATTCTTTATAAGAGAAGATGAAACACAGTGAAAACAGAAACAAAATAACAAGTTACAATAAGAAAAAAATCACCGTCAACATAGACTAGGATCCCATAAAACAGCTTGTATTGATGCTCCAAACCAGTTACAACTTCAAGCCCAGTGCTTTAGTTTAGAAGTCATCTACACATCTTAGCCTAACCTATCTATCACCAGCAGAGCTCCAAGAGCCAATGAATATTATTTACAATTAGAAGTTTAAGCTCAAGTGTATTTCAAAGTTCTGCAACCAACCCCTCTCTCATCTTCTGCAGTAGTATATATAGAAGAATGAGGAGGTGAGATCTAATAAAAGATCTTAATTACAATCAATATAGACTTAATGGGTTCTTGGCCTTTGGGGGGCTCAATAAGAAACTTACATAGGTGTCCTCTGTATTAAATGTTTTTACATAAAGATTAAGATTGGTGGGAGCTTTTTTTGACCTTTGAGGCTCTGTGCGGTGTCGGGGTTACTCTGCAGATATCTTTTGCATTAATTTTCCCTACATAAGTAACTCTCTGGCTGTGCTGAGGTGAATATCTTCATTTGATCAATAAATTTGGCCCCTGATTGAATACTTTGAGGCATAGGTGGCATTTCGGTAGTTGGGAGGAATCAATTTGCCTCAACTATGGCGGTGGAGGCTTTCCTGTTGATAAAAAACTTAAAATTTTCTTCAATCTATGTTTTAATCGGGGATTAGGATTTTGATAAACATTCTTAGACACGATCCCCGTAAAATTTGTCTTTAATCTTCTGTCCTGGTAAATTTTATCTTCGGCACTGATACTCTCTGACTGTGCCCGATTTACTGTCTTCTTTGCTAATGTGCAGGGCTACGCAGGGTTATACGGCATCAATGCTTGGGGAAACACTGATGAGACGTTAATTCAAATCCTACGAAGGATTTTCTTTGCTGATTTGGAAGTGGGAGGATCGTCACCCTCCTCCTTTTTTTAAAAATTTCCTGAGTTATGGCGAAAAACCACCAAACCCTGCACAATACAAAAACTATTAGAAAATCCATGCATTTATAGGTTTTTTGCTGTGGAGGACGTGTGGAGGAAGCATGGCCATTGGATGGCATCATCCAATGGTCAGGATTTATTGAGAGGAGACGTAACGAAGGCGGAGGAAAACTTCAAATCAGGGCCATCTATCACGTAGAGATCGACGGTCGGGAGCGGAAAATGGAAGGTCAAAGAAGAAAACATTGACTGGGCGATCAAATCAGGGTGATGAACTGTGGGCCGTTGATCTGCATATCAGATTGACAGTGAAGATTTTTTAAATGTCGTGCCATGGCCTGGTTATCTGTCGGGCATCTTCGGCAAGCGATAGCCGTCTGATGGGCGGCTCCAGATCGGATGGTGGACACCGATATCGCGCCGGGTCCATGTCCAAATTTTAATGTGTGATGGGAGGTGGTTTTTCAAATAGTGCATGGGACGCATGTCATGTGGTGAATGGGATCGCTTCCGATCAGAAGAAAACCGCCCTCCGCTCTAAGGCAGTGCGATGGAAACTGTCGGTTTTGCAATCGGTGAGTGGATGGTGAGGACCACCGGGGTGATGGAATCCGCGCCATCGATCTGCAGATCAGATCGATGGTGGGAATTAACTGGGGTTTTGAACCGGCGGGAAAATTTAGAAAATAATTAAAAACCCAAAGTTTGGGAATAACATAAGGTTTTAATATTTTTGGAGTGGCGGGATATATATATAATATGATCAAGTGCCCGACTGTGGGGCCTTTGGGGGCGTGGAGAATAATATGACCGTGGGTCAAAGGGAAAAAGGCTAGGACCCATATATGTCCAAAATGTGGGTTTTTATGGTTTTTAATGGTTTTCAAGGCTAGTAATGGGCAACGATAGAGGGGAAAGGGGAAAAAGGCTAAACAAGGGGTACTTTGAGTGAAGGAAGGGGATTTTGGGAGGATTTAGAGGGTAAGAGGGGAATTTTTACAAGGGGAAAAGGGCTAAAATGAGGTAAGTTTGGAAGAAAGGGAAATGGGAAATGGTGCTTGCAGCAGTATTCTTCCTTGGGAATCAGCAGGATTTTTGAGTGTAAAATAAACCAGCAGTGAAGATTATGGACAGAGGCAGGAGGCCTCCAAGAGTCTTCAAGAGCCAACACTTTTTAGTAATAAAATTTTTTCCTTGAATGCTCAAAAAGTCTTAGCCACCTTTTGCTATAACAAATTGTATAGGTGGCTAACACTATAAAAACTCAGAAAATCCAAAAATATTCCAGTTTGGTATTCAAACCCATTAATGGTGGTGGACCATAAAACATTTTACCTTATAAAGCTAAAAATTTCCACCTGTTGACTCCACATTCCTGAATAGACCTAAAGACTCCACTGGGAAACCCTTTACTATCATAACATTATATAAAATCAGTTAAGGAAAATTTAATGATTGATTTGTCATGTTAAAAGATCAATTAGCCTAACAAAGATTTTCATATTTGGGTAAATTTTACTTATAATTGGGTCTAAAAACATAGCATAGTGGCTTCTAGAAGAGGTAATACTAGAGCCCATCCTGACCCAAACCCTCCTGAGATAGTTGAAAATCCAGAAAGTATATTTAGGAAATATCCTAAAGCCAAAACTTCAACTGTTGTCAGGCCAGTCCATAGATTTAATTCTGTTCTTGAAAACCTTACAGCTCTACAAGATTCACAAGTTGACTTAATAAACCCATTCAGAACCAGATCACTTGATTATATAGATCATATATATTTTGAGTCTCCACCTTCATCCCAAGATAGAGGTGAACATCCTGGTAGTAGAGAAACTACCCCTCTTGATTTCCATTTCATCCATAATTTTGGTTTCTCTCATCCTAGATCTGCTCAACAATATTTTGCTGATCCATCCACTTCTACTATCCATACACCCACTGTTCAAATCAATCCATTCCATCAAACCCCTCCCATCTTACATCCTCCACCTGTTAACCCCCCATTTCTCCCACAACCTCCTATCATGGCAGCATGGTATTCCCTTCTAGTCCTTCCTTTACCTTTATTCAATCTGCCACATGACTATCATTCCAAGATACCATTGTATGATGCTAGTGGTTCTACTACTACTTCATAACATGTGGACAAAATGAATGACTATTTTGATAGAAATGAGATAGATGATGAAACTGTCAAACTCAAATTATTTGCTCAAAGCTTAGGGGGAGAAGCAAGAAAATGGTTCAAAGGCTTAACCCCTCATAGTATTAATGATCTCTAGACTCTGCATCAGTCATTCCTAAACAAATGGGAATTTAGAAAAAACCCTCTCCAAATACTTTCAGACTATAACAATCTCAAAAGAAACACTGGGGAAAGTGTTCAAAATTATTGCACTAGATTCAATAGTGTTTATAATGCCCTACCCCCAGACTTGAAACCTCCACAAGGCTCAGCTTTGGCCAAATTTCCTGAAGGATTTGACCCTGAAATGGCATATCAGCTAAGAGAAAGGGACCCTTTGACTCTAGAAGACATGCAAAAGGGAGCTCTTGCTGTGGAAGTAAATCTGATTGAGAAAAGAGCTAGGATGAAGAATGAGAAGAAAGTATCATTTAGGGAGGAAGGTGAACCTTCCACATCTAGTTCAAAAATGGAAAGAATGATGGAGGAAATGATGAAGAAAATGAGCCTACTTGAGAGATCAAAATCTAGAGAAAACCAATTAGCTCCTCAAAACATAAATAAAAATCAGAATTTCAGGAGAAACGAACCTCAAAACAAACCAAGAGACTCTGATAAGGAGATTATACCTCATTTTCATAAAAAATATGTAAGCGAGGTTGAAGAAACAATTGAACAAATAGAGGAAGATAACATAAACCTGCTAGGAGTAGACAGTGATAATTTTGATGTTCCTCACAATAGAAAACAAGGTTTATATACACCCTATGATGATGGAAGAACGAGAGATGAAAATTACTATCAAGAGTTGGAAAATGTCATCATAGAGACTCCAAAAGAATATGACCTTAGGAGTAAAAAGAATCAGGAAGCTCCCAAAACTAAGACCTCTGAAAATTTTGCAAAAAACAGCCCTATGAACAAACCCAAAGTTACAAAACAAAAATATAAAACAATGGCTGTAAATTCTGATCAAAGCAAAGAGAAAGGCACTCAAATTAATGAAAAACAAAGTGCGGACTTTAGCAGCATTAGCACCTCAGCTAGTGCTCCTATTAAAACAATTTTGACTAATGTAAATAGAGGAAATCAACAAACTAAATTTGCTGATAGAGTGGTGATTAACAAGGCTAAAACAAACATTGTAAAAAATCAGATGCCTTTTAGTTTGGAACAAGAAATTGCCAAGATCAAGATCTCTATTCCCATTACTGAATTAGTCACCCAAGATGTATATAGATCACAAAATTTGAAAGCCTTCAACATAGGAGAAAATAATGACATTGTAAACCTCAGTGATGACCAACCGGAGCTCTTATTTGGTCCTAAGATTGAGGGAAGATACCGAGAAGGGCCAATTCCTCCATTCTATGTTAGTTTTAAAATTCATGACAAAATTCTACACAATGATATGCATGATTTAGGGGCCTCTCACAACTTAATGTCCAAAGCAGTAATGGAGAGTTTAGGCCTTGAAATCACTAGACCATACAAAGATATATATTACTTTGACTCAAGTAGAGTGAAATTTTTAGGTTTGATCAAATACCTCTGTGTAAACTTAGCACAAATTCTAGCCAAGTGTTTAGTGATGGATATTGTAGTGGCTGATGTACCCCCCAAGTATGGTATGCTTTTATCAATATCATGGGGAGCTAAGTTACAAGGAATAATGAAAATGGATATGACATATGCTACCATCCCTGTTTCAATAAAACTAGAAGACTTTATACGGAATCTCACATGCAATACATGGTAAGTAGCAAAGAGAGACCGGAAAATTATCCTCTAGTCTGTACATACAGGCCTTGACTCATTTATTCTATTCAATAATGAAACATTCAATGAGTAAGAAACCTTAACTAACTTAGTGACCACCCTACACGGTGACATATTGGCAGACACAGACAAGGAGGAAGATAATACAGAAGTATTAAAACAGTTTTCCAAATCAGAAAATTAAAGTAAACAAATCACAGGTCTAGAGCTACAAAACAATCATCCATGGGTTGTTAAACTTCAGAGTCAAAAGAATAATCCTCAGAATATTGAAGAACATGAGGAACTAAACTAATTTCAACATAGTGCTGACTTACAAGAGCAATCTGAAAGCACAATAGATAAAGAGGATAGTAGTCAAACTAGTCAATTTGAAACTAGTCCTCTTTGGAGTATGAGTTTTGATGGGTCTTGTACCAAGACTAGTGCAGGTGTAGGAGTGTGGCTTCACAAAAAATAAACAATCATGCTGAAGGACAGTCATACAAATTGAACTTTCAATGCACTAATAACATAGAAGAATATGAGGCACTCCTTTTGGGCTTGCATTTATTGAGAAAATTAGGAGCCAGAAGGATAACTATTCATGGAGATTCTAAACTAATAATTAGGAAAATTAATGGGGAATACACTAAAAAGCATCCCAGATTGAGAACTTATAGGAATAATACCCTGTATTTACTCAAAACATTCAATGAGTATGAACTAACATTTGTCCCCAAAAACCAAAATATGCTTGCTAATGCACTGGCCATTTTTGCTAGTATTTGCAAAAGGCCCGGTGAAAACAAACAACACACAATTCAAGAGAAATATAGACCAGATGTCCCAGACAATGAAAAATACTGGCAGGTATTTGAGGGAGATAAAAAAATAGAAGACTTCTTGCTCAACAGATTTAATTAATTCTTGATTGAGTTGTTAGCTTTACTTTGTTCTCAACACTTTAATGTTCCATCCCATCATTTAATCTAAAGAGATCCTTTGTTATAGATGACTTGCCCCATGGACCACTCATGAAAACTATTGTGCAATTAAAACCTTTTGTGACTCCACAGCCCAATGTATTAAGTGTTGTTTCATACCTATCCTATCATCTGAACCTTGTTTTTATTATTCACAGCTTCACCCCTATGAAACTCTTTCATTTTCAGGACTTTCCACTCAATTAAAAGATCACACCCAACCAAACAAACAAAAATTATGTTCTTCATAAATAGCCTAAAATCACACTAAAAGCCTTAAAGATCACATCTTTGAACTCATACATAGAGAGATCCCTCTCTGAATCTAGGATGGCTAGATCCTCAGATTCCAAAGCGGTTTTGATGTAAGCTCCGCAACGTTTGTACTTGCAAATCTTGCAAACTACGGAGACCCAAACATATTGGTGACCATACTGGGGACAATTTGAGTAAAATCCTTAAAAATAAATAGTCAGTTTTCAGTACAGAAGAAATATTTTTCTTCAAGCACTACCAAGAATGTTGGTAATCAGGATAGGACTTGTTTGAATTAGTGACAAACTAAGTAGCTCTTAGAATTCTTACAGACCCTTATCAAACCTTGGAGAAATCATCTGGAAAACAGTAGAGTAAACTCTGTTTATCTCATCACCATAGCTAAGTGTTGAAACAGATTTAGGACACTCTCATAACCCACAGGACTATAAAAAATCAGAAAACCCAAAAATATTCCAGATTGGTATTCAAACCCATTAATGGTGGTGGACCATATAACTTTTTACCTTCTAAAGCTAAATATTTCCACCTGGTGACTCCACAATCCTAAATAGACCTAAAGACTCCACTGGGAAACCCTTTGCTATCATAACATCATATAAAATCAGTTAAGGAAACTTTCATGATTGAGTTGTCATGTTAAAAGATCAGTTAGCCTAACAAAGATTTTCATATTTGGGTAAAATTTTCTTATCATTGGGTCTAAAAACATAGCATAGTGGCTTCTAGAAGAGTTCATACTAGAGCCTATCCTAACCCAAACCCTCCTGAGATAGTTGAAAATTCAGAAAGTATACTTAGGAAATCTCCTAAAGCCAAAACTTCAATTGTTGTCAATCCAGTCCATAGAGCTAATTTTGTTCATGAAAACCTTACAGCTCTACATGATTCACAAGTTGACTTAAGGAACCCATTCAGAACCAGGTCACTTGATTATATAGATCATATAGATTTTGAGTCTCCACCTTCATCCCAAGATAGAGGTGAACATCGTGGTAGTAGAGAAACTACCCCTCCTGATTTCCATTTCATCCATAATTTTGGTTTCTCTCATCCTAGATCTGCTCAAGAATATTTTGCTGATCCATCCACTTCCGTTATCCATACACCCACTGTTCAAATCACTCCATTCCATCAAACCCCTCCCATCTTACATCCTCCATGTGCAAACCCCCCATTTCTCCCACAACCTCCTATCATGGTAACATGGTATGCCCTTCTAGTCCTTCCTTTACCTTTAGTCAATCTGCCACAGGACTATCACTCCAAGATACCATTGTATGATGCTAGTGGTGCTACTACTACTTCACAACATGTGGACAAAATGAATGACTATTTTGATAGAAATGAGATAGATGATGAAACTGTCAAACTCAGATTATTTGCTCAAAGCTTAGGGGGAGAAGCAAGAAAATGGTTCAAAGGATTAACTCCTCATAGTATTAATGATCTCTAGACTCTTCATTAGTCATTCCTAAACAAACGGTAAATTAGAAAAAACCCTCTCCAAATACTTTCAGACTACAACAATATCAAAAGAAACACTGGGGAAAGTGTTCAAGATTATTGCACTAGATTCAATAGTGTTTATAATGCCCTACCCCCAGACTTGAAACCTCCACAAGGCTCAGCTTTGGTTAAATTTATTGAAGGATTTGACCCTGAAATGGCATATCAGCTAAGAGAAAGGGACACTTTGACTCTAGAAGACATGCAGAAGGGATCTCTTGCTGTGGAAGTAAATTTGATTGAGAAAAGAGCTAGGATGAGGAATGAGAAGAAAGTATCATTTAGGGAGGAAGGTGCACCTTCCACATCTAGTTCAAAAATGGAAAGAATGATGGAGGAAATGATGAAGAAAATGAGCCTACTTGAGAGAGCACAATCTAGAGAAAACCAATTAGCTCCTCAAAACATAAATGAAAATTAGAATTTCAGGAGAAACCAACCTCAAAATAGACCAAGAGACTCTGATTAGGAGATTATACCTCATTTTCATAAAAACTATGTAAGTGAGGTTGAAGAAATAATTGAAAAAATAGAAGAAGATAACATAAACATGTTGGGAGTAGACAATGATAATTTTGATGTTCTTCACAATAGAAAACAAGGTTTATATACACCCTATGATGATGGAAGAACGGAAGATGAAAATTACTATCAAGAGTTGGAAAATGTCATCATAGAGACTCCAAAAGAATATGACCTTAGGAGTAAAAATAATCAAGAAGCTCCAAAAACCAAGACCTCTGAAAATTCTGCAAAAAACAGTCTTGTGAACAAACCCAAAGTTACAAAAAAAAAAGATAAAACAATGGTTGTAAATTCTGATCAAAACAAAGAGAAAGGCACTCAAATTAATGAAAAATAGAGTGTAGACTTTAGCAGCGTTAGCACCTCAAATAGTGCTCCTATTAAAAAAATTTTGACCAATGTAAATAGAGGAAATCAGCAAGTTGATTTTGCTGATAGAGTGGTGATTAACAAGGCTGAAACAAACATTGTAAAAAATAAGATGCCTTTTAGTTTGGAACAAGAAATTGCCAAGATCACGATCTCTGTTCCCCATACTGAATTAGTCACCCAAGATGTATATAGATCACAAAATTTGAAAGCCTTCAACATAGGAGAAAATAATGAAACTGTAAACCTCAATGATGACCAACCAGAGCTCTTATTTTGTCCTAAGATTGAGGGAAGATACCAAAAAGGGCCAATTCCTCCATTCTATGTTAGTTTGAAAATTCATGACAAAATTCTACATAATGCTATGCATGATTCAGGGGCCTCTCACAACATAATGCCCAAAGTAGTAATGGAGAGTTTAGGCCTTGAAATCACCAAACCATAAAAATATCTATATTCCTTTGACTCAATTAGAGTGAAATGTTTAGGTTTGATCAAAAACCTCTGTGTAAACTTAACACAAATTCTAGCCAAGTGTTTAGTGATGGATATTGTAGTGGCTGATGTACCCCCCAAGTATGGTATGCTTTTATCAATATCATGGGAAGCTAAGTTACAAGGAACAATTCAAATGGATATAACATATGCTACCATCCATGTTTTCAATCAAACTATAAGACCTTATATGGAATCTCACATGCAATACATGGTAAGTAGCCAAGAGAGACCAGAAAATTCTCCTCTTTATTCTATACATAAAGGCCTTGACTCATTTATTATATTCAATAATGAAACATTCAATGAGTAAGAAACCTTAACTAACTTAGTGACCACCCTACACGGTGACATACTGGTAGACACAGAAAAGGAGGAAGACAAGACAGAAGTATTAAAATAGTTTTCCAAGTCAGAAAATTACAGTAAACAAATCACAGGTCTAGAGCTACAAAACAGTCATCGATGGGTTGTTAAACTTGAGAGTCAAAAGAAGAATCATCAACATATTGAAGAATATGAGGAACTAAACCAATTTCAACATAGTGTTTACTTACAAGAGAAATCTAAAAGAACAATAGATAAAGAGGATAGTAGTCAAACTAGTCAATTTGAAACTAGTCCTCTTTGGAGTATGAATTTTGATGGGTCTTGTACCAAGACTAGTGCAGGTGCAGGAGTGTGGATTCACAACAAAATTAACAATAATGCTAAAGGACACTCATACAAATTTAAATTTAAATGCACTAATAACATAGAAGAATATGAGGCACTCATTTTGGGCTTGCATTTATTGAGACAATTAGGAGCCAGAAGGATAACCGTTCATGGAGATTCTGAACTAATAATTAGGCAAATTAATAGGGAATACACTACAAAGAATCCTAGATTGAGAGCTTATAGGAATAATGCCCTGGATTTACTCAAAACATTCTATGAGTATGAACTAACATTTGTCCCTAGAAACCAAAATATGCTTGCTAATGCACTGGCCATTTCTGCTAGTATTTGCAAAAGGCCTAGTGAAAACAAACAACACAAAATTCAAGAGAAATATAGACCAACTGTCCCAGACAATGAAAAATACTGGTAGGTATTTGAGGGAGATAAACAAATAGAAGACTTCTTACAGCCCAGAAATGAATTTGAGCTACCAAGTTCAGATTCAGATTATGAACCAGACTGTCCTATGGAAGAAAATTTACTTGATAAAGAAGAAAAGTCTCCAGAGATTGCTGAGATAAATATGTTATCTAATAAAATTTAACATACAACAGAATTTTGTGCATATTTAGAAATGCTATAATCTAACACTCAAACCTTGCCAAAAGGACTGGTCCCATTAGAAGAGTTGTTTGATTTCAATGATGTTGCCAAAAAACCAAAACTAAAACTTGTTGAAACTGAAGTAGAAGAATGTAACATAGGCAGTGAACTAAAGCCAAAAATTATTAAACTGTCTAAAACATTGCCAGCTCACATCAAACTGAAATATATTGAGCTGTTGAAAGAGTTCTCTGATGTATTTTCATGGAGTTATGAAGATCTTAAATCATATGACACAGGAATAATTCAGCATAAGATACCCCTCAAAGATAACCAGAAGCCCTATAGACAAAAATTTCGCAGAATAAATCTGGTTCAATTACCCCTGGTTGAGAAAGAAATCAAGAAAATGTATGATGCTGGAATTATAGTCTCTGTTAGATATTCAGATTGGGTGTCCAATCTTGTGTCAGTTAGGAAGAAAACAAGAGAAATAAGGCTTTGTATTGATTTTAGAAACTTAAACAGAGCCTCATTAAAGGACAACTATCCCTTACCCAAAATGGATCACATTTTACAAAAGGTAGTTGGTTCTAGAAGAATTTCATTGCTAGATGGCTTCTCAGGTTACAATCAGATATTAGTACATCCTGATGATCAACTCAAAATAGCCTTTACCACACCTTGGAGTAATTTCATGTATGTGAAAATGCCGTTTGGTTTAATGAATGTTGGTGCTGCATTTCAGAGAGCCATGGATATTGCATTCTCAGAAGAATTAGGCTTCTTCATCATTATTTACCTCGATGATATCACTGTTTTTTCCAAAACAGATGAAGAACACCTATAACACTTGAGAAAAGTATTTGAAAAATGCAGGAAATATGGGCTATCTTTAAATCCAAAGAAAACAATGTTTGGTCTCCAAGAAGGTAAACTTCTTGGACACAACATATCAGAAAATGGGATAAAAATAGACCCAAAGAGGATTGATGGTATATTGAAAATCAACCATCCCAGAAACATCAAGGAACTTCAATATTTCATTGGGAAGATAAATTTATTGAGAATTTTCATACCCAATCTAGTTGAAACTCCTTAGAAACATGACCAATATGCTTAAAACAGAAGAAGCAGTTAAATGGAATTTAGAAGCAAAGAGATCATTTGAGCTAGTAAAACAAGCATTGATCAAAGCACCAGTTCTAATCAGTCCTGATTTTACAAAGGATTTCTTCATTTTTTCATTTGCATCAGAACACACAGTGGTTGTTGTCATATTACAAAAAAATTTGAAGGGACAAAAGCAGCCAATTGCATTCTTTAGTAAGGCATTAAGAGATGCACCTTTGAAGTACAATATCATGGAAAAGCAAGCCTTTGCCCTAGTCAAAGCCTTAAAAGACTTTAGAGTTTATATTTTACATTCCCACATAATTGCATTTGTGCCAAATTCAGTTGTTAAGGACATTTTAACACAAGATCCAGATGGCAAAAGAGGAAAGTGGATTGCTGTGATACTTGAATATGATTTAGAAATCAAGCCCACTAAGCTCATAAAAGGCTAAGGACTAGAAAGATTAATGGTTGAGTCTAATTTTGAAGCTCTTGATATAAACATGTTAGATGTTTTAGATGAATAGGAGGAGTTCTCAACTCCAACTATTGAAGATCATTTTCTGAATTCATCTTGGTATGCTAATATTTTATATATTTTTCTCAATTTAAATGCACCCCCTGGTTTTTCTAAAATGAAGGCAGGGTTTTTAAAGTTGAAAGTTGTTAATTACTGCATTTTGGATAAATGTCTATATTGGAAAAATGCTAGTGGATTATTTCTTAAATGTTTGCCTGAGAATGATGCAGATAAGATGAAGCATGAGCTCCATGAAGGAGAATGTGGAGGCCACCTCTATTGGAAGAAAACTACCAATAAAATCCTTAGAGCTGGTTATTACCGGCCCACCCTCTTTCAAGATATTCAGAAAATGATAAAGGCCTACCACAAATGCCAACTTTTTGAAGGCAAAAGAAAATTTCTTCCCTTACCTCTGCAACCAATCACTGTTGAAGCACCTTTTCAATGGGGTCTAAACTTCATTGGGGAAATCCATCCACCCTCATATTCCCAACATAGATGGATCCTCACTGTAATAGACTAATTTACCAAATGGATAGAAGCCATCCCTTCTAGACAAGCCACCGACTCTGTCATCATAAAATTCCTTGAAAATCATATCCTATCTAGATTTTTCTGTTCCAGGAAGATTATCACTGACAATGTTGCTGCATTTGGATCCAAAAAAATGGTTGAATTTTGTCATAAGTATCAGATTTCATTGGGCCATTCTATTGCTTATTACTCACAAGGTAATAGGTTAGAAGAATCCTCAAATAAGAGTTTGGTGAATATAATCAATAGCTTACTAGAAGATAATAAGAATTCATGGCACACAAAGCTAGTACATGCATTATGGGCTGAAAGATTAACACTTAAGAAATCGATTGGAATGTCACCCTACCAGCTAGTTTATGGAGCAGATGAAATTTTTCCAACCAGTCTAGAAGTGCCAGTCATGAAGCTGATCCAAGAAGTACATTCAGAAGAAAATGATATGACAAGGAGAATACATCAGACTATACATATTCAACAAACCAGGGAGGAAGTCTACAACAAAGTACTACACAAGCAAGAAAACATCAAGAAGTTGTTTGATAAAAGAACCAAAGCAAGTGATTTCAGCATTGGTGAAAAAGTTTTTAAGTGGGATTCCAGGAGAGAAGATAAGGGCAAACATGGAAAATTTGATAACTTATGGCTAAGCCCTTATCTCATTCATTCTACTGCTGGTAACAATGCTTATTTCTTGTAGGAATTGAATGAAACTAAACTTTTTGGAGGTCCTGTCAATGGTAGGATGCTCAAGCATTATTTTTTTGAACATATACCATTTTGAAGCTTTTTATTTTCCCTCATTGTGAATATCATAGTTGTCACTACTTTCAAAGTTAGAAAAAGGAAAAATACAAAAACAATAAAAATAGAAAAGAGGGCAAAATGAAAACAAGAAAGTACAGCCCCATACCAAAAAAGAGAAACAATGTTTGAAAGTGTGCAAGCTTAAATGCCACTACCACAGGAAACACCTTCTATTCAATCATACAGTCTAAACATGATTGGCTAAATTTAAATTTACTGCTGATAGGCTAGTGAATCAGATTTTCCAAACAGTTTAATCTTGGCTTATTAGTAAAATAGATTAGGATAGAAAAGACTGGTTCTAAAAAGCTCAAAACTTGAATCAGTGAAAGGAAACAGAAGACATCTAAAAAAAAATCAAGACTAGAGCTGAAGAATAATGAAGGATGTTTTTTATTTTCATATCTTAAGCCTTCACAATTTTGTTTTAATTTTCTGCAAATTTCAATCTATGCGCAGCTTTTTTTTATGCCATAGATCTCCGACAAGCCAAACTGCTTAATCCTGACTTGGCTGCTTTTAAAATTTCTTCTTTAAAAATAGAGAATAAAAATCTGTTAGATAGTCTAATCCTTGCAGATAGTAGTTTAGGTAGATAAACTTATGAGTTTAATTGCTTAATCTGAACCCATGGAGAAATAAGGGTAGACTTAGATTAGTTTTATGCTTTGAATAACAGAATAAAATATTGATGAAAAGGTTTGCAAGTCCAAGTGCACCTTCTGAAGAAAAAATGTGAGGAAGTAGGTTGTGTAGGTAGATGTTTGGGAAATATTTTCTGTTGATGTAACAAGTTCTAATAATTTTTGTTAGCAGCTGATTACAAGAAAAATATTATCAAGTGCAAGGCACTAATCAACATCCAGAGATAACTTGTCTGAAGTTCTTGACACCTTTAAGAAGATGCCATCCCCATGTGGAGCCACTGTTAGCCACCTATAAAAATTTGTCATCCCAAATGGTGGCTAAATCTTTTTAGCCTTCAAGAAACAATTCATTTCCAAATTGTGAGTTCTTAAAGTCTTATGATGTTCTTTATCCTGGAAATTAATCTTCATTGTTGTTTCACTATAAGCCCTCAAAGACCTTATTGTATACCAAGTAAAAACTACTTGTAAAGGCTCCATTCTCCATCGTTTCACTTCTCCATTTTACCCTTTTCCCCTTCATAAAATTCCCCCAAACACCCTCATTTAACCTTTAAATCATTTTAACCTCTTCTAAACCTTATATCTCCCTTTTATTTGGTTTAAATCCCTCCATTTCAACCTATCGAAAACCTATTTTGGCCTTAAAAAATCACTGTTTTAGGCCTAAAAAGAAGTATTTTGCACTATAAAGGTTTTTAAGCCCCCAAGGGCTTATATATTTTAGCCCCCCATTTCATATGACCTAAATCCCTGCAACCGAGCGCTTAAAACATAAACTCCCATGTCAAAACCTTACCTTTCCTTCTTTTTTGTTTTCTCGACATTATGGTTCTGAGTAAACCTGGACCGTTGATCTATAGCGATCAATGGCCATCAGGCCATCTATCTTCCGCCTTTCATCTACTGCACCTTCCCCTCTTCCAAACATATATGTTTCATCTTTTAATCTTGACCGTCCGATCAGATGATCCAACGATCAGGACTTAACCCTATAAAACCCACTTTCCATTTAACCCGTCCACCATGCGACAAGACAGCTGACGCAAATGTTGGTCCTACCATCCATTCTCCATGCTTCTTATCCCCTATCGCGTTCTATCTGCACCATCCGATCTACCATCGATGATCCAACAGACCAAAATCCATATCGCGTAATTTTTGGCCTTTCCCTGTAGTGCGCTACTTCCACGCAATAAAATCGGTTTTGAAATTCCACGTGTCAATCGCTAAATCGTATCGCGTTCCATTCGGCTAATACCTCTTACCCCCCAAATGCCACACGAAAACCACCACCGGATTTCCAAAACCACCTTCCCCAATTTCGCGCCATATTTCAAATATTTACCTGGTTAGCTGTTCTGCCATGTTTCACTCCTTCTTCCACTGCTTTTAATCCATCCTCAGAGCTCCATCACTTCCATTAAACCTCTGAACATAGTTAACCATCTGTGTAGGGTTTCTTAATAAGTTTTCGTGTTTTGCAGGGTTCTAATGGTGGTTAATTCGTGTATTTCCACAGTGACAGACAGGTGACCAGTTCAGTCCAAAATGATGATTCTGTGACTTATATCAACGAGTAAAAGGAACCAGCAAGGTTTCCAAATTCATGTTATCAGTGGATCGCGATCCTTGATCTTAGATGAAACCCTCCAACTGACAGAAAGGCACCTGTGCCAATGAAACAAAGTAGTAAAGTGTATCATTATACATAATTAATGAGGAAAGAAGATTAAAGCCAAACCCTGAAGATCAGGGTTTTAATCCTTAGGTTTAAAGGGATAAAGACAGTATCAGAGAATGAAGACCCGAAGCAAAGATCAAGGCTTAATTAAGCTTAAACACAACTCGAAATCAGGTCAAAAATGTTTTAAAGTAAAAACAGAGAAGTTATATCAGTCGAAGAAAGCCTCCACTGCCACATCAGAGGCTCAAATATCCTTTTTAGTTACCAAAGTGCCACCTGCAGCCTCAATAAATCAAAATAAGGCATATTTATTGCCTTAGTCAGTGATATTTTTGTTAAAGACAACCATAATTATTTCTAGCCTTTTTGAAAGAGTTTAAAGTCAACAAAATCTGCCAAGTAGCTAAAAATTAAATGAAAACCAATTAATACATGGAAAACATCAGAGATCTCCTCTATTGAGCCCCTCAAAGGTAGAGAAGCATTAACTCGTATTAATTGAACTAAAGACCTTTTCTTTCACCCCACCTCCTCTTCCTTCTATAAATACTTCTAAAGAAGATGAGATGATGTTGATTGTTGATGTAATACTTGCTGCTCAAGACTTTCTGTTAGTATGAATCCTTTGTCAAAGTGTACGAAAAAGGACCACTTTAGCTACGCATAACTAATAGCCCTAACAACAAAATTGGCTGCCAATATCTTCAGATCTGCGGTTAGTTGAACATAAAAGAGCTGCAAAAACCAGATCTATGCATGGAAAGACATTAAGCAGAAAAAATACGGGTTTTCTCCATATACCAATAGACAAGACAAGAACAATTTTTGAAAGAATTTTTGTATTAATCGGGCACCTGGGAGGAAAACAAGAAGGCGTATCCAATTCTCCTCAGTGGGATGGGTTCTTGGAAGTCCTCAGCACTTCAGATCTAAAATCTCTCTCTCTTGTTGGTGTAGAAAACCCACACAAAGAATGGAACTCAAAGGGAGCTCTTACAGCAAATGGCAGAAAATGGTGACCAAGTGTATAGATCCAGAGTGATCTAATAGGCAACAAAAGGTGAAGAATGGTAGGAAAAACCCTCCTATTTATAACAAAATATTGGGTCATTCTAGATCTTGGTGCATGGGTTATCCAGATCTAGATCCACTTTTTATGGAATATTTTATTATATTTGTTGGAGGGAAAAGGTATTTGACTTGGGTCAAATCCCTTAATTTGTCAAAAATAAATAAATAAATGATTTATTTATCTTTTTAAGGAAGCGGTTAGAAGATAATCAAATAAATAATGATTTATTTAATTATTTAAGGAAGTGGTGGAAAGATAATTAAATAAATAATGATTTATTTAATTATTTGTGGGTGATTTGGTCATATTTAACAAGGAATATTATCTAAATAAGGTTTAAATAATTATTCCTAGAAAATAATAAGATAAATAAAGGTTTATCTAATTAGTTTCTTTGATTTTGGGTTAAAATTGATTGGGAATAATAATTAAATTATGGTTTAATTAATTATTCCATGAGGAAAATCAAACAAATATAGGTTTGTTTAATATTTCCTTTTGGGGTTTCCTGTTTTAACATAGTGAAAGAAATTTTACTTAGGGTAAAATTGGTCTTACATGGTGTACTTGGGTCCATCTAATGATAACAGGTTAGATGACCAAAAAATGGTGTAACAGATTGCCCCCCAGCGTGTGAGTGTCAGGAGCAAATCGTATGACCGAAGTATGTTGTAAGAACTCAATCACTAGACAACAAAAGGGAAGCCAGAGAGAGAAATGCAAGGTAGATAGTGTGCTAAAGAACTAGACCCTGAGGAGACGAGACTCGCAGGTGCAACAAGTCTCTTTTTATGAGAGGGTACCTGTGCTGAAGGCGGCGGGGGAGGCATACCTATGCCCGCCGAGACAAAGTACAAAAGAATAGTGTGTCCAGTAAACAAGGGACCAAACCATAAAGTACACCTGGCATAATCATGAGCTAGATAAAAAATACAATGAGGAATCCCATATACATGTTGTGCCTGGGATAACAGCCAGGACTTGTACAATAATATCTGAGTACATGAGATATAAATACAACCCAAATGCCCCCTGTAAATGGGGAAGGGCTCACAAAATCTGACTGATACATGCAAGTCGAAGAGGCGCTGCAAGTGGCTACGGCCAACATCATCAAATATCTGGAGCTGCATCGAAGGCTGCAAGGAAGAGGTCATCTGGGCATGTGGGGGGCTACCTGCAGGGCCACCCCCTCATGAGGGTTGAGACATCTCACACACACCCGGGGAATCATCAAGAGCTGCTGCTGGATCACTGGATCATCAAGTATACGGATCTTGAGCATGCTGAAAGGAGCTGGAGAAACAATCAAGTCAAAGGGAAAGGAGATAGCCCTTTGCCTGATCCGAGGCACCGAACAAGAGTGGAAGCTGGAACCAAGGTACACCGCCCTCTAGACCTAGCTTCTGGAATGAATAAGCTGATGTCGACAGAAGAAGGTCCGCCATAGGTGAGGTAATCAGAGACCCTCAACTAAGGCACGAGAGAAAAGAGTAAAGCGACGGACAGACTGACACTAATGATGATAGTGAAGTGGGAAGGACTGAGTAGCTAATGGAAGACTTCCCTTGTTAGAGCATAAAGGGAATGAATGACATGGCAGCGATTGACACAATATCGTAAGGGATAGGGGACAGTGGGACTGAAGGTCATAATATGCAACACAAGAGAGAGACCAAGCGATGAATGATGGAGGGCGATAGTGGGGTACAAAGGGACTCGGGATAGACTCCATGAATGCGATGATGACTCAACTTGGATGCTCTAAACAAGGGCGACTCTATGGTGCTGCCACACAGTAAAAGGCCCAATGGGGGACAATAAAAACATGAGTACAAGGTGGGGACTCATGACGAAAATCGTTACGAACATGGACAAGTAAGGAGGCAAGATGGTGCCTCAAGTACAAGTGTTGTAAGTGAGGAAATTCGATTTTAAGGAGATGTGAAGTGACCCTTCTTGGACAAGATGTGTCCTGGTGAAGTATCAGATCATAAAAAAATAACAGATACCCATTTGAGGGCTCGGTGAGAGCTTTCCAACGGTGCAGACGGTTCGTCAAACGGGGCTACGGTGTGGTCGCAGCAGTCGAAAGAAGAAACAGGGGTTCTCTTTTAATAAGGCAGTTTTCCCTCCAAAATCACTCATTTGCTATTGCTGCTGTGGTGAATGTAGAGAGGAGAGAAGGCCCTAAATATTGCAGTGAACGTAGCGTACAAACCGACCGTTGGAATCGCGATCCGTCAGTGGCAGGTAAGAGGCCTAACCTTTCTCTTGCATTTTGATGGATTAAATTTTCAGTTTAGGGCCCAGAATCCCAGAAGCAGCCCCTCCTTTATCTCTACGGCCGGGTCGCACTTTTTGGGTCAAAAAGTGCGACCTGGGAAGCAGGTTTCAGGAAAAAAAGTGAGACCTATCCCAGAAATGGGCAGAAAACTGCGACCTGGGAGATAAGGAGGTTTTGGTGCTGTTTTATGGCTGGGATTTGGGTTTTGATGTTTGGTTATGGTTTTCCCAATCTGTAAGCTGACAAAAATGTTGTGTTTGTGCAGGTATGGCAGATTTATGGGTAAACTGGAGAGAGAGGGACCTGGGGACACTACGGGCAGAGATCCAGGCGGATCAGGGTGTCCGTCGTATATTGGCCAGGTTTGGGGTTCTCAAGTTTTTGGAGAACCCTTTGATGAGAGCAGGGGAACCATTATTGGCCTGGATTATCAGTTATTGGGATCCCGATTAGGAGATATTTGTAGTGCAAGGGAACAGGATCGAACTGACGGTCCAGGACGTGTATTTCCTGACTGGTCTCTCGCCACTGGGGATGGTGTGGAACACACAGCCAGTATTTCCGCGGGGGTGGCATATCATGGAGTTTGTGGAGCGTCATTTTCGACCGGGTCTCCAAGTCAAGGGGACTCGAATACCGATCGGGGATCTAGAGAGGCTAGAAACTCGTGTAGTGGCTGCAGTTGTGCTGCGTATCCTGGGCAACTAGGCGCTCCATCACATCACTGGGGGGCAGATGATGATAGTGGAGAGTGTGCTGGGTGGGACCTACTATGGGTGGGCCCAAATGATGTTGGTGTTGCTAAAGCGACAGTTGTCGCTATGCAGGCGGCAGGTGAACCATGATTGCTCATATGGGACTTTATTGTGTGCCTTCTTCTTTGAGAAGATCCCGACCTTGAGGCCTCGTGTACAGCTTCCAGATGGGGGCCCGAGAGAGCCCAGGATGTGCCGTTGGGGACGGCTACTGTGCAGAGGAGGAGGAGGGGCGGTCGGGCGAGTGTTTCGACCTGAGTTTTTTGCCCATTGGGATCAGATGCCATTGTACATAGATGACTATCCCTATAGTGGGATGAGCTATTGTGGAGACCCGGACCTGCCACTTCCGCCTGGTCGAGTCTGGGGGCCCGATGGTAAGTGACAGATTGCTATTCTTGTATGGGCATGTTACAGTGTTTTGAATAGTAGCTAGGGTACTGATTCATGTACTGTTGGTATGCAGATATAGCACCGGTAAGGCCAGCCGGATATATGGGACGACCGGCAGCAGCTGGAGCTGCAGGTCCGAGTGGGTTGAGAGCAGCACAAAATGAGGATGCAGCCGCCCTTCTGGAGGACATCCGCCGTAGATGCAAAAGGTTGCTGACCGGAGTATCAGAGCGCGGGTGGCAGGACTTAGACGACCAGTACATAGAACCATGTATTGGTCTGCCCTTGGAATGGCGAGGGGTCATGCGGCGCATGGAAATGGCTGGTCAGGGGATTTTTGATCTACAGGCTGCAGGGGCAGAGCCATTGGCTCGGGATCCACCAGATAGTGATTAGGTGTGGGGCATGTGGTGCCCCCTTGTGTGTATGTAGGGGCAAGTGGTGCCCCCAGTTTTGAGTTTTGTGTAACATGCTATGGGCATGTCATATGTATCAGAGTAGATGGACTCTAAACACATGTTTTTTGCGACACATATTATGGATATGCATCGTTTTTAATGATTATGAATGTTATTGTCTTGTATGAAATGTGTGTGATAAATGCCAATCTAGAACATGGTTTGCAATACTATCTACATAGTGATTCTGTTCTCGAGGTACATGGTTGAAAGTTATGGTTTCAAATGCACGTATCAAGAGTTTCACTCGTAAATAGCGTCTAAACGGCACAGGGTTATGCACACGATAAACACCATTTAGTTGCATGACAAGAAGTAGGGAATCCAAACGAACGTGCAGATGGAGGATGCGATGGAAGAGGGCATCGGCTAAGAGACCACATACTGCATCATATTCGGCCTGATTGTTGGTGGCAGAACCAATGCAGACCCCGTTAGAGAGAACAAGGGCATGCAAGGGGGTGAAGATGGCCCAACCTGCCGAGGCTAGATTCCGGGAGTAACGACTTGCACCGTCGGCGTAACCGATAAAGGGTGTGGACGGGGGGTCCTATGCAAAGGTGTTACAATACAACAAATGAGGGGAGGAGAGGCAATGACGACAGCGTGAGTGCACAGAAGACATCGGGTGGCAACTGCGGGAGGGAGTGCAAGGAGCAGGATGACTGTGACTCATATACAAACTGGAGGGTGGTATATGAGGGCTATCGGAAGGATGGAGAGGACTCGGGCTGCGGAGGTCAACAGAGACACGGGTGGAGTGATCTCGTGTATGGGTAGGGAAGGGATGGGCAGGTGACACAACAGGGGAGGATGCCGGAGGGCTAGGCTCCAAGTGTCGCGCAGAGGAGGATAAGTAAAGAATGGTTACAGTAGACTCCGTCATCTAAACATCAGGGGGGGGAATGTCGATGGGAGCGGGGGGATCCTCAGGCTGACCTGAAGCATATTGCGCTAGGATGGGAGAGGCAGATTGATTTTGTTCAACCTCATACTCTCGGATCACCTCTAAAGAGGCGCGGTAATGTGTCAGGTGAGGAAAATGGTGGGAGTAATGGCCATGAACGCCGCACAAAGCACAGGGTTTGTTGGTGCGGAGAGTCTTGGGGTTCTTGGTTACGGACGAAGAAGGAATGGAGGCTTCAGGGACTGTAGACTCGGGGAACACGACTTTAACCATGGGCTGAATACGGGGTAACTTAGGACAAGCATGGGTGGCATGACCGGTGACATCACATAAGGCACAAGGCTTCGCGGGCGGAGGAGGAGCCGGGTCAGTCGTGGTGGTCTTGTCTTTAGGTGCCCCCTTGTGGGCTTTGCCTTTCTTCCCGGGAGCCGTCACGACAGGAGAAGGGTCCTGCGGAGGTGCTGAGGGCACAGTGGCAACTGAGGAAGCGAGGGGGACCGGTTGAACCGGTGTCAAAGCCATGTACGGTTTGGGGTGACCAGGAGGGGTGGCGGCTGGGGGATCAAGGTACCAGACCGGTATGCCCAAGGTCAAGTTAGGGAGAGAGAGGGTGGCCATGACGGGGACAGAATATACTCCGGGAGGGGGAGCTAGGAACGGGATCTGCCCAGCAGGGTAATGACCAGGAGGGACGGCTTCGAGATGGTTAAGGCCAGGAGGAACCGATCCAGGAGGATAAAGGGGTTCAGGGATACCAGCTGTAGGGGGAGGGCCAGAAGGAGGAGGTCCGGCTGGCTGAGATGAATGGCTAGGAGCGGGTTGCGGAGGGCGAGGGGGAGGTTGTTGACTAGCCGAG
Organism: Pinus albicaulis; assembly: GCA_034641835.2. Classification (NCBI taxonomy): domain Eukaryota; kingdom Viridiplantae; phylum Streptophyta; class Pinopsida; order Pinales; family Pinaceae; genus Pinus; species Pinus albicaulis. The sequence goes on along the minus strand of CM076581.1, from coordinate 1,343,010,820 downwards.
GCGGCCATTGACGGCAGCAGCGAGAGACGATTGCATCATGCAAACATTCGATGAGTCAGATCAAATGATAAGGGGAGGAGAAGGTTAGGGAAAGTTCCTGCCATGGAGGAATCTTTCAGAAACGCCGGGGGCGGTACACCGGTCAAGGAATCGACGGCTTGCTTGCGGGCTACAGAAGAGATGGTCGTCTCAGGGGAGGTCTGAGACTTTGGCTCATGATAAGTCAATTGGTCGATGGTGACTATCTTTCCATTGTGAGGAAAAGACATCTTGCGAAAAACCACAGAGGGGACAGCAGACATGGCATAGGTGTAGCTTCGCCCCAATAGAATGTTGTAATCTAGAGGGGTGTCGATGACTTCGACGTCAACGCAAATAGTCTTACTGGCGAGGGTGATAGGACAATTACGGAATAGGCCAATGGGCTGGGAGGCATGGCCGTCCCACGCTCGAAGGGTGATCGTGGAAGGGGCCATCTCAGGAGATCCGAGTTGCTTCCAAACCAAAGCGGACATCACACAGGTGGATGCCCCCTCATCAATTATACACCGGGAAACATTGGCATTCCGGATTTTGACTGGGATTTGGAAGGCGACGGAAGGAGGGAGAGGAGGATGGTCCGATTGAGTGGCGTCGAAAACAATCATTTGGTCATCAACAGGATCTATAGCGCCCACGGCAGATAGTAGAGCCTTCTTTTGGGAAGGGCACGACTGGAGGAGTTCCAGTGTGGAAATGGCAGCAGGGGATTGCACCAAGTCATCTACTATATTATATGAATGAGCAGCTCGACCGGAAGCAGCGTTTCGACGTAGTGGTCCCTTAGGAATCTTGGTATGAACCTCAACTTTGGGTTGAGGGATATGTAAGGGGCCACTGGATGTCGAAAGAGGCTCTATAGAACCTGAAGAAGGAGGCTCAGGGACAGACGGAGCAGGAGGCTTGGGGTACTGGCGAGACCGAGTTTGAAGGTGAAGGTCGACGGTCGGGGAAGGATCGGAGTGCATGATAAGGATCTGGTAATCAGAGGAACCAGAAAGAGAAGGGGGAGTGGCGACCTGGCTATCAGGCGGTTGGGTAGCCACGAATCCTTGCTGAGGGAAAGGATCAGTAAACACAGCTGGCTGGGTGGTGGCCACATTAGGAGGAGCATGAGGGGAGGCGTGCTGTCCGCGCAATGTGGCTTGAGACTCCCACATCTGCCGCATCTGGGGTAAGAGGGGAAAATCGTGGGTGTAATGACCATAAACACCGCAACACGAACAAGGCTTGTTTGTGCGAAGCGACTTGTCTGGCTTGGGCTGAGCGCCCTGTTGCTAGTTGGCAGTGTTAGGGTCCACACCAGGATTGGGTCCACGGGTACCAGGGGCAGATTGGTTTGGATTGCTTCTCCGCCGTCTTTGAGAAGAAGGGGGATTAGTCGCGCCCTGTTGTGCAAATACTTGCCCTGGAGGGGGCTGTAGGTGCTGGTGCTAGGTTTGAGGAGGCAAGGGAGGAGGAAGCACATATGCTGGAGGAGCTGGCGCACCAGGCTGCGGATAAGGGTAATGGGTAGGTTGGGCAACATTGAGGTAAGCAGGAGGTTGGGCAAAAGGAGGAGGCATGCCGTATCCTGGATACATGCTACCGAGAGGGGGAAGAGTGCTGGAGGAGCTGGCCCCTCCCTGAGGGAGACCATAGCCCATAGGAGGTTGAGCGTATGGATGGGAAAGGGCTCCAACGATACCGTCGGTGGAATGAGATGCCCCTGGGGCGTTAGCGCCACCGGGCCTGGGGAGGTCAGGAAGAACGGTATAAACATAACCAGATTGAGCGTAGATCAGGTCATATTTCAAGGCTATTTGGAGGGCGGCTTCTTCAGTTTGAGGAAAGTGAGAGGCGACATCTTTGCCGATGGGAGCGGGAAGGGTGCGAAGGAACTAGTCCATGTAAACCCGATCTTTGAAGGGAGGGGCTCGACATAAGCTCCGTCTTCTTCGCCATTCCTGAACATGGGCGGAAAGGCGTGTTGAAGAGGATTTCTTGAAGGAAGTCAAGAGCTCCGTGCCAGTATCGTATCGGAGAGGGAGCTGGAAATATGACAAAAAGGCTTGGGCAAGAGTCTCAAAGGTGGTATGGGTAGAGGTGGCTTGTTCGACATACCATTTAGAAGCTTCGCCGGTAAGCGTGCGTTGGAACAAACGAAGACGGATGGAGTCATTGGTAATGGAATTGGAGGAACACCACATGTGGAAAGATCGGACATGATTGGTTAGATCTTCTCCATTAAGGCCCTCAAACTTAGGGATGTCGGAGGGGAGCTTGGTTGGCATAGCAGGCCAATTAGCATTGTGGTGAATGGGGTCATTGATCAACTGATGGAAATCGGGGAGGCTGAGGCCTGCAATGTACGGCAGCACAGGGGTGGCCGGGGTAGTTCCTGTGGCGGTTATGCTAGTAGTAGGGCTGGCATTAGGGCCAGGAGAACCGCTAGCATTAGGCCCTGGACCAGACATAGTGAAGGTGACAGGGGGAGAACCAGGAGGAGAAGGAGGACCCGATGAATTAGGAGAGGAGTCGGAGTGCGGACTCGAAGGCGGACTGGCTCGACAACGGCAGGGCGGAGCAGGTCGATCAACCGGAAACTGAGGGTGAAGGCCAAGAAGTCTCCGGGAAAGGTGCCTCGGGGGCGCAATGATGACAGGAAGAAGGAAACCGACAAGGGCAGAAAGGGACAGAATCAAGCAATGTCAAGGGCAGATAAGGTGCAGTGACAATTGATTTTAGAGTCTTTGCCAGGCGGTGTTAACCAGGCGCTTCTTCACTTAGGGTCACTGTGTGGTGTGCGTTAATTTTAATTTTTAAACCCTTTTCATTTTGAGAGCAAGAAAAAGTGTGCTACGTAACTGAAAAGAAATCTGCAGAGAACAATATAGATTGCTGAAATAACAGAACATTTAACAGCTAACCATGCATCAATTGAACCCAAAAAGGCGGGTCTCTCAAAACTACTCTAAAAGAGGGCAAAAATCTATTCAAAACACACATAAAAAGAGGCCAATAGATCTAGGGTCAAAAGGGACAGGGATCTAGAGGATAAAGCTGCTGAAAAGAGGTGCAGATCACAGCCAAGAGACAGAGGCAAGGTGGCTGGAAAAAGGAAGGTAATCAGCAAAAGCGGAGGGGGCAAGGAGGAGGCCCTAAAAGTAGATCCAAACAAATCTTTAGGAGGTGATTTGAGAGGTAGAAGAGCTGATTACAATGGATCTGAAAGGGAGGTAACAGATCTGGAAAAAAGGAGGCTGAAGCTCTGAAAAACAGACGGCTGAAACAACTAAAACTCTTCCACAAAAAGTGGAGGGTACTAAAGCCCTAGGGGGCTAGGTTCCCACTTAGATGAGTAAAAATAGATCAGAACTTGGTCAAAGCGGGTTGAGACAGAGGCTGGAAGACCCTGGCAGAAGCTGCAGCAAAACCCAGAAAAATTGCAGAAAAATCACTGAAAATTTGGCAGGTCGCAGGTTCTGACCTGATTTCAGTGCAGGTCGCAGGAAACAGGCTGAAAAGTGTGACCTGGAGGTCCAGGTTGCAGGTTTAGGGCCAAGAATTGCGACCCCCCGTTCCAGTTGTCTCGGCGGCAGATTTTCAGAAAAGTTGTCGTCTCAGTTGCGGCTGGTGTCACTTACCTGCGCAATAGGGCCAGAAACACACGGAAGTTAAAAATTTTGATGTTTTAGGGTTTTATGTGAGAAAAACAACATGAAAATAGGAGAAATAAATATCTGAAGAGAAACCCTAGGTTCTGAAGTAGCTGGATATGCAGGAATAGGAAAAACGACAGCGGTCGTAATTTAAAACCCATGTGGAATCGCCATTTGTTAGTATGAATCCTTTGTCGAAGTGTACGAAAAAGGACCACTTTAGCTACGCATAACTAATAGCCCTAACAAAAAAAGTGGCTGCCAATATCTTCAGATCTGCGGTTAGTTATACATAAAAGAGCTGCAAAAAACCAGATCTATGCATGGAAAGACATTAAGCAGAAAAATAAGGGTTTGCTCCATATACCAATAGACAAGACAAGAACGATTTTTGAAATAATTTTTATATTAACTCATCAGTGGGATGGGTTCTTGGAAGTCCTCAGCACTTCAGATCTAAGATTTATCTCTCTTGTTGATGTAGAAACCCCAATGCAAAGAAAGGAGCTCAATGGGAGCTCACACAGCAAATGATGGAAAAATGGGACCAAGTGTATAGATCCAGAGTGATCTAATAGGCAACAAAAGGTGAAGAATGATGGGAAAAACCCTCCTATTTATAACAAAATATTGGGTCATTCTAGATCTTGGTGCATGATTAAAATAATGTTAACCAAATCTAGATCCACCTTTTATGGAATACTTTATTATATTTGTTGGAGGGAAAGGGTCTTTGACTTGGGTCAAATCCCTTGATTAGTCAAAAATAAATAAATAAATGATTTATTTATCTTTTTAAGGAAGTGGTTAGAAGATAATCAAATAAATAATGATTTATTTAATTATTTAAGGAAGTGGTTGGAAGATAATTAAATAAATAGTGATTTATTTAATTATTTGTGGATGATTTGGTCATATTTAACAAGGAATATTATCTAAATAAGGTTTAAATAATTATTCCTAGAAAATAATAAGATAAATAAAGGTTTATCTAATTAATTTCTTTGATTTTGGGTTAAACATGACCGGGAATAATAATTAAATTATGGTTTAATTAATTATTCCATGAGGAAAATCAAACAAATATAGGTTTGTTTAATATTTCCTTTTGGGGTTTCCTGTTTTAACATAGTGAAGGCAATTTTACTTAGGGTAAAATTGGTCTTACATGGTGTACTTGGGTCCATCTAATGATAATAGGTTAGATGACCAAAAAATGGTGTAACAGCTTGTATCTATGTTTTCAGATTATGGCTCCCCCAAAGATTCATCGTTGCAGAAGATAAAGGAGTCCAAGTCTGTATGCACAGAGTATAGAGGATAATTTTCAGGCTTTTCAGGGCTACTAACCAGGAATTTCATTTGTGCTTCCCTGTACAGTCTTCTAAGTTGGCCAAAGATTGGGATTGTGGCATAAGCCCCATCCATCTGCATTGTTCCTTGCAGCTTGGCTCCCCATGATCTTGATAATAACATGCCATGCTTGGGTGGCACATCTGCCACAACAACATCCATGACCATACACTTGGCAGGAATCTGAGTAAGGCTCACACATAAATCTTTGATCAGGCCAAGACACTTTACTCTACTAGAGTCAAATGAATATAGGTCTTTATAGGGACGGGTTATCTCTAGGCCTAATCTTTCCATCACTACTTTAGGCATCAGGTTGTGTGATGCCCCAGAATCGTGCATTGCATTATGGAGAATCTTATCATGGACATTAAGACTGATATAAAAAGGGGGCACTACACCTTCCTGAAACTTTCCTTCTATCTTTGGACCAAACAGAAGGGCAGGTTGATCATCACTCAGATTTACAGTGTCATTGTTCTCACCTAAATTTAATTCTTTCAAAATTTGGCCTTTATATACATCCTAAGTGGCCAGCTCAGAGAGTGGGACAGAGATTTTAATTTTTGCAATCTCACTCTCCAAATTGAAAGTGGACTGACTCTTTGGAATGTTCAACTCTATTTTGTTAGCCACTGCTTTAGTGGTTGAATCAGTGTGTTGATTCTCGTTATGTATAGTGTTTGTGACAGTTTTATCAGGAGCACTAACTGCAGTGCTAGTGCTGCTAGCTGGTTTACCTTGTGTATCAGTGTTTTGGTTGTCCTTTTCTTCGTTCTTTCCAGAACTCTCAGCTGCTGATTTGTTACTTTCAGCAATTGCTTTAGAAGTTTTCTCAAGTCTTTTCTTGATGGTGACCTCAGAAGATTTTGGTTTGGCAGTTTCTTGGCTCTTTTTACACTAAGTTCATATTGCTCTCTGACCTGCATCATGGCATTTTCAAATCCCAACCTGTAATCCTCAGTTTCTAACCATTCCTCATCCCAACCAGAGGGTGAGGCCTGATCTTCTTCCATGTAACAGTTATGGATCAAATCCTCTGTTTCAAACATGTTTATTGTGTTCCCTTCAGACTCTTCTATGATTCCCTCATCTTCATCAAGAAAGTTCTCTTGAAATGGGGGTATAACTTGCTAATCTGATTCTCTTTGTCTATTGGGAGTGGCATTGTTTCTTCTAAAGTTTTGGTTCTGGTTATGGTTTTGATTTCTATTTTGGTTACTAACTGTGACAACCATTTTTTCCATCATTTGGTATAGCTTCTCCACTTTTTTATATATATGGTCATGATTTGGATCAGATGTGGAAGCTACATTGTCGTCTCTATATGTTACCCTTTTCTCGGCTCTTAATCTCGCTCTTTTCTCAATCAGATTTGCCTCTATATTCACTGCTCCTTTCTGCATGTCCTCCAATGTTTTGTATTCTTTATCCCTAAGCTGATAGGCCATGTCAGCATCAAAGCCTTCGAGGTATTTCGCTAGAGCCATACCTTGGGGAGGTTTCATGTGTGGAGGTAGAGCATTGTAAATGTTATTAAATCTCGTTGTGTAATCATGGACACTCTCTCCTACGTTTCTTTTAAGGCTCATATATTTTTCTAGGAGTTGGCGAGGGTTTGCCTTAACTTCCCATTTGTTTATGAAGGTCTGATATAGAGCTAGGAGGTCATTTATGGTACCCGGAGGTAGGCCCTTAAACCATTTCTTCACATCACCCCCTAAGCTCTGGGAAAAGATTCTCATTTTGACGGTATCATCATCTATCTCCATGTATTCAAAAGAATCTTCCATCTTATCTACATTTTGCTGGGATGTGATGGACTCTTTTGCAGTGAAGTGTGGGATCTTTGATTGATAATCATTGGGTAAGGGTACTAGAGGCTGAGGTAGAACCAGAGGTGCATACCAGGCTGCCATGATGATGTTTTGATGAGGTAGATGGTTGACTTGGGCAGCACGTATATGGATGATAGGGATATTATGACCAGCAGAAGACTGATGAGTAGATCTAGGGTGACTGAGCCCCAAGTGTTGAATGAAGTGAATATCAGGAGGTGTAGATGGAGGGGTCTATCTAATCCCAAGGTGCTTACCACTTTGAAGTGGTGAACCAGGGAGCTCAAGGTCAGTTTGGTCTAGGACACTGAATGACCTAGTTCTAGGTAATCTATTAGGTAGGTCTAGGTCAAGGTGAAAGTGTGATAGAGCTGTAAGATCTTCTGGTGCAGAGTTAGCTCTATGGATGTGGTTGGAAATAGTTGGTCTTTTAGGAGTAGGAGCTCCCTTGAGGATGCTCTCAGGGTTGTCAACTATTTCAGGTGGGTCTGGGTTAGGGTAAGCTCTTGTATGAATGGTTCTTGAAGCTAGAATGTTGTTTTCTAACCGAGCAGCTTAACCCTACTTGTTACTTCTACTGTGGTTGATGTTTTCATGGAGGCTGGTCTCCCAGTGGAGTCTAATGTGAACCAAGATAATCAGCAGGCCTACTGATCACCAGTGGAGTCTTTAAAATGTTTAGGGAATATGGAGTCGCCAGGTGGAAAGGTTTAGGATGTTTTTGGAGGGTACACTGTCCACCACAGTGCTTATGAGATGTCCCCTTTCAAGAATATCTTCCAAACACAAAAAATTCTAACCAAAGATTGACTCGGAGGGCGTTTACCAGATATGTCACCTCTGAAATAGTGTGAGATCTGGAGGCTACTTGGCCCTTTCCAGACTCTGTCCAAGAGTGTGGGAGAAAACACAACAAATGGTATAGAGGTTGGTCTGTGAATAGGAGTGTTTAACTGCCAACCTAACCAAAGATTGCAAGTTTTTTGAATGCCTAAGAATGTTTAAGGTGTAATGCACTCAGTTCCCCAGCGGAGTTGCCATTATGTTGGGGTTCCCATGTTTTGGCCAGATTGGCAAGACCAAAAGATGAGACAACATCAAACCACTTTCAGACCTCAGGATCTAGCCCTCCTAGGTCCAGAGAGGGATCTCTCTATATGAGAAAAGGTTTTATGTCTTTGGAGCTCAAAGTTTAAGATGTTAGGCTAGGTTATAAGGCTCAGGGTTTTTTTGTTTGATTGTTTGTTTGGTTATTGGTTATTAGGAAGGAAGGGTTCAATGTAAGACAAGGATGAGCAAATATGGATAAGGCAGAGGTGAAGTATTCCAGGGAGCATTCAAAACCATTGGGAAATGGAGTCAGGAAAGGATTTGCTTACTATCCAATGTGCAAGCTTTCTATTGGGCTAGTCATCTAAAACGTTGGATCTTAAAAATGAATGTGTGATATGGAATGGTAGGAGAGGAGGAGACAACACAGATTCAGGGCACAAAGTTAAAGACCAGTTGGTCGCACAAGGATCCTAGTGGATAGGGCCAACTCTAATCCCCAGTGTTCCCAAATCTTCTAGCTAAATCCTTAACAAGAAACATCTAAGAACTAATTCATTTAATTCATACATCAGAGAGCAGGCAATAACATCCACTACAATGGTTAAATTATCTGAAATCAATTCTTAGATAACACATTCAGAAGAAAAACATTAATGGAAAGGAGAGCAGAAACATAGGGTACCTAACGTGGGTAAATCTTATGCCAACATTCTGATGCAAGCCAGTAGAAACGAAATGAAATGAATTAAACACAGAGATAGGAAAACATCACCGCTGCTTTAGATCGAGATCCAAAGAAATGTGCTTGTCATATTAAACAGCAATACCATTCAAGTACAACATTTCCAATAGCTGAATACTCAGTCTGAAATCATATTCCTCAGCCTATCTTACAACTTTACACAGAGACTGTGTCTCAAAAAAAACTACTTGCAGTTCTCTGATAACCGAACAACAACCTTTGCAATGTTTCTTCATGAGTTTTATAGCTGAAGGGAAGCAGAGGAGGTAGGTGAAGAACTAAATGCAGTATTAAAACTTCTGAAAAAAAAGAGGGCTGAAGCCCATTCTGTTTAAATTCTGAGCATTCAATTCCTGTCACTCTTTGGATGGAAGAGTGGTCTTCTTCAGGCCTCTATTTACTTCGGTATGCCTCTTGATGTACTTTGATCTGCATGACTCTGTGGTACTTTTGGTGAATAAACAAATGATAAATAAACGACTGAGAAGTCTGCCGTATTTATGAAACAAATGCTCTGGTAGCTTCGGATTGTTGTCAGGGTGGAAATTTCTTCAGGAGCATGGTGTAGAATAAAAACTTCATGGGCGCTTTGTCCTTTATGGAGGAAAAACATTCTGCTATTGTAGAAACCCTGATATGCATTGATTTCTGCGTGTTGTACCTTCTTTGTGATCCCTGGGTCTTCAATCTGGTACTTTGCCTCTAAATCTTTGAACCTAAGGCTTATATATCTCCATTTGCGTGCCTTAAGCTCTCTGCTGCTTCATTTATATCTCTAACTGTGAAATCTGTGTGTTAATGGCGCCGGGACAATTCTACAGTGTCAAACCCTGTTCTTTTAATGGAAGTTGTGTCAGAGCACTATCCCGGGCTTTTCTCCATGATACAATCTCTGTGCACGCTCTTCCCTGTGTTTTTTGTCGCTGTGATAGAAACCCTGAATCATGGCGGCCATTTACTGTTGGTAACCCTGCAAAACACGAAAACCTATTACGAAAAACATGTATGGGGGTGGGATGATGTGGACGACTGCGAGGATGATAGTGGGGAAAAAATGCAGAGGAATGGTGGGGAAACGCTCTGGTGAAGGTTGGAAAAAAACAGTGGAAGGTGTCGAGGCAGACATTTAACGTAAAAAACATTAAAATCTAATCTTTGAATGGATTATAGAGGGGACGGGCGAGAAACACGATGAAGATACGTGGACGGATGACGTGGCGGGCCCGGGTCAACGGTGGGTGTGCGATTGAATCTGGACCGTCTGATCTCAGCGGAGATCAACGGTGAAAAATGCATCGAAGGGCGATGGACAGTGGGCCAGGGGTACGACAGTTATGGGCTATCGTGTGCGCAACTTCATGGATCGATCACCGTTGGATGGAGGGCTCTGGATCGGACGGCTGATATGCATATCGCTGCGTGTCCATGGACGAACTTTAATGCGCGATGGGAGGGTGGTTTTCCAGCCGTACTGGTGCCACGCGTCGGAAGCTGTATGGAATTGCTCCGCGATCAGAAAATACCGCCTCACGCCCGAAGGCGGTGCGATAGAAACTAGGTGGTTTTGAAATAGTGCGCTACGGGGACCACCGAGATGGGGGGTTACGGACCGTTGATCGCAATTTAAATGAATGATCGATCTTCAATCGGGCGGTGAACAGGAAGGACAACGGAGGCTGCGGGGGGCGGTGATCGTCGTCCATTCTGTGAAGATCAACAGGTGTAAATGCGCCCGATGAGCAAATGTGAAAAGCGCCTTCGGGGCTAGCGCTTGGTCATAGCGCTGGGTTTTGTGGAGGGAAAATGTACAGGGGACTAGGTCAAAAGGGGTTGAGGCTCAATTACATAGAAAACATGATTTTTGGCCCATTTCAATGAAATTAAATGCCAAAATGGGTAACGATAGGGGGATGAAGGGGAATTAAACCAAACAAAGTGTATTTGGAAGGTTTAAAGGGGATTTTAGGATGGTTTTGGAGGACGAGGGGAGGGATTTGGGGGTACAAAAAAGGGGAATTTTGACAAAGGGAAGAAGGGATAAAATGGGACATTCTACAAGGATATAAGGTTTAATGTCGGCCTTTTGGAGCAGAATTTATGTAATCAATGAGACCTTATAAAGGGAGTCAGCAGAGGGAAATTTATCAAAGGCAAAGGCACAGGAGACTTCAAGGATGATGTGTCTTCAGGGGAGATGGATTCCTTGAAGGCTCAAAAACAATTTAGCCCCCTACTTTGCTTTGTCAAAAATTTATAGGGGGCTAACATGACCAACAATATCTTGTCCTTGCTATTATTTATGTTTAGGAGAACTTGACCCATTAACAATGATTTCATCCTCCAATATGGATTGATCGTGTGATGGCATTTATTTTTCCGCCAATATTCCACTGCAACTATCACCATTGAGTCAGATAGGCATTGAAACTCCCCAACAACATCCTCTTCTAGCTTTGATTTAATTCATATTTGATCTTAGGCGATATTTGTTCATGAAAAAGTCATATAGGGGTCTATGCTTGCATCATTGCTTGGGAACTTCTTGGTGAACCCCCTCATCCTCTCCCCCTTCAGAAACGAGCTCTTTGCATTACCATTTGAACTACCATGTGAAAAATTAATGAATGACACTCCTGTGGAAGGAATGGCTTACCTACAAACCTTCCTCGAACCAACAGGTATATTCATACTAGCCTCTTTCACCAAGAAAAACTACCACAACTAACATAAACCCCCCTGAATCTCGAATTCAGAAAATAAAGGACCACAAAAGGCTGTGATTGCATTCAAAACACACCAAGCACGTGAAAATAAATATACATTGAAAGCTGTCATATGACATTCCATGATGCAAATATGATTAGGACCTAGTTTGCAAACAAAAACCAATTGTAGAGTGTGAGAATTAAGTCAAGGATATAGCCAAGTTGTGACATTAAACTCGACCACCCTACAATCATTAATTGTGAAATGGCTTATTATACATATTATGGCATAATGGATAGGTTGGAGACATGTTGGCCTCACTCATTGGGTGAGGCGACAACATCCTCACCCCTTGTTGAATATGACACATCCCTCCTCACCCCATATGGAGAACCTTACGTGATTTCTTGCTCATACCCTTCCTTTCAATTGTATGGTTGGCTCTTGTAATTCATTGTTGCATGCTCCTCCTTAATATCATGTTTCCCCTTAATGTTAAGTTCTCTTCAGCGATTTTTTTTAATTACATATTAATTCATGTGTAATATGTGAAATGTAGGTTTAGTAAGCAAAAATATTGAAGTATAGTTTTTTTAGTTTTTTTTTTCTCCTCAGTGTTTAAATCTATGTTTAAATAATATAAATGTAATAGGGTTTTTTTAGTTTTCTAAATTTATTGGTATATATCCACATCCATATAAATTAAAAAGTTGGTAAACACTAATAAACATGGTAAGCATCAAAATACCTACTTCATAATACAGTTGCTAAAATTATAAAAATTATAAAAAGATAATTAAATTATAACTTTATTTGGAACTATATTCTTAATCATGGAGATTTATCCCTTCTTTACTATATAAGCTTTGATACAATACCATGACTTATCAATACCACATGCCCAAAAAGACCACAATTCACTTCGTATGACACTTTTTTTTTTTTTTGTAAATTCAGTGGGACGTCTCTATTTTCTATTTATAAATATAGGACAGGCTACAAAATATAAAATTCATACTGTGGCCTCAACATGCCCGTAGGAAACTAGGTTTGTTGGCCACCTAAATGCATGGAAAGCATACCAAAATTGAAATAGTTTCATCCTTCTATATGTCGCATTAGCTATCTGTCCTACTACTGCTATTTGTCCAGATTTATGACATAAAAGAAGTTCATATACATTCAAAAATTGCATGAAAGCTAAATACTATAAAAACTAGCCATCTGAAGAGGAAACAGGAGCTGGATCCTTCACAGTGGCCCCAGGCATGTCAACTTGCTACATCTGCTGGAGCAGCTTCTCTATGCGATCAACCCGATCATCCATTCTCTGAATGCGATCTGTTGCTTGATACTGGGTAATCTTAATATGCTGCATCTAGCGTTGGATGTCCTGAAACAGTTGTTGAATGCTTGGTTCTCCCTTTGGAGGTTCTGCTTTGGCATGGGTAGGATGAAAACTCTGCATAGCTTTTGCTAGGAGACATTTGAGAATCCAGTAAGTGTGAATAGTCTGATTAAAAAGTGTAAGGCGACCATGGGTATTGTCTGGGTCTATAATGAAGTCCAGAATCTCAGCTTCAGTTTCACTGTCCTCGGGATCTGTCTGAATGTCTCTTTCCCAGCCTCTTATTTCTTAACAAACAGTTGAAGAATTACCCATGACATAATTGGCAGCAAGGTTCTCTAGATGCTCTTGGTTTGTTTTACGGCCTTGTTTCTTTGGAATATGTTCCAACAGGTCCTTCTGTTTACCCTTGGCAGACTCGGACCGTGTGCGTCTTCTCCCCATAGTTGGAGGAATCCTATGCATGAACACAGAAAGGCAGATTGAGCTAGTAAGGAGGTGGGACTTAATGTCAAAATCGCCCTTGTTTACCCTTTGAGAATATATAACTCTGTTTGTTGAAGAGGAGCGAAGACAGTCCGTAATAACCCAATGCAGTGGCTTATATAGAGAAATAGAATTACTTGCAAGAGGACAGTGAAAACAGAGGATCGAAGAATTTTTAGCCCTGTTCCAATACCTTCAGCTAAGACTGTCTAGTCTGATACCAATGAACTGAGTCGACCTCATACAATAGTAAGTGGTTGGGCGCACCAGAGAATCTAGGACCGAGCAAAAAGTAGACACAGCTTGACATATTGGAAGCCTTTGAGGCCGATTGGGGAAGATGCTTCGTATGACACTTATTCATATGACATTTTTTTTAATTAACCAATTTAATCCAAAAAAAAAAAATGGCATAACTACTTTGGAGATAACTTTCAAGTTTTCTATACTATTAACATTATTCTAAAATATTCTATAGAAGTTAAATCCTACCATTTACCTAATAATTGATAATTAAATTTAAATGATAAAAACACTATTATAAACACATATATATTGGTGTAAAAAACCTATTCCAAAATAAAGATGATTTTAAAAAATCAATGATAATTTATTAATAAAGAAAAATAAAATAAATAAAATAAAATCTTTAAATATTTTGTATGGCATTCTTGTTTCTATTGAAAATTGGAAATCAACGACACCACAATGAATTTTTTATAGGGACCATGCGTCTTTGACTTGAACACGCTAACTAATAACTCACGTCATGGGGACAAGACATGGACTCTCTACCAATACAATTTCACCAAACATATGGGGTCTACCCTATGGAGTTAGGTTAGGGAAGTTGTGAGTGTACTCACCAATTACACTTTGACACCTAGATACATATGAAGCATTTACATCTACGCACACGATGTTTGGAAGGGGTCTACATATGGAGGGCGTTGGTCATGAGCATACACGTGGCACAAGCCCCATGTACACCATAGAGGTACCTAAGGTTGTAAAGATAAAGTGGGGATTATAGATAGAATTAGACGGTAAAAGAACGTGGTAGGGGAGGTTTCAATTCAACTCACCATCAAATTAGGACACGTGGCCGTTGTTCCCATGCAGGGAATGTTGACACCATGCTCTCACCCTGCATCAATTGATATGGTCCCTCTCAATAAGATCTTTAGGATTTTGTCCAACAAAGGTGATAGTATCAATAAAATTTCTTGGCCCCTCCATCTCATCACGTGGACATTTTGAATTTAAAGAGGGGTTGCTATCAATATTGTTTTGGGAGTCATGAAAATTATAGTTTTCCCATAACCCTGCAAGCCATACAAATGATGTTGATGTTTTGCTAATCCCATGTGGAGGCCACAAAAAAATTTAATGAAATAACTAATGCTACTAAGGCTAAGTTTATGAAACAAGGTAAATCTTTTCTTAGTATGAGACATTCCAGGACCAAGATACAATGTGAAAGAAGACATTTTATAGCTCAAACTTACATCTCAATATATAAGTATTACTTTATGAACCAACCAAATTCCAATATATAAGTATTACTTTATGAATCAACAAAATCCCAATATATAAGAAGAACTTGGTTATTTTTTACACAATTCTCTATTCTGCAGTGATCATACATTAAAAAAAACTTAGCTACTTTTTTATTTTGCCCTCAAAACTATAATGAGAATATTTCATCTAATATCATGAAGCTTCCAAATAATCATATTTATGATATTTATGATAATTATTTTAAAGTGAGAAATATAATTGATGAAAAAAATGAAAAGATAAAGAATAATAACTGAAACTTAATAACTTAAATAAAATATGCAACAACTTTAAAGATAACTCTAACATACTACACTTGAAAAAAAAAACTATTTAGGTAATTTTGATTATAGCTTGATCATCTAATGACTCTACAAAATATTTCATATTCACAAAAAAAAAATGTGAACTATTAACTTATTCTTAATCAACATTTGAAAGGGGCGAGTCCTACTTCTCAATGTATATTAGTTCCTTGAGTTGATGAATAATCTATTCTTTCAATTCATCTTGAATAGAGCTAGTTGGGTCCTTCTTGTTTAGATGCTAGTGAGAAAGAAACCTATGCAAGTTTAGTGCTAAATTTTGAAGTAGGCTACATTCAGCCTCTAAGATATCTAGCTTCAGTTTTGGCTTACCAGTAAGTTCATGATAGTTGCATGCTGAGAGACGTAGTGGTGCTTATTGTTTTATACCTTAGTGGTTATAGAGAAAGAGAAGTCGTATTGGACCGAATGTACTTCTCATATATCCTCGAAAAAAATCCAAATCCCAATACATCTTTGTTGTCCATGACCACACAATGGCCCCTTAAATTTACAATCCAAACTAGGCTCTAAAAATGAAGACTTGCATAAAATCTTAGACACAAAAAATTAAGAAAGATGGCCACAAGGCCACACACAAAGAACCAACAAAGCAGCTTTTTCAACAATTTACAAGCTCTAGTGCATAAAGTAATCCAAAGTGAAATATGGCATCGAAGAAACCAACCAAGTTTTCAACTTTGTGTCCAACAAACTAAACCAAATTGAGAGCAAAACCAATGCACCAACCTTGAATGAAATGAATAGAAACCACACCCTTAACCAAAGTTTCATATTTCTTAATTCTATAAAAAAAAAATATTTAAAATGAAAGTACATAAAAGAAACCAAACATGAAGAAACAAAGGTAGAGGGATACCATAGAATCTAATTCCTATTTCCAAAACCAAAGAAACAAAATAGAAAACATCAGCATTGACTTTTAGCTATTTCAACAAAAAAAAAAAATTCATCCAAAAATTTAGAAAACTCATTCTATTTCATTAACCAAAAAATTAACATAAAAAATTAATGCAGAAATTAAATTTGAAAAAAAAAACATCAACTGTTTTTTCAATTAACATTTAAAAATTGAAAAACTAAATAATACATCCCATTATGTTGGTTAGTGGAAACTCAATTATTTCTTGCTCATTTATATAGTTTACAATGAAGATATTCAAAATGTCCTGATTCTTAATGATTCAAAATATGTTATTGATTGGCTGCCAAGAAAAATCCACCTTGAAATTTCAAATCTAGAAACTTGAAAACACATAATTAAGGATCTAAAAGCTCAATGATATTAGATACCATCACACACATATATATAGAATACAACAGTATAAGATAGTCTCTCAAAAAAACTCACTCTAGAATTAGAACCAAACACATTTATATATGAAAACTGGATTAGTAACCAAATCCTAACAATGGGTCAAACCTGGAAATTTCAGCTTTCCAAAAACAAAGCCTTCCGGTCCAACTTGGGATCAACCTAAACTTGAGCTGTCAAAATAGTTTGTCATTATCAAGATTCTGAGCATAAATTTCACTTCCTCTTGTACCAGCCCACTCAGGTATCTGATTTCATTTGAGACTAATTGATGAAACTTTATTGTTTTTTTGGCAACTGAAATGTTCAGCCTTAAGCTATAACACTGACAGAAAATTCAGACAAAACCTGCAAATATGTAGTTTCTATTTTTATTTAAAATATATATATATATATATATATATATATATATATATAAAAGTGAAAAATAGTCTACCATCCGGATATTTCATGTCTTATAGGGGACTTTTGAAAACGACTATGTTTTGGATATTTATTTCCGACACATCACTCATCATTAAAGCAAAAAGAGTAAGAATCTCGTCTACACTTTGCGACATGCATGGTTAAGAATCTCACTTTGCGACGGTAAAGGCATGACCGATTTCACATATGTGAAATCCGCTATTAAAAAATAATTTATATTAGCCAATTATACAAAGAAAAAATATATATGGTATATTATATTATATATAATGGTGTAATTTAATTTATAGATGAAATAGATTTTTTTTATAAGAATTTAGCAAAACAATTTCAAGAAATAATGTTAAATTTTTGGGTCACTAGAATTCTACATATTAAACAACTTAAACTCAAGTTTTAAAAATATTTGTCGGTTTTAATTAAAATTAAACAGCAAAAATGTCCTGAAAAATGTAATTTTATCCATAAATTATAAAACAATAAAGAAATAATTTTTTGAAGTAATGTATAAATTTTATGAATTTGTAAAAATTAATATATTATATGAAATTATAAAAATCTAAGTTTGTTAATTACAATTTAAATATTATTTAATTCTAATATTTTTTCAAAACTATATGTATATATTAAAAGAAAAATAACTAGCCTAGATACCTCTTAACCATAGCTCTACCAAGCCTCAAATCTTTTGAGATGCAAACATCTTTTAAAGTGAAAGGACATTTGATCCCTATGGGTCTTTGGTAGAGTCAGAGTTAAGATGGATCTAGGCTAGTATTATATAAATTTCACATCTCTATATATGTGCCTAAATCCATCTTAACTCGGGATCTATCAAGCGCCTGAGAGGGATCAAATCTCTCAAGGTGCACACCTCTTTTTTGAGTGATCCATAGTTAAGATGGATATATGCCGGTTTACTTATTAATTTTGTTTTTTTAGTTTAATTTTTATTTTTATATAATTTCACTGAGTCAAAATGTTTTAATTAATAATATATTTTTTATTTTTATGTAATTTGATTGGGTCAAATGTTTAGATAACATAATATAACTAGCACTACAACAACTCTTTTATACTAGGATGGAGAGTGTCCCTTGGCCCAAAAATGTAATAATTTAAAAAAAATATATTTATAAAATATTTTTATTGTGAAATGAGAGATGGATTTTGGGCATGTGGTATAGATGAGTCGTGGTATTGGTCCATGGTATGGTATGGTTAATAATATCCATGGTAAAGTGGGTTGAGTATTTATGGTTAAAATTCTTGTTAATTGTAAGTATTATTTTGATTGTGAAATGAGGGATGGTTTTTGGGCATGTGGTATTGATGAGCCATCATATTGGCCAATGGCGTGGTATGGTTAACAATATCCATGGTAAAATGGTGGTGAATATCCATGGTTAAAAATATTTTTATGTTATAAGTATTAAGTTTTTTTGTGCTTATTAATGAAATTTAAATATGGTTACAAAATTATTATTTTAATTTACATGGTGAAATGGATCTTAATTTATAGCTACTATCCACCTGGATCATTCCTTCCCCCTTAATAAACAATGGTCCCCATCGCGTTGAGTGCCTCCATGATATGGGGAAACTTTTCCTAAAATTGGTCCCTGGTGAGCCACTTACCTTGGTGCATGAGTTGGCCACCTTTGACAACCCGATACAGTTTGATCTTATGCTAGCGAGTGGTCTTGATCTTTGTGTCCATGATCAGATCATTTATGGCATGTTCCATGCACTCTACATTTAACTTTGTTGGTGTGAGTTATTCTGCAATGCCTGATGTGTCCAGTAATGATGTAACGTATGGTTGAAGGCAATCCACTTTGAACACTCGGTGCAGGACAAGGAACAGTGCAATGATGAGCTCGAAAGCATTGTCTCCTATAGCCTTAGTTATGGTGTAAGGACCATATCAAAGCGGGCGAAGGTTGCGGTGGGCCTTAGTAAGGCACTCTTTCTACAAATGTAATCAAACTTCGTCACCCACTTGGAACTTGTGTGGTAGTGGGAAATTGATGTTGATCATGATGCTGCTTGTACTTTTCATTTGCTTTGTCCAATATGTCATGGACTTGCTGGCGGATGTGTTGAATGCACTCAATGAAGTTGTTAGCCCTATCATCTTTGGACTAAACATGAGCCGAATCTTCCTAAGTAGCTGCAAATGGTATGGAAACATCAATGAGACATAGTGGTTGGAATCTCAGTCCCACCTGAAATGGTCTATGGTCAATTGAGTTGTGGAGAGCCCTGTTGTAGATGTGTTGGACATAAGGGGGGCTCTCATCCCATGTGCATGGGTGCTTCTAGTTGTACATGAGCAGGATGGTCATGATAATCCTATTGGAGACCTCTGTTTGGCCATCAGTTTAGGGGTGAAAGGTCGTGGACTTAGTGAGCTTGGTATCCAACAATGACCAGAGGCTTGACCAAAATGCATTTAGGAACTAGTTCTCCCGATCTGAGATAATGGATTGTGGGATCCCAAAGTGTACTCATACTTGTTCAAAGAAGAGTTTGGCAGTGGCTTCTGCTGAGATACTCTTCTTGCAGGCTGCTAGAATGGTCATCTTAGAGAATATGTCGACGACCACAAAAACATAGTCATTTCCATGCTTGCTAGAAGGAAGGCCCGACATGTAATCCATGGAGATGGATTCCCAAGGCCGGTTAGGAGTAGGTGGAGGAGTATGCAGGCCTTTCTTATTGATTGTAGGTTTGGTAATGGAGTGGGCAGTGTAGGATCTGATGTACTTCCCAACATCCTCTCGAAGGTTTGGCCAATAAAAATGTTTTTGTAGTACTGCCACTATATTTTCTACACCAAAATTTCCAGCGAATCGACTGTAGTGCACCTCTCAAATCATCTTGGCACACTCGCTTAAAGGTACACATAGGTGTCCTAGGTGGCATAATAGTGTGTCCTAGAGGTGAAATTTTGGAACATGCTTACCTTCCAGGAGAATCTGGTATGTGGTGCCGAATTCTGGATCACTCTTGTAAAGATGTGGTCATTCTGAAGTCTCATGTCCACAAGAGTCAAGCACAGTGATCAACACCATGACTGACGATCGACTGAATAAGTCTACAAGATTATTGGTGTTTCCCTTCTTGTAATTAATGTTCAAATTGATTTGTTGCAAGTATGTGGACCAATTATGATGTCGACCGTTCTACAACTTTCCTTGTGTTTGTATGAACTACAGGGGTTGGTGGTCTATGTGGATGACCGTTTCCTTCACTAGAATGTAATGCTTTCATTGTCAGCAGACCAACACAATCGAATAAATCTCTTTATCATAGGTGGGATGCTTTCATACTATGTCTGAAAGTGTCTCACTATGATATGATACCGGATGCCCATGTTGAGTAAGAACCACACCAATAGCATAGTCATAGGTATATGTCTCAATATCAAATGGTTACTGTAGCTTTGGTAATGTGAGCTTTGGTGCAAAGAAAAGGCGATGCTTCAACTCAACAAACGTCTTCTATTGTGATCCATACCAAAAGAACTTTACTTTTGCTCTGCCCTTGGGGACTTCACTCAAAGGGAAAGTGATATGAGAGAAACGAAACATGACCTTGTAGTATAAAGTGGCAAGAACAAGAAATTTGCAGAGCTCTATAAGAGTGGTTGGGGCTAGCAAATATCGAATAAATTATATCTTGGTTGGGTTCACAAAAGAATATAACACATACCCAACAAATGGTTTTGTGCATGGGGTTGCCCATGGTTTTGTGCATGGGTTTGCACATGGTTTTTGGGGCATGATGGTTTTCGGAGCCACCCATGGTTTTGTGCATGGGTTTGCACATGGTTTTGGGGCATGATGGTTTTCATCCCCTAGTATTTTGTAGATCTGGTCAAGGGAACTATGGTTATGTTCTAATTTAGGGTTAATGGATTGGGTTTTGTGTATGCTTCAGCATGTATATATATGTGTTGTAACACTAAAAGGAATATAATGAAAAATAAAGCTGGTAGTCACGATTTGGGATCCAGGGGAAAATCTCTGTGTATATCTGTTTTATGTTTTATGCTCTCGTTATTGTTTGTTTTCTGTCTTTAAGATTCGTTTGCAGGTAATTTTTGTATAGGGCTAAAACCTACACTCATCAATGATGTACCCGATATATTGAACCTGGGTCATACCAAAAGTGCATTTCTATAAATTGGCATGCATATTGTGTTGACGTAGTATTTGGAGAAATTTTCGAATATGGTGAAGGTGCTCTTCCTAATTCTGGCTAAAGATCAGGATGTTGTCTGAATATACTATAATGAATGAGTTGGTGAAGGGATGAAAGATATCATCCATCATCCTCATGAATTTTTTAGCAGCATTCATCAACTCGAAAGGTATGACTAACCATTCGAAAAGGCCCTCCTTGGATTTGAAGTCAGTCTGCCATAATCGAAGGGTTTGATTGGTACCTAGTGATAACCAAACTTCAAGTCAATCTTGATGAAATCTTTGTCCCACTTGAGCTAGTCCAGAAGGTGACCAATCCATGGGTGTGGATACCTATTCTAGAAATTGATCTTATTCAGTGCCTGATAGTCAATACAGAGTCTCCAGGTCCCTTCTTTCTTCTATACCAACATGATCGGACTCCCACAGGGTGATGAACTTATCATGATGTACCCTTTTTGTAACAGCTCCTGAATTTGCGTCTTTATTTCATCGTTCTCCAGAACAAATCATCTATAGGTCGATTCGTTGGGTAGTGGTGCGCTCGAGGTCAGATCGATCGAGTGCTTGACTTGAGAGTGCAAGGGTAGCCCTGTGGGTGAGGTGAATATCATGTCCCTGTACTCCTCTATGACCTTTTTCATCGGCTTCTATCATGCAGAGGAGCCCTATCTGGAGGTCATGGATGTGGCCACAATATTATTATTTCCTTGAAGGTTAATCATAAAGAAGATAAACTTCTCGGTCTAGGAAATGATCTTACTGCATAACTTCATAGAGATCAAAGAGATGGCAGTAGTTGGTGCTACCTCCGATATTCTGTATATCTTATTTCTCAAAGTAATAATAACAGTGTGAGGCCTAGAATCATACACAACATAACACTTCCACCAGTATGGTTTTCCTAATAATACATCACAACCTTCAATAGGAGAAACATCACACATTGCCTCATTTGTGAAGGGCTTGATGTTGTTGGGAAGGCGACACTACTTCTTGATGCGAAGATATCGTCCTTGGTGAAGCCACCTAATGGTGTATGGTTATGCGTGTGGTGTGGTTGGTAGGCCCAACCACTTCACAACCTTTGCTAAAATGAGGTTCTTTTGGCTTCCGTTGTCAGCAATGAACTACAATGGAGAACCCTTCACCCACATACGTGAGTGGAAGATTCACCCCCCCTCCTCTGGATCTTGAGGCTCAATCTTCTTGGTCTTGTTGGTGTCAACGATGGCACTAGGCTCTGCATCAATAATATGTCGCCCTTTGTCATTCCCTTTGTTGATTTCCGACTCAAAGTTAGAACATGCATATGATTTGGAAGCCTTCAACTCGTCCACCAGTGACTGCTTAGCTCAACACTTACTTGTATTATGAGTGGGTATCTTAGGGAACTCACACCATTTTCCTGTGTCCTTTTCCTTCGTGGTGTTTTTATTTTCTTGCGGCTTAGGCGAGTTTTTCTTGGTCGCCCTTCCTTGGATTTTTCCTTTGTTCTGCAATTTGGGTGCACCTTTCCCTTGCTTAAGATTCTTATATCCAAAGTATCATTTCTTTTGTTTAAATTTCTCCTCGATCTTCACAGTGCATCGATAGGTGGTGCCAAGAGAGGAGATGTCCAGGAAATCCATCTAGTCTTGGATGTACTTGTGTATATATTCATGGTACTTGAGTACCAAATTCCACTAAGAATCCTTAATACCCAAATTTGTGCGAAGGGTATGAAAAATATTTTTGAACTCTGACACGTCTTGGTGCCTTCCCTGCCGCAACGTATTCCACTATATGTGTTTATCTCCATAGCTCCCAACAGGGTAATATTGTTCCTTGATGGTGTCTTAGAAAGAATTGAAATTGGGTGCATCTAAAAATAGTGAGGGTTCTCTCTCATCCTTATGTTCACAATAGGTTTCCCACTAGCCCTTGACATGGGGTGCGACTTTGAGGAGTGAAAAAGTATTATTTTCCCGATTGTAAAATTCATGAACCGAAAAATATCCTTCCAACATATTTAACCATCTATATACAACGACTGCATCTATCTGGCCTTCAAATATGAGAATATCAAAGTTGACTTGTAGCTTAAAGGGAGTGGCACCTCTAGAGTGGTTGCTAGATGAATGTTAAATTATGCAACTAGGTTTAAATTCCACTTTGGACAACACATTTGGTGGAGATAATTGTTTCATTAAATTCCTCTCTCCGAGAGGACCAATATTGATCTAAATATCACTCATTTTGGACAAGCAGAAGTTGGAATGTTAATTTATTCTTATGCATGTAAAATTGAAAAGTTCGACTTCAACTTCATGTAGGCTCTTGTAGCCCCAAGCTTCATGTCTTTTCACCCTCATGGATGCATATAACTACAAGATACCTTCACCTCATTTGGCACCAAGAAAGAAACACATCATATCTTCTCTTCTACTCTTATTATTGGTTCATACAACTTAGACTTGGAAGGACTCCTCTCATTAATTGGAAGGATAGAAGACACCTCTGATTGGGAAAAATTGCGGGGTTGTTTCAGGACATTGACCCGCGTTGAATGGGGCACATTTGACATAGTTTGACTATGTTTTATTTGGGTCTATTCGTGTTCAAGAGGCCACATTGGAGGGTCACATAAAATCCGAGAAAATCAAGGCACTTTGACCGCAGACTTATGTCAGAAATTTTTCCACGGACATCACCTATGTGTTGACCATATTTTACTATTCATATTGGCACTGTTTTGACATGCTAAGAAGGTCTAATTGAAAGCCCTTTGATCGAGCTGCTAGAGGAAAATTTTGACCCTTGACCATTGACTCGTTAGGACTGAATGTGTTGTTGTTGACTTGGGAAGATTACAGAAGGTTCATATTTGACCATTGTTGACTACATCTCTCTACATTGTTTCTGTTTTGGATAATCATTTGGTATTGACTATTGATATTGGATTTTGGATAAGTCAGAGTTTGACTTTGACTCTTGAATGATGTACTCTCTCTGTTGAAACATTTGAAGACAATATAATAGAAGAATATTTGCAAGGGATTCCCCCCTAGTGGATTTTTTCCCTGGTCATTAACCAAATAGTGTGTCTCTGTCTCTTGGTTGTCTTTCTATGTGCATTTGTTTATTTTTTCTATCTACTATTGCTCCAATTTCATTGGCAAATTGAAGAAGTAAAATTGAGAAATTAAATTCTATTAAATATTGTTGAATTAATAGTTGCAGCATAGAACAAAGTGATTAAAAATTAACATTGTATCAGAGTTGAGGTAAAGACAAGCCAAAGAGACATAGAGAAAGAGCACCCATCTCTCAAGCGGTTGATTGAAAAAGGGAAAATATTTTGGAAGAAATGCCTTCCTCTTTCTTCAAAGGCATGAGAAGTTGGGTGATTCATCTGACTTTGCAGCATAGAAAGTCAGGTTAGAAATCATAGTTGAAAACAATGATGCTTTTCACTTCATTCAAGGACGGGTACCCAAGCCTCCACAAAATGCTTCCGTTGTTGTTAAAAACAAGCATAAGAAATGTGACTTAAAGAAAAAGCAAATTATAATTGATGGTTTACAAGATAATCTACTTGCTTATGTTGGAAATTTGAGAAGGTCCAAGGACATGTATGACAAGATCGTTGGCATGTATGAATTCAACAACTTGAATGAAATTATCTCTTTTAAAGATCAACTCAAAGACACGAAAATGAAAAAATGAGAATTCATGCAATTATACATTATGAGGATATCTCATCTGAGATATTAATTGCTAAGAGTTGGGGAAATCACACTTGACACATAATTTGTGATTGTAATCTTAGAGGCCTCCCTTCCATTTGGGAAAAAATCATTACTACTATAAGCAACAACAATAGCATCCTGAAATTTGATGAGCTTGATGGAAAACTCACACAATAAGAATCAAGGATGATATCAAGAGGAATAATTCAAGGATCAAATGAAGGAGAGACCTCTGCCTATGTTTCTCAAGCAAATAAAAATAATGAAAAGAAAGGAAAGGGAAAGCCATCCAACTTAATAAAACCTCCTAAATCCAATCAATATTCCAAGGAATCAAGAAGATGAAATAGAGATGTTGAGTGTGTAATTTGTTAATGATTTCAATATGGCATTATTGGAGATGGAAAATGTCCTAACCCTTGTGATGGATGAATAACCTTTTGTGATCTTTCCCTAATCTCATTGAAGTCTCTCTTTATGCAAACCCTAAGAGAAAAAAACTAAGCATGAAGATGATTCACATTCAAGTTACATGATGAATGTGCCAAATTCACTAGCTACATGATAAGACCCTAAAGCCCTAAATGCATGATTCCCTAGCCTTGCTTAAATTCCTATGAAACCCTAGCTCTATCTAAACAATGGACAACTATAGATTATTGATGCCTGACCTAATCATAATGCCCTAGCCCTAAATTCTTGATGCAATCCCTAGAAATAATGCTTGATATATGATGCCCTAGCTTTGATGAAGATGCCCTAATCCTAGTAAGCTTGAAGACCAAAGTCTATGAAGAAGGAGCCCTAGCAGTGTCCAAGACATAAAATAATAAAGCTTGTCATGGATAAAATAATAAATACAGTTCAAAAAATATAATTTTATGGATGGAAAAATTACCTTATTTAATGATGAACCTGGAACCAACTCGTAGAGGACATTTTCCCCTTTCCAATGAGCCCTTAATTTCCTTCTAACTCTTCTTAGATTGGGAGAAAATGAGTTTTCAAGTTAAAATATAATTATTCCTTAATGTTAGACGACATGAGCCTATACACAAGTCGGCCCATGGCCAAGGAACATGTCTATTCAATGAAGGTCTCAAAACTAGTATAAATAAAATAATGAAATCGTCCTTCCCATCGTCAATTTAGTGATAAATTCAGATAAGAACCATAGAAGGAGGACAAAGCCCAAGGAGGACTAAAGTATTAAAGATTTATGGGAAAATTCCTTTATATTCTAGCTTGGACTAAGAACTGTCACCTAAAGTGGCTCAGACTGTTTTAAGCTCGTGGAAGAAGGAAGTAGACCTCAGACTAGAACAATGGAAGCCAACTAAGGTATGTGTTATACCTATTATGTCTTAAGGACTTGATTTAATGAACAGTTTTATGAAACTCAGAGCTACAAAAATTCTTTAAGGCTCAGTGCTTGACCTACCATAGCTTGGTATATCACCTCATCTTGGACTGAACCATTAATAACCTACAAGAGCTCAGATCTGTGAAAATTACAGTGGATTTATGGATAGGGATCCAACATGTGAGGACGGCTTAAAGAAATCAAACTTAGCACCTGAACCTCAGACTTGCTAAATGTGGTAGCTCGATTTATTAGTAACCAGACCTTGGACCTGTGAGATGCTACAACTCATAATTGTGGATTTTTTGGAAGGATCATACTATATAATAGTCATAACCTCATATATGTAGCAATAAACTTCGAACCTGAATAATAGCTTGGATTTGTGATAGCTTGAAGACTTGGGTAGTGACATTTATAAAGATCGTATCACCTCAAGGAAAAAAAAATCTAACCTATAGCCTACCATTGCAAAAAAATCAGATTTGGAAGGCTCAGATTGCATACCTAGCCTCAGTAGACCTCGGACCTGTGGTTGGACAGTGGTTTTTGGAGATTGGTGATGTAATATCCTTGAAGGACAGTAATCACTACACCTTGGAACTATGGCATAAAGTTAAAAATTGAAGTTCATATCTGTGGGTTATTGGATTGATCTATAGGTGAGGGATTTTCTTGAAGACCTTGTTTAAGAAACAAGTCTCTAGACAGTATAGTGACATACCTTTGAAGCATTCATTACAGTCTTGTTGAAGGAATTTGTAAAATATTGAGGACATACTCTCCAAACGACTTTCTTGAAGACAACCCTTGAATTGATTTGATGACTTGTGTAATATCTTGGAAGCTTAATTGAAGTACCATTGGAGAATTGATACCTTGGTATATATTCCAGCTAGTCCCTCTAAGCATCTTCTAGAAACATTGTCGGAGAACTAGAACTTCCTTGGGGATATTCTTGAGCACACCTTGAAGATTCATCTAGAATCACTATTGGAGACACTTTGTAAAGGAAAACCTTGAAGAAACCTATTGAAGAACCCTTGAATACATTGTGAAGCACTTGAAGATTTTTTTTGGTGCAAACCTTGAGGAAATTCATTGGACCATTTTGGAGTATCTTCTTGAATATTATTGAAGACCATGATGAAACCCTCATGATGTGACCTTGGAGAAATTTTTTTCGTAACATGAAGAGTTGTGGAGACACCTTCTAAGAAGACAAAGTTTTCATTGATGAGCTAAGTTCTTTGGAGATCGATTGAGGGCACTGCTAAAGGTGAGGATAATGTCAAGGTTGGTTGCAGAGTATATTGGGAGCCTTGAAGAACCATTGAATTCATACTTAAAATATGAAGTTGTGGGTTGGATCCCTAGAGGATAGGAGTCCTCAAGAATATCAGGTTGGAGCTTGTACAAGTGAGAGGGTTGGAGCCCTAGAGGTTGGTGCCTAATAGAGACAAGGTTGGAGCCTTACGAAGATAGGGTTGGAGCCTCGTGAACCCCTAATTGGTGCTTAGCAAAGTATATGTTGGAGCCTGGTGATTTGAATATTGGACTCTTCATCTAGGGTTGGAGCCATGATATATTATTGTACTTTAATCATTAAATAGGATTTGATTCCTCTTCATTGCTAATTAATAAAATTATTAATCTATCATTTTTCATTTTTTGTTCTAATTATAAGTGATATTAACTGGTAAAAATAACAATTATAAAGTAATATTTATTCAGCCCCCTCTAAGTATTTCAAACAATTGGAATCAGAGCCAGTGCCTTCACTCAAAGCCTAACAACTTGAAGGTAGACCCTTAGAACACAAATGGCAATATCAAGGAACAAAGGCTCCAAACCATGTGAAGATGTCTCTTACTCAGTCATGAATTCAGATGAAAACTAGGTTGACAAAGCCCCTATGTTGAATGGAACAAATTTTGAAGAATGGAAGGGCAGAATGAAATTATTTTTGATGGATCAAGGTTTTGAAGTCTGGGAATCATTGATTACTAAAATCATGATGGAAGAATAATCCAAGGAATATAATACAAGAGATATAAAGTAAATATTGAGTGGGATACCAGATCCTATAAAGGCTGAAGTGGAGAAATGTTCATCAGCAAAAGATATGTGGGACAAACTTCAAAATATTCACTCAAAGGGAGATTTGACCATAACCTCTAATCAATAATATTATGGAAACAAAGAAGTAAATATAGAACCCATGAAGGAAGCTAAAAGAAAAAATGAAGAAATCAAGACCTAGGAGGACCTAGAAGATGAAGAAAATGAAGAATATCTCAAAGAAGGTCTTAAGGAAAAACTTGTAGCTGCCCTAGAAGAGATAAGATGTTTGAGAAAGGAAAATGGGGAGCTCAAGAAGCAATCACAAGATGGTGACAATGACCTTGACAAGAGAAGGAAGGAAGTTGACCTATTCAAGATTCAAGTACAAGTAAGAGATAATGAGCTCACTAAGCTTAAGGAGGAATTTAATCAAAACAAGAAAAGGCATCATGAAGAATTCATATCCATGAAAAATAAATTGGATAAAGCAAAGAAAAGGGAAGACACTTTTTTAATCCATCTTGAACAAAGACACGCGGAATTGAACAAAATTAAAGAAAAAATTGGTCAATGCAAGGAAGGAGTCTCCTCGCTTAAATATCAACTAGAAGAGCAAAGAAACAAGCACAAGGAGATGAAAAGGTGATGGAATTTTTGGCCCTCTTAGAAGAACAAGTCGGTGAAGCAGATAAGGAAAGAAATTCCATGACATGCCAACTAGAAGAAAAGGATGAAGAAATCACCAAATTAAAATAAAAAATCACCTCAATTAAGGCCCAATCATGTGAAGCAACGAGAATGAAGGAAGAAATGGAGAATAATCTAGCAAATAATGATGAAGAATTCAAGATGATGAAAGAAGAAAATTAATCTCTTAAAGAAAGAATTTGATCATTTGAAAAAGAATCTAAAAAGATCTCAAACCCTAGATGACATCCTAAGTCATCAAATATCTCTTCTTGATAATGAGGTCTTGGTTATGCAGGTGAACCCTCAAATATAAATGATGCAAACCCTAATGCTTCAAACAACAAGGATATAGAGAAGCATGGAAAAAATATTGATGCCCCCAGTTCCAGCAAAAGCAAGGAAAATAGTCAAGATGACATCGGAAGAAACCATACTCCAAGAAGATATGCAGATGGTGTCAAGAATGCAAGAGGTACTAAATTTGATCAAAGGATCGCAAGACAGAATGAATTTAGAAGTACATCCTCCATCCTCTAGGTACCAAAGTATATTTTTTGGTTATTGCTATTTTGGGCACATGGAAAAGGATTGTAGGGCATACCACATGGAAAAATATAATGGTCCCCATCAATCCCTAGAAGAAAACTTTCAAGAAAAACTAGTGCTTCCTCATTCATGAACAAGATGGAATGCTTCAAATGTCATAACATTGGACATATGGCTCATGATTGTAAGTGGACTTGGGTCCCTTGACTTGGGTCCCTAAACAAGCTAAAAGCATGACGACCAAGCAATAAAATAAAATTACACAAGTATGGAGAAGGAAACAAATTGGATCAGAAAGTCTCTTGAACACTCAAGGTGATCCAGGTTGATACTAGTGGCCACCACCTATTGCACTTGGGGCCCCACCATTGCCTCTTTTAGTTTTTCAGTTTCGGCACGACTTACTATTTTTAGCAGTTTTCCGGTCCTGAACTTCTGGAGCCATTTTGAGGCCCTAAATGACGTTTTTTGGGAAAACCAAGAGCAACATGGGTCCATGGATTGATGTTACTCACATAAAAAGTTTTAGTCCTTGAATAGATCTTTCTAATGAGGTATTGTGCGCGTCAAACGGAGACCGTATGCCAAAGTTACGTCCTCGGGAAGTTGAAACACCAATTTACCCAAACGGGGCCCATAGTTTTGGCGCTTCATATCCTAGGGTTAGGGTTTTGGATGTTTATGGTTTTTCATTATTTCTAAATAATAAACAGGCCCTCAAGCCTCATTGTAACACAGTTGAGAGGCCTTCTCTTCTTAGAGATAAGCTACCAGCACCCTAGCTAGTTTATTTACATTTTGTCTGTAAACAAATTTCAGTTCTTTGATATTAATGAAATGAAGTGTTATTTCCACTGCATCTTTGCATTTATGGTTATATGTGTATTCTGTTGTGTTCTTGCATAAATCCATATCAATGGTAGCAGAGTGGTCTGCTTTTTCTTGATCCTTCATTGCATGTCCCCAACGAGGTCTGGGTATAAGGAGTTAGGGCTCGATCTGGTGGAACCTTTGCAAAATCAACCTCGCAAACCCTGACGACCACCCATGGGGGATGAAAAGAAACATGAGGGAGTAGGAGATCATATCAAAATATTTCTCGTGGAGGCCCTCGAAAAAAAAGGAACACGATGATGGATAACTTTGCCCAGATCCTTCAACGACTGCCCACCGGCGGTGCATCTGCATCCAACATCCACTCTAGAGGCGCGACTCCCTTTAAGGTACAAGTAAACTTTGACATTCCCATATTTGAGGGTCAAATAGATGCAGATTGTGCAGATAGATGGTTGAATCTATTAGAAGTATATTTCTCGGTTCATGACTTTTCTGACCAGGAGAAGATTATTTTTGCACTCCTCAAAGCTACCCTCCATGTCAAGGACTGGTGGAAAACCTACTCTGAGAAAAAGGATGAGACAAAACCCTCTATGTTCTCAGGCGTACCCTCTTGGAATTATTTTTGAGATGCCATCAAGGAACAATACTACCCCGTGGGGAGCTATGAGGACAAGTACATACAATGGACCATGCTGCAACAACAAAGGGATCAAGATGTGCATGAGCTGACGAATCTATTCCATACACTACGCACAAAGTTGGGTATCAAATATTCAAAGAAACATTTGGTGCTAAAGTATCACAGTTGTCTACATAGATACATTCAGGAGTATATGGAGTTCCTCTACATCTCCTCGCTTGATACAACATACTGGTATGTTGCCAAGATCAAGCAGAAATTCAAACAGAAGAAGCGAGACTTTGGATCTGCGAATCAAAATTAAGGGAAAGGTGCCCAAAAACCACATAACAAAGGAAAAAGCCAAGGCATGGCGACCCAAGACAACCTGTCAAAGCCAAAAGCAAATAACAACACTGCGAAGCCAAAGAAGGACATGAGAAATTGGTGTGAGTTACATAAGACCTCCACTCACAACACCAGTGAGTGTCGGGCCAAGCATCGTTGTTGGCCAAAATGAGGGCTTCTGAGTCAGATGCATGCTCCAAATCTGAATCAGAACTTGACAAGGGGAATGAAAAATGGAAACAGATTATTGATGTGGAGCCCAACGCCATTGTTGCCACTGTGAAGATCCAGAAGGAGGAACCGGAAGATCCAGAGGAGGACGAGCATCTCTTCCACTCCAAAATGTGCGTAAAGGGTTCCCCACTACAGTTCATTATCGACAATGGGAGCCAAAATAACCTCATTTCAGCAGACGTCGTGAAGTGGTTGGGCTTGCCGACCACAGCACACCCACAACCATACACCATCGGGTGGCTTCACCAAGGACGGAATCTCTGCGTCAACCAGTAGTGCCACCTTCCCTATAGCATCAAGCCCTTCACAGATGAGGTATTATGTGACTTTGCTCCTCTTGATGTATTATTAGGCCAAGCATACTTGTGGAAGAAAAATGTTGTGTATGAGTCCCAACCTCACATTATTATTGTTACTTTGGGAAATAAGTTGTACAGGATACCAAAGGTACCACCGCTTGTCGCTATCTATTTGGTTACCGCAAAACAATGGAGTAAGCTCATTTCCCAAACTAGGAAAATTGTTTTCATGATGATCCACCCCTAGGGAAAGATGAATACTGTGGCCACGACCTCCAGACAGGGATCCTCTGCATGACAAAAACAAATGGGCAAGGTTGTGGAGGAGTACGAGGACATCTTCACCTCACCCATAAGGGTTCCTCTGCACTGTCAGGTCAAGCAACCCATTGATCTGACCCTAGGGGTGCCACTACCCAATAGACCGATCTATTGGCGCTTTTTTCTGGAGAACAATGAAATCAAGAGGCAGTTTCAGGAGCTGTTGCAAAAAGGTCACATCCAGCCAAGTTCATCGCCCTGTGGGAGCTCGATTGTGTTGGTACAGAAGAAGGATGGGACTTGGAGACTCTGTATTGACTATCAGGCACTGAACAAGAACACTGTCTAGAATAGGTACCCGATCCCATGGATTGATGACCTTCTGGACCAACTCAAAGGGGTGAAATATTTGATCAAGATTGACTTGAAGTTTGGGTATTACCAGGTACCAATCGAACACTCTGATGTGTGGAAGATTTCCTTCAAAACCAAGGAGGGCCTTTTCGAATGGCTTGTCATGCCTTTTGGGTTGACGAATGCTCCCACAACCTTCATGAGGTTGATGGACAACATCTTGCAGCCATTCACCAACTCATTTGTAGTGGTGTACTTGGATGACATTCTGATCTTCAGCCAGACTTGGGAAGAGCACCTCCACCACATCCGACAAGTCCTCCAAACACTGCGGCAACACAAGTTGTGTGCCAATTTGGAGAAGTGCACTTTTGGCATGACCCAAGTTCAATATCTAGGATACATTATTGATGAAAGGGGGGTGCATGTGGATCCAACCAAGATCCAAGTCATTCTGGATTGGCCAGCCCCAACCAATATAATAAAGCTTCGCAGCTTTCTGGGTCTTGCTAATTTCTATCGCAGGTTTGTGTTGGGATTCTCTCATATCACTTGGCCCTTGAGTCAAGTCACCAAGGGAGGAGAGAAAGAAAAATTCTTTTGGTCAGAATCTCAACAGAAGGCATTCATAGAATTGAAACATCGACTCTATTTTTCCCCAGTGCTCACATTACCAGACTTGTAACAACCATATGAGATCGAGACAGATTCCTCTAACTATGTTATTGGGGCAGTTATTACTCAACAGGGGCATCCAATGGCATATCACAGTGAGACATTGTCCAACACAGTTCGCAAGTATCCAACTTATGAAAAAAAAATGTATTCCATTGTGCAAGCTTGGCGACAATGGAAGAATTAAATTTTGGGGAAGGAAACAATCATCCACACAAACCACTGGCCCCTATAGTTCATACAGACACAAGGGAAGTTGCAGAACGAACGCCATTAGAAGTGGTCCACATATGCGTAACAATTTCATTTGAACATCAAGTATAAGAACAGTAGCACCAATAATGTTGTAGACTGCCTCAACCAACCACCGATCGTGGCACTAACCATAATTCTCAACTCTTGTGGGCACGAGACTTTTGATTGGCTGCTTATCTATGAGAGCGATCCATAATTCAGCCACACATACAAGGCACTCTTAGGGGGTACGCAAGTTTAAAATTTTCACCTCGAAGATGCGTTGTTATGTCACCTGGGACACCTTTGTGTTCCTTCAAGCGAGCGTGCAAAGATTATATGGGAGTCACACTATAGTCAAGTGGCTGGCCATTTTGGGGTCAAGAAAAAAGTGGCAGTATTGCAGAAGTATTTCTATTGGCCGAACCTTCGACAGGATGTCGAGAAGTACATCAGATCTTGTACTACTTGCACCATTGCCAAACCGACCATCAAGAAGCAAGGCCTCTATACTCTGCTACCTACCCCTAGTCGACCTTGGGAATCCATATCCATGGATTACATGTCAGGCCTTCCTTCTACTAAGCATGGAAACAATTGTGTTTTCATGGTCATAGATATATTCTCGAAGATGGAAATTATGGTGGCCTGCAAGAAGAATATCATAGCAAAATCCACTAATAAACTCTTCTTTGAATGAGTGTGGGTGCACTTTGGGATCCCACTGTCTATCATATCAGATCGGGACATCAGGTTCCTCAACACATTTTGGTCCACCCTCTGGTCCATGTTTTACACCAAGCTCACCAAGTCCACAACTTTCCATCCCCAAACAGATGGCCAGACAGAGGTCGTCAATAGGATGATTATACACATTCTACACATGTACAATTCAAAGCATCCATGCACATGGGATGAGAGCCTACCCTATTTACAACACAGTTATAAATGGGCTCTCCACAGGTCAACCGGCCACAACCCTTTTCAGGTGGGCTTGGGATTCCAGCCACTATGTCCCATTGACGTAACCATACCATTTGCGGCTACTCAGGCCGATTCAGCTCATGTCCAGTCTGAAGCTGACAAAGTGAAAAAATTCATCGAGCGCACTCAGCACATCTACCAAAAGGTTCATGAAATATTGGATAGAGCCAATGCTAAATACAATAAATGACATGATAAACTTGGGTGCCACACAACTTCCAGGTGGGAGACAAAGTGTGGCTACATTTTCAGAAGAAGCGCCTCACTGGACCCCACTGCAAGCTTTGCCCTCTCTGATATGGGTCTTACACCATCACCAAGGCTGTAGGGAAAAATTCCTTCGAGCTCAGTATTCCACCATTCCTTTGTCTGCACCTAGTATTCAATGTGGACCACCTTCGTCCCTACTTCCCACCTCTACTGGACACCTCTGACATTGCAGAACAACTCACACCAACAAAGTTAAAAACATACTACATGGAACAGGCCACCACAGATTGTATCATGGACATGCAAATCAAGAACACTCGCCAACAGAAGATCCAACTATTTTGAGTTGTCAAAGTTGGCCAACTCCTGCACCAAGGCAAGTGGTTCACTAGGGATCAAGTTCAACAGAAGTTTCCTCATCTCATGGAGGAACTCAACACAATGGGGACCATTGATTCCTAAGGGGGGAGGAATGATCCAGGTGGATATTGGTGGCCACCCACCTATTCCACTTGGGGCCCCACCATTGTCTCTTTCAGTTTTTCAGTTTCAACATGACTTGCTATTTTTAGCAGTTTTTCAAGTCCTAAACTTTCGGAGCCGTTTTGAGGCCCTAAACGATGTTTTTTGGGAAAACCAGGAGCAACATGGGTCCATGGATTGATGTTTCTCACATCAAAAGTTTGGGTCCTTGGATAGATCTTTCTAACGAGGTATTTTTCATGTCAAACGGAGATCGTATGCCAAAATTACGTCCCTGGGAAGTTGAAACACCAATTTACCCAAACGGGGCCCATAGTTTTGGAGCTTCATCTCCTAGGGTTAGGGTTTTGGATGTTTATGGGTTTATGATGTTTCTAAATAATAAATAGGCCCTAGAGCCTCATTGCAACACAGTTCAAAGGCTTGTAGCCACCACATCTCTTCTCAGAGATAACCTACTAATGCCCTAGCTAGTTTATTTCCATTATGTCTGTAAGCAAATTTCAGTTCGTTGATATTAATGAAATGAAGTGTTATTTCCACTGCATCTTTGTATTTATGGTTATATGTGTATTCTAGTGTGTTCCTGCATAAATCCAGATCACAAGGCATTACTCATTTTGTTGATCTAATGACTAGATATTTGGCATATATGATATTCCAAGTTTTGATGATGAATTTATGCCAAAAAGGAGACCATGCATACTGTTATAGGGAGATTATGATTCTTAACTATTCTTGAAGAATATATCCATGAAGAAATTTATGAAACCCTTGATGAGTCACACATGGAAAATCATCTCTCGATATATCATCTCTCGGGAGTATTTCCATTGAAGAAAATAAAGATATTATGTCTTCACTACACAATCATTGTTGAAGATGTCTTCCACCTGATCACATGGCATAAATCTTTCTCATCTTGAGAAAAAAGAAGATCTAGAGGAGTTTATGCAAGCAGGGGGAGTTTTTTGATTATTTACCTAATCCATTTCCATGAAGGCATGCAAAGGATTAGAGGGAGAAAGTCCATTAAAAAAAATAAGCATAACAAGAAAGAGCACCATGATACAGGGAGAAACATATCTATCATGGATAATTATCATTGATGAAGAAAACATGATGGAGAAACATGTCAAGAAGTAGCTTGGTATGGGGAGTACTTGGACACCCCATTTTCCATTGATGTCAAATAGAGAGAGAACGTTGAAAGGGCGAGAATATTTCCATCAATGACAAAGGGGGAGATTGTCGGTCAAAGTTGTCATTGATGTAAATATGGCATAGTTGGACATGGAAAATGTCCTAACCCTTGTGATGGATGAATAACTGTTTTTTGATGTTTCCCTAATCTCATTTAAGACTCTCTTTATGAAAACCCTAAGAGAAAACCCTAAGCATGAAGATGATGCACATTCAAGTCACATGATGCATGTGCCAAATTCCCTAGCTACATGATAAAATCCTACAACCCTTGCTTCATTATTCCCTAGCCTTGCTAAAATGCCCATGAAACCCTATATATATCTAAATAATTGAT
Source organism: Pinus albicaulis (assembly GCA_034641835.2). NCBI lineage: Eukaryota > Viridiplantae > Streptophyta > Pinopsida > Pinales > Pinaceae > Pinus > Pinus albicaulis. The sequence goes on along the minus strand of CM076581.1, from coordinate 1,342,974,301 downwards.
ATCTCTAGATTATTTATGCCTAATTTAATCATAAATTCCTAGCCCTAAATTCTTGATGTGATCCCTAGAACTAATGCTTGATATATGATGCCCTATATTTGATGAAGATGCCATAATCCTAATAAGATTGAAGGCCTAAGTCTATGAAGAAGGAGCCCTAGAATTTTCCAAGACATAAAATACTAAAGGTTTCCATGGATAAAATAATAAAGATAGTTCACAAAACATAATTTTTTGGATGGAAAAATGACCTTATTTAAGGATGAAACATGAACCATCTCGTAGAGGAAATTTTCCCCTTTCCAATGAGCCCTTACTCGCCTTCTAAACCTTCTTAGATTGGGATAAATTATTTTTCAAGTTAAAATATAATAATTATTTAATGTTTTCCGACATGAGCCTATGCACAAGTTGACTCAATGCCCAAGGGACATGTCTATTCATTGAAGGTCTCAAAAATAGTATGAATAAAATAATGAACATGTCCTTCTCATCATTAATTCAGTGATGAATTCAGATAAGAACCATAGAAGCAAGATGGTGGCTAGGGAGAACTAAAAGATTACAGTTTTGGGGAAAAGTTCCTTTATACTCTAGCTCAGAGTAAGAACTGTCACCTAAAGTGGCTCAGAATATTTTAAGTTTGTGGAAGAAGGAAGCAAACCTCATATTAGAACATTGGAAGCCAGGTAAGGTATGTGGTATACCTAATGTGTCTCGAGGACTGAGTTTATTGAATTTTTTTATGAAACTCAGAGCTACAACAATCCTTGAAGGCTCGATGCTTGTCATTTTGTAGCTTAGTGTATCACCTTTTCTCAGAATGAACCACTAATAACCAACAAGAACTTAAGTATGTGACAGTTATAATGGATTTGTGGATAGGGCTCGGGCATGAGAGGAGGGATCAAAGGCATCAGACTTAAGACCTGAACCTCAGACTTTCTAACTGTGGTAGCTCGGTTCATTAGTAACCATACCTCATACCTTTGAGATACTACACCTCAAAACTACAGATTTGTTGGAAGGCTCGGAGTATATAACAGTCATAACCTCGAATCTGGAGCGATAAACTTTGGACCTGAATAATAGCTCTGATTTGTGATAGATTGAAATCTTGAGAAGTTACATGTGTGAAGCTCATATCATTTTAAGGAAAAACACTTCAGACTTGTAGCTTACCATTGCAAGAACATCAGATTTGGAAGGCTCATATTGCAGATCTAGCCTCAATGGTACCATTTTCCTACTTGTGGTAGGAAAATGGTTTGTGGAGCTAGGTGTTGTAATATCATTGAAGGACAATAATCACTACACCTAGAAACTATGGCATAAATTTTATACATGAAGTTCATATCTTTGGGTTATTGGATTGATCTATAGGTGACGGATTTTCTTGAAGACTTTGTTTAAGAAACAAATGTCTAGACATTATAGTGACATACCTTTAAAACATTCCTTATATTATTGTTGAAGGAATTTGTTGAATATTTAGGACATCTTCTAGACCATTTTCTTGAAGGAAACCCTTTTATTGATTTGAGTACTTGTGCAAGATCTTGGAAGCTTAATTGAATTACCATTGGAGAATTTATACCTTGGGATATCTTGCATCTAGTCCCTCTAAGCATCTTGTAGAAACATTGTTAGAGAACTAGAGTTGCCTTGGGGATATTCTTGAGCATAACTTGGAGAGTCATCTAGAATCACTATTGGAGACACTTTGTAAAGGAATACCTTGAAGTAGCCTATTGAAGAACCCTTGAAGACATTGTGAATCACTTGAAGAATTGTTTTGGTGCAGACCTTGAGGAAATTGATTAGACCCTTTTGGAGTAGCTTATTGAAAATTCTTGAAGACCATGATGAATTGATAATTATGTGACCTTGGAGAAATTGTTTGGGTGACATGAAGAGTTGGAGCCCTAGAGGATAGGATTCCTCTAGAAGATCAGGTTGGATCCTATACAAGTGAGAGGGTTGGAGTCCTAGAGTTTGGTGCCTTATAGATACAAGGTTGGAGCCTTGGGAGGATAGGGTTGGATCCCTAGAGGTTGGTGCCTTATAGATACAAGGTTGGAGCCTTGGGAGGATAGGGTTTGAGCCCTAGAGGTTGGAGCCTCATGAATTCCAATTCAGTCCTTGGAAAATTAAAGGTTGGAGCTTGGTGATTTGAAGATTGGAGTCTTCATATAGGTTTGGAGCCCTGATCTATTATTGTACTTGATTCATTAAATAGGATTGGAGTCCTCATCATTTCTGAGTAATAAAATTATTATTCTATCATTGTTAATTTTGTGTTCTAATTATAAGTGATATTAACTGGTAAAAATAAAAATTGAAAAGAAATATTGATTCACCCCCCCTCTCAGTATTTCCAACATAATGTTACAATTGTCATCGAAAGGGCCACTATGCTCAAGATTGTCCCAAAAAGAGAGATGCTCCAAGAAGGAAATATTACAATAATTGTGGCTTCAACAACAACATTTCATATGAAATATGAGATGATAGAAGAAGGAATTAAAGAAGAAGAGGCTCCCCTGATGATCATGATGATAACTATTGTTCTCCAAAAAGGTCAAGGAACTCCAGGTACGAAAAAAATATTACTAATAAATCTTAATATATTCTTATTTCGGTATTAGCTAGTTCATATGCTTTAGAATCTTAGGATAGTTGGTTGGTTGATAGTGGGGCTACTCATCACTTTTCTAGATATAAGGAGTTTCTCTCTAATTTGGTAGAGAGTGAGATCATTTTGAACATTATTCTTGGTGACAATACCACTCATCCTGTAAAGGGATTTGGTTCTGTCAAATTTCATTTGAACTTTGGGGAATTTTTTTTCTCCATGATGTATTATATGTGTCGAGACTAAAGAATAATTTGGTTTCGATATCTACCTTGGAGAATAAAGGAATGAGGGTTTCTTTTATTAAAGGAAAAATACTTACTTGGTCTGCGGACTCCTACACGAGGAATTCCTTCACATTGGGAAGCAGGTCTGAAGAAATATATAGAGTCACTAGGAGACCTCCTATGGCCATGGCCCATAATACAAATCTTCAAGGAGAGTTGTGGCACCGAAGGCTAGACAATATACACTATGATGTGTTTTCAAAATTAAAGAAGTTTGTTTCTGAAATCACCGATGTTCAAGCTCAACATGATGGAGTATGCCCTGGGTGTGCAAGTGGAAAGAAGACAAGGGAAACATTCCTATCTAGAAAAAACAAGACGGAATAAATTCTTCATCTCATTCAATCTGATATATGTGGTCCAATTCCCATGCATTCACTTGGGAGTCATCTTTATTACATCACCTTCATCGACGATTTTCAATAAATACATGGATCTACTATTTGAAACACCAGGATGAGGCAATTGAAATATTCAAGGAATTCAAGGATTTGGTGGAAAATCATATAGGGAAGAAAATAAATATCTTCAGGTCCGACAATGGTGGAAAATACATCTCAAATGAATTCACAGAATTTTTCAAAAAGGAAGGAATTAAGAAGGAGATTGTTGTGCCTTACACTCCCAAACAAAATGGAGTGGCTAAGAGAAAGAACATGTCCATTGGAAGCTTGCTTAGCAATGCTCCATGATCAAAAGTTGCCAAAGTTTCTTTGGGCTTATGCAAGAAACACAATGGTATATGTTCAAAATAGGTTGCCTCATCAAGCTTTGGAAAACAAGACTCCTGAGGAAGTATTCACAGGTGTTAATCTAAATATTGGTCATCTCTGGATTTTTCACTACTCCATATACTTCCATGTGCCAAAGGACAAAAGAAACAAGCTAGAAGCTACATGAAGGAAAGGTACATTTTTTTGATATAGTGAATATTCTAAAGCATTTAGAATATATATTTTTGGTCAAAGGAAGGTTGAAGTTAGCATAGATGTAACATTCAATGAAGATGTTTCTCTTAGAAAAGCAAGGGACCTCCCTCCACCTACACCTCCTGATGGAAATAATGATGTGATGGATATTTTAGAATGTCCTTCTATGCCTGAATCCAAGAAGGATATTTTTTATGATCCCATGGAGCCTATGGACCCTTTAGATCCTCCTCCATGTGATTCCCCTACAACTAAAAGACCACTTGGATCATGGAAACATTACAAGATGTAGAGAAACATGTTGCTTCTTGAGGAACTTTCAAGGAAAAAAAAAGCCATGCAAGTACCAAGGCTATGTTGTAGCCATGAGCTGCTAGATGATTCAAGCCGAACCTAGTACCTTTGAGGAATATGTGAAGGAAATAATATGCAAGGATGCAATGGCCGAATAATATGAGTCTATTATGAAAAATGATGTATGGGATATTGTGCCGAGACCGAAGAAAATATCTATGATAACCTCCAAATGGCTCTTTAAGATCAAGCATGGGGCTGATGGAAGCATTGGAAAATACAAAGCAAGGTTTATATCTTGTGGTTTCACTCAAAAAGAGGAAGAATATTACGATAGTATATTTTCTCATGTGGCTCAATGCACCACCATCCATTCGATAGTCACCCTTGAAACAAGTCAGGGATGGACTCTCCATCAAATGGATGTGAAGACCGCCTTCTTACATGGTTTGCTACAAGAATAAGTGTACGTTGAAAAACCTCTAGTATTTGAAGTTTATGACAAGAAGACCCATGTATTCTGATTAAAGAAAGCTCTCTATGGAATGAATCAAGCCTCTGTGCTTGCTATGCTCGTATCATAAATTACTTGATAAATTTGGGATTCACAAGGAGCAATGTTGATCCAAACTTGTAATTCAAAGCAATCCAAGGTATGCCTCTCACTTTGGTATTATATTTTGATGACTTATTCATGATAGGTTTAGACCCTCTCATTCTAGAATGTAAGAGGAAGTTAGCTTTCTAGTTTGAGATTAAATACCTTTGTTTGATGCACTATTTCATAGGATTATAAGTATGAAAAAAGTCAGGCGATATTTTCCTTTCACAAGGAAAATATGTTGTGAAAATCCTAGAGAGATTTGGAATGCCTAAGTGAAAATATTTACCTACACATATGGAGATGAATTTCAAAAAGTTGTGTAGAGAATCCACTGGACCAGACCTAGAAAACCCTCCTGAGTATATATTATTGGTTGTTGCTCTAATGTTTCTCATGAACACTGTTTGGTCAATTTAGTGTGTCCTAAATTGCTGCATTTAATTGTCAATCCGGGAATCGTAAGCTGATGAAGTGCGGTGCACTATATGTGCAAGATAACCTCTTTCTTAACTTTTTGTCGTTTATGGTCTTTCTAAGGTAAAATGGAAATTCTAAAGTGAAAAACAAGCTTGGTTATAATTGTTCAAGGAAGTGATATCCCCTATAATAATTTACCAATCTCGAAACTTTAAAAGCAAATTGAAATTACAAATGACAAAAGAAAGTAAACTACTGAAATGGAAAGTGATGTTAATCTAATGAATCAAAACAAGAAACTAGTGAATATGAAAACTAAACTATTCTTGCTGCCAACTGAACACAAAAGAAACTACGCTTATGTAAATTCAAAATTGCAATGAAAGAAATCTAAATCAGATTACATCAATTCATTTTCTGACCCTTCATCATTAGACCAGCTATGACTTGCGGAAGTAATCATAAACAACTTGTGTAACTGATATTTAATTTGCAGAAAGTAAACTAATATTAAACCATACACACATGATTCAATCCCTCGCCATCAGTCCAGCTGTGGCTTTCGGAGGCAATTGAAGATGTCATACATGATTCAATATATCTAAGTTTGCGGAAAAGAAACTAATACTAAACTACACACTTCATCATGCAGCCCCTCACCATCAGTCCAGCTGTGGCTTTCGGAGGAAACTGAAGACGCTATGAGCAACTTAATATATCTAATTTTGCAGAAAGGAAACTAATACTAAACTACACATCTCATCATGCAGCCCCTCACCATCAGTCCAGCTGTGGCTTTCGGAGGTAGCTGAAGACACTATGAGTAGCTTAATATGTCTAATTTTAACTACTGAATCAGATAAACAAAGCTGAAGTGCACAAGACAAAACTGAAGTTAAACAAAGACTGTGAAAGAAAACTAGCAGCAGAATAATATCAGTTTCATATCATTAGCAAAAATACTATGAAAATGCCACGGGCTGTCTACCTAAAACCTGCACAAGAAAACTGATCAGTATTTTAACAATCATAAAAACATAAAAGACAGGAATGCAATGGAAATTACAGAAATGTATGAACAGAAATAAAACCACTATGAAATATGAACATGTAATGGGTTATGATACAATGACTGCTTAAAGAAATGAAATGAAAAATATATACATTAATACACAGAACCTCGGCTGAGCAGGGGCCCTCTACGCAGCTCTGGTATGATCTTCAACCACGAATTAAGTTATGAAACAGAGTTCTTCACATTAAAAAGAAAGTCATTACAGGCTGGTGGTATTACGGCTCAAGGCAGCGTAATCACCACATAACAGAGTACGCACATCAACTTAACAACTAACAACTATCAACTCACATTCACTAACTCTACGTGCGTATGCAAATTCTCTTTATAAAGCAATAAAATGTAACTGTTTCCTGAAGTTTATGATAGCAGCCAACACGTAGACCACGAAGGCCACGGCTTTAGGAGTATGGCCATGTTTGGGAAACGGATCTATGGAAGGTGGGCGCTTAAATTCAACTCCAGAACTTTGCACAGATGTCAATTAACTTCCACAAGCTTGGGAGACGGCCGTATGGATGTTTCTATGCCACGAAACAGAGTCCAGCCGACATAGAACTCCACAGTTGACTTCCACGTGGATGGCTTTGACCGCGGCTTTCCTTGATGAATTTACTTGAACCAATAGGACACGAACCATGTCCTTGTCATTCCTAGCCTGCCCATGTGGCTCGTTTCCTTCGTTGACACATGTAACATTGATTTCCACAAAATAGCTGCGGAAAGTTGCAGCGGCTGCGGAAAGTGACAAGTTTCCGCAGCTGTATGAACAAAATCTAAATCAAATAGAAAACACACAAACATAATTAAAAACCATGTTAGATACCCTTTTGCACATGATATTTGACAATTTTGGAGGTTCAGGTGAGTGAAAGAGATATGGAAAAGTGTATGGAAGAGAGACAAATTCGGGACTCAACATACCCCCACTGTGAAGGTGTTGCATGTCCTCATGCAACCAAAATTTTGACACTCTTTGTTCAATTCATGTGCCTTGATACTTCAGCCAGCACATCTAACCCCCTTCTCTTCTTCTTTGGTACTGCCATCATTTTGGGTTTCTTCATGAGGCACCTGAATTTGATATTCACAAGTGCTCTGCTCAATTTTTGGCATTTCCTTTTTAGCTTCTTATTTTTCTTTTGCCAAATACCCAAATGTAACATAGTATTGTCATGGATAATCTTGTCCAATTTGCCTTGCTCTTTGAGTGTTTCATTTTCATTTTTGATATGCCGATTCAAAAGCTCAAGCTCAAAAATCTCTTGTTTTAATGACTGAACCAAATCATCCTGCAATGTATGAGGCTGAATAGAAGAGGTACTTGGGCCTGTGGCTGCCTTCTCCAAGGATTCTATATAGTCATAGACCTCCTGCTGTTTGGGGTCTACTTCCGGTGTCTTTTTCATTGGACTGTCCTCAAAATGCTGCAAGGGAGAATTATGTTCAAAATTTGGCTGAGGAGAACTTTCATCAATATTTTGCTGAGAATAAGATGGAGTACGCTCATTGTCTGATTGGGAGTGAAAGGAGTCAGGTTCACTAACTAACTGAAATGGACTATGGTCAGTTGGAGACTGTTCAGATGTCTCTTCACCCAAATCAATGAAATGAGGACCTTTAATTTGTGTTTTTCTCAGTTTTCCCTTAAGCCTGCTGCTTCTCCTCACTTGCTGTGGTACATTACCCTTTTGTTCTTGTTTTCTTGTTTTTGCCTTTTTAGATAGAGATGACTGTTTTTGAAGAAAAATTAATCTCTCAGATAGAATTTGGTGATCTTCTTCTTCAGAAGAAGAAGTTTTATGGACAGCCTCAACAATTTCTTTTCCTTTTGATATTATTGGCTTCTTAATTTTGATTTCCTTCTTCTTCCTTTTTACCAATCTCTCTTCTCTATCATTTTTCTTCATAGTAATAGTAGAAGTATCTTGGATTTCATCTACTGTTCTTTTCCTTCTACTTCTTTTTGCTGTGCTAGCTACGGGAACTTTCTGTGTAGGAGCATCTTGGGTTTCAACATCCATTTTCTTTCTTCTACTCCTTCTAATTGGATTACCTTCAGGAATTTCCTGAGGTTCTTCAAAGAAGTTTCTTACTAAGAATTGTTCCCATGTATCTTTTCTTTCTTTTAGCTCCTTTTCAATCAAAATTTTTATAAGCCCATGATGATATAAATGAGGCTCTACATCTCCTAGGTGTTTTTGCACAGTCACAGCCATTTTCTTCAAGCTATTGAATAGGAAATAAGGAAGATTGAGAGTTTGTTTTTCAAGGAAATTCATCAATATCCTAGTATGATACATGTACATAGAGCCAAAGCGGCCTTCACATGTGATAAATTTCTGAACAATGAGTAATAAAGTGGCCCATTCATCTTTTATTGCATGCACTGGAATTCCTCTTTTGAAAACAGTGATATCCATACCTTGATTTCGGAGGATTATTCTCCATGCCTCATCACTGATACTTTTGTTTTTGAACCACCGTTCCCCTTCCTGAAGAAGTTCTGTGGCTGCTGCTATTGATGCTTCATTAACCAAAAACTTGAGGTCTCCCACTTCTGCTTCCGAGCCATCAAATGATCTTGCAAATGCTTTGGTAACTTCTTTGTGGTAACCCCGGAATTTCTGAATAAAATGCAGCCATTTAGCTTTTCTCAACATCTCTTTTGCTTGTGGAAATCCCTCTATGAACTTCGGTCCTTCCGGCTCTGCCCTTAATAATTTTCCCATTTTACTTCTCTGTGCTTCACAGCTTGCCTCTGTGAGGGTTTTAAGCGGAAGTAGAACGATGGAATACACGGAGTCGAGCACAATGCTGTGGGGATGTTATCACAAAACGGAAATGAGCACCATACACAGAATGGAATAAGACTGTGGGTGAATATTCGGGAATGAGAGTGAGTAAAAGGAACGGAATGGAGTGAAACAGGGAATGAGAATGAGTAGAGTGAGGTTTTGTAACACGACAGAGAAACGACAAAGAAGTTAACAAAGTGTAATGCATTCGGCCGCATTTTGAATTTTTGGTGTCTGTGTCATAAATATGAACACGTTTCAATCAATGATTATGGAGTTATGCGGCTTGTAAGAGTCCTTTGTCAACTCAAATGCGTATCATTATCTTCGGTGGGCTATTTGAACATGAGTAAGAGTCGGAATTTCAATAATGAAGCCGTTTGTGAATAAATGCAAGAGGATAACATAGAGATCGTGGAGGGTTACGGACTGTCAATATAATCATTGCGCGTTATGGGTAGAGCTCATAGTTTAAAATTACATAAAAATGTATCTTTTATACTATTTGAACTAAACTTTATTCATACCTTTGGAATCCTTGCTTTTGCCCTTGGTCTTCAACTGATTGATCTTCATTAGTGTCTTGAATGTCCCATTGATCCTCTCCTGCATTTTATTTCATGATTTTATGAAAACAACAACTAAATGTACATTCTTTTTGAAAACAGAGTAGTAGCAGCTGCGGAATCTGCTTCTGGCTGCGGAAACTGGAGTCAGCTGCGGAAACAGATGTCAGCTGCGGAAACTGACACAGCTATTACTTGGGTGAAATAGAAATGAACAAATGACAAATGACCAGGTGGAAATGGTCATAAAAAGATTTTTATTGATGGAATGGATGAGATGAAGTGGAATGAAGTGAAATGAAATGAAATGAAGCGGAATGAAATGGAGTGGGTGGTGAGATAAAATGAAATAAAAGACAGAATTTTTTTGGAAAATATAGAGTGTCAGGTGTCCCTGATTTTCACCCCATGAGTGAAACGCCTTAATCTTTGTAATCGATGATTGTGTTTAGGGCTATACCATTTTTTTTTCTCTTTTTTTTATTTTTTTTTTTTTTTTTTTTAACTTGAAAAACAAAAACTAGCTTGGTAGAGAAGAAGGATTCTTCTGTACCAGCCTGATTGCAGAACTTTCTTGAAACAATTTGACAAAATCCTCTTTAGAGAGTGGCTTATGATAAACTTTCAATCTATGGCCATTCACTAAAAGAGGAGTTTGAAACTCATCAATGGTCTTGATTCTTACGGCTCCATTGTTAAAGACCTTGTCAATCTCATATGGCCCAAGCCAATGAGTCTGAAATTTCCCTTGAAAGTCTTTAAACTTGGAGTCAAACAACAATGCCCAATCTCCTTCTTGAAACTTCTTCTCTTTGATATATTTGTCATGCCACTTAGTTCTTTGATATTGAACTAGATCGGTTCTTAGAATTGCTTCTTGTCTGATCTCATCTAGCTCATTCAATTGCTCCATTCTATGCTTTTGAGCTTCTGATAAGTCCATTCCCAACTGAACTGCTATCTTGAAGGTCTTGACTTGGAACTCAATGGAGAACAAGACTTCTTTCCCATAAACAAGTTCATAGGGAGAATGTCCTGTTGTATTCCTCCATGTAGTTCTGTAGGCCCACAAGGCTTCTGGAAGCCTTTCTGCCCAATCTCTTTTATGTAGATGAACAGTTTTGGTGATGATACTTTCAAGAACTTTGTTTGTGGACTCCACTTGACCATTTGCTTGTGGATGGTAAGGAGTAGATTTTCTGTGCTTGATTTTGTATTCTTCCATCAACTTCTCCACCAAATTTGATGTGAATTGGCTCCCCTGATCTGTTACAATTTCTCTTGGAACACCAAAGCGAGTAAAAATATCCTCATAAGGAAAATGAACAACTGAATTTTCAGTAGCAGATACTAATGCTTTAGCTTCTACCCATTTAGTAACATAATCAGTGCAAACCAATATATACTTCTTTTGCTTCGATGGTGGATTAATCGGGCCAATGAAATCTAAAGCCCATTTTTCAAAGGGTTCAATGAGTACCTGTGTTTGCAATGGCATTTCATTTGAAAGGGTAGGTTTCCCTACTCTTTGGCAGCTATCACACCTTTTGACATATTCTTTTGCATCTTTGAAGAGAGAAGGCCAATAATATCCCGAGGAAAGGATTTTATAGGCCGTCCTTTTGTCCGCAAAGTGTCCGCCGCATGGTTCATCATGACATGCCTTAAGAATATCAGGCATTTCATCTTCCCTGACACATCTTCTGATCACAAGATCTGGCCCTATTTTAAACAATTCGTTAGAAATCCATGAATATCTTGAACTCTCCTGAATAATTTTTCGTTTTTCTCTTGGAAATAAATGTGAAGGTAGTTTCCCTGTAACCAAATAGTTAGCAATATCTGCATACCAAGGGGTCTTAATAGTTACTGCAAACAAATATTCATCGGGAAACTTATCTTCTACAGGAGAATCTTCTTTAGTATTCTGAATCCTAGACAAGAAATCAGCTACTGTATTCTGTTTTCCTGGTCTATCCAACACAGTAATATTGAATTCTAGCAAAAGTAAAAGCCATCTTGTCACTCTGCCATTAGTAACAGGTTTGTTCATTAAATATCTAATTGCAGAATGGTCAGTATGAATAAAAGTTTCATAGCCTGTTATGTAATGTCTAAACTTATTAATTGCATGAACAACGGCTAAGAATTCTTTTTCAGTCACAGTATAATTCAACTCTGTGGGAGTCAAATTTTTACTGGTGTAATAAATGGCATAAGGAATTAAATCTTTTTGACCCAACACAGCTCCAAGAGCTGTATCTGAAGCATCTGTAGAAATATGGAAAGGAAGTTTCCAATTTGGTCCTCTCGAGATAGGTGCTTCAGATATTCTTGTTTTCAAAGTTTCAAAAGCGGATTGACAATCAGGATCCCATTTAAATTCACAGTCTTTTGTAAGCAACTTGAAGAGTGGAGATGCTATTTTAGTGAAGTTCTCTATAAATCTTCTATAGTAACCAGTAAAACCTAGAAAACTTCTAACATCTTTTTGACAATTTGGAATAGGCAACTTGGAGATGACTTCAACTTTTGATCTATCAACTTTAATTCCATCTCCTGAAATATGATGTCCTAAAACAATCCCTTCAGTAAACATCATAAAGCATTTTTCATGGCTTAATGGAAGGTTTGTTTCTTTACATCTTATGAGAACTTTTTCCAAATTTTCTAATGCCTCTTCAAATGAATTACCATAAACTATAAAATCATCCATATAAACCTCTACACAATCATGGATTAGATCAGAAAAAATTCCTAGTACTGCTCTTTGGAATGTTGCAGGTGCATTACATAACCAAAAAGGAAGCACTCGGTAGGCAAAATTTCCCCATGGACAAGTAAATGTGGTCTTATCTTGATCTTCAGGTGCTACCTGAATTTGATTATAGCCACTAAAACCATCCAAAAATGAAAGTACTTTTTACCTGCTAATGTATCTAATACCTGATCAATAAAAGGCAAAGGAAAGTGATCCTTCAAAGTTGCTTTGTTCAATTCCCTGTAATCAATGCATACTCTCCATTTACCATTCTTTTTAGGTACTATAACCAAAGGAGAAAACCATCGGCTATCTGAAATTGGATAAATGAAGTTTACATTGAGAAGTTTTTGGAGCTCTTCTTTCACTATCTCCCTAAGATTTGGATTCATCCTTCTTTGAGGTTGTCTGATTGGTCTACTGTTTTCCTCAATATAGATATGATGGATGCAAGTCTTAGGATCGATACCCTTCATGTCAGTATACTCCCATGCAAATGCAGTAGAATGTTTTTGCAAGATTCTGGTTAGTTCTTCTTGTTGTGACTTCTCCAGATGTTTGTTGATATTTAATGTCTTTTCTGGAAAAATCTCAAAAACAGAATTACCAAATTCTTCCATAGAGTAAAGAGACATTTGTCTTGATGATAAATATTCTATGTCAGATTCAAACTGAAATTGTGTGGGGTCATATTCTGAAGTTACTTCAAAATTTTCTAATGTGTTCAGAATTTGACTATCCTCACTAATCTCAGAAATGGTAAAGACAGGTTGTGTAGTGTTCTCATCATCGACCCATTCATTGTCTCCTATTTCTGTAATTGCTCTTGCGGGAGGATACAAATTGAATTTCTTTGTCGAATTACCATTAGAAATGTGCATGTCTCCAGATCTACAACTAATAAAAGCATCAGCTGTGGCCAGCCAAGGTCTTCCTAAGATAATTGGATGTCCTCCTAGATTACTTTTGGGAGTCAAAATCATAAAGTCTACTGGATATTCCCAAGAATCTAAGGAGACCGAAATATCTTCTAATACACCATCTGGTTTAATAACCGATCGATCTGCAAGTTGCAATAAAGTAGGTGTAAAAAGAAGGTTAGGAAGTTTTAACTGTTCCATAGTCTGTCTACTCATAATGTTGATAGCAGCCCTAAGTCAATCAATGTGTTTGGAATTTCTATCCCATTTATATGTGTCTTGACAATTGGACTTCCTGGATCTACATACTTCTGCATGGTAATTTTTCCCATCATAATGTCTGCAATCTTTCCTACCAGGTGGATTCTTCTTGTGTCCTTTAGCTTTCTTCTTGGTCTTTTGAAACTCAACTCCTTTATGGTTGCTAGAATAGGAATTTCTCGAATGGCTTGTAACGTGGAATCTTCAGTGCAAAACATTCTTCAATTCCGTCTAGAAAGTCATAGTTGAGCAACGGCGCCAAAATGTTTGGTCAATTTAGTGTGTCCTAAATTGTTGCATTTAATTGTCAATCCGGGAATCGTAAGCTGATGAAGTGCGGCGCACTATATGTGCAAGATAACCTCTTTCTTAACTTTTTGTCGTTTATGGTCTTTCTAAGGTAAAATGGAAATTCTAAAGTGAAAAACAAGCTTGGTTATAATTGTTCAAGGAAGTGATATCCCCTATAATGATTTACCAGCTTCAAAAGTAGAAGAAAAGAGATATAAACGCCTTAGAAATAAGCCACTTCGAGGGGGCAACCTCCAATACATTACATAAATGCACAATTCTTGGATGATACAAATTACAAAAGCTCCTTTCTATATATAGGAGTCCATGGGGCCATAATGTAATCCTAGTGGGCCACAATGTAATCCTAGCCGACCTAACAATAATAATGTAAGGGCACAATAATAACAACATGGGGGTTACAGGGGTACAATAATAACAATAAGGGGGGCTACACTAACATAATAAGGGGCTATACTATTAATATAGGTACTTAACATGCCCCTCTCCTTCAAACAAGTGTTGTCCTCAACGCTTGATTATTTCTTGATGCTTCTGTATAAAATTCTCATCCTCCCATGTGAAATATTTTAACGGAAAGTTCTTCCACTTGATGAGATACTCTGAAATTGATCGTACTTGTCGAGTTCTTGTTTCTATGACTGCTTCATAACTTCTTTCGATGTGATGTTGATCTTCCTTTTGTTTCATTAGATTCTGCACCAAAGTTGGGTTATCCTTTGAGAGTTGGAGAACTTGTTGTTGATGCTCAATGTGATCTTCCATTAATTTATCATCCATAGTTGCTATTATTTGATCCTTCAAACCATCCAACTTAGCCTCCATTTCTGCTTTTAAACCATCTATTTCATCTTCAATTGCTCTTCGTAAGATTGAAACTTGTTGCACTTGGTACCGTAATTTTGATATCTCATACTGCAATTCTTCCTCTTCATGCATCATTCTATAGATTTCTGAGGGCTTAATGGGTATAGAATTATTTTTAGGAGGCATCTCATAACCCAATACTGAAATATATGCTCAATAGGCCCTTGGAATCACTTCAAACTGATTTTTCAAACAATATTTATGCAATTCGAAAAAACAAATAAACACCTTTTACTTGCTTTTGAGGAGCTCGATATTGAAATTGGATTATCTCTGTGACTGAAGCACTTCAATATCTAAATTTAAATACCGACGTAGCCCTCTGAATTATCTTTCGAATGCCACAGGTCTGACCTGATTTGGATTCTCCAAGACAAAGTTGTGTCCAATCTCCCGCAATGACCTAATTCTGGACTGGTTCAGTAGAGCGAACTTGTACGACTTGCCACGTGTCCCTGTTTTGTCCTTTGTCTCTAAACTTGATAGCCAATAAACTACATGCCGTGTACTTACGACCAATTTTGACGGAACTCCAATCCAATCTCCAGAGAGAGAGTTATTGAACTTTTCCCACGATCACCTCTTTAAGATGAAATTCAGGAGCCTGAAAAAGCACTACCTTCCACAGATCATATCTCTAAAAATATTCCGAACCAAGCTCTGAAATTTTTTGATGAATTTCCTCAGGATTTCAGCTTCGCACCATATGAATTTCAGATTCTGAACCTTCGTAGAAACAAATTTATAGCGCAAATGCCACGATGACCTGTTTAGGAGCCTGAAAAAATACCTGACTTCCACAAATGATATCTCCGAAATTATTGCGAACCAAACTCTGAAAATTTTACACAGGCTTCCTCAAGATTTTTTCTTCGCACCCTAAAAATTTCAGCTTCTGAAACTTCGTAGAAAAAAAGTTATAGCGAAAATGCCACGATGACCTGTTTGGAGCAGCGAAACCCTAGAATCCAAAGCTCCGATACCAAATGTTGTGTAACCAGCTCCAAAAAGAGAAGAAAAGAGATATGAACGCCTTAGAAATAAGCCACTTCGAGGGGCTTACCTCCAATACGTTACATAAATGAAAAATTCTTGGATGATACAATTCACAAAACCTCCTTTCTATATATAGGAGTCCATGGGGCCATAATGTAATCCTAGTGGGCCACAATGTAATCCTAGCCGACCTAACAATAATAATTTAAGGGCATAATAATAACAAAATGGGGGTTACGGGGGTACAATAATAACAATAAGGGTTGCTACACTAACATAATAAGGTGCTATACTATTAATATAGGGACTTAACATGCCCCTCTATTTTTCCCATCATAATGTACGCAATCTTTCCTACCGAGGTGGATTCTTCTTGTGTCCTTTAGCTTTCTTCCTGGTCTTTTGAAACTCAACTCCTTTATGGTTTTGCTAGAATAGGAATTTCTCGAATGGCTTGTAGCAATGGAATCTTGATACAAACATTCTTCAATTCATCTAGAAAGTCATAGTTAGGCGACGGCGCCAAAATGTTTGGTCAATTTAGTGTGTCCTAAATTAACGCATTTAATTGTCAATCCGGGAATGCGTAAGGAATTTGATGAAGTGCGGCGCACTATATGTGCAAGATAACCTCTTTCTTAACTTTTTGTCGTTTATGGTCTTTCTAAGGTAAAATGGAAATTCTAAAGTGAAAAAACAAGCTTGGTTATAATTGTTCAAGGAAGTGATATCCCCTATAATAATTTACCAATCTCGAAACTTTAAAAGCAAATTGAAATTACAAATGACAAAAGAAAGTAAACTGTTGAAATGGAAAGTGATGTTAATCTAATGAATCAAAACAAGAAACTAGTGAATATGAAAACTAAACTATTCTTGCTGCCAACTGAACACAAAAGAAACTACGCTTATGGAAATTCAAAATTGCGATGAAAGAAATCTAAATCGGATTACATCAATTCATTTCGACCCTTCATCATTAGACTAGCTATGACTTGCGGAAGTAATCATAAACAACTTGTGTAACTGATATTTAATTTGCAGAAAGTAAACTAATACTAAACCATACATACATGATTCAATCCCTCGCCATCAGTCCAGCTGTGGCTTTCGGAGGCAATTGAATATGTCATACATGATTCAATATATCTAAGTTTGCAGAAAAGAAACTAATACTAAACTACACACTTCATCATGCAGCCCCTCACCATCAGTCCAGCTGTGGCTTTCGGAGGAAACTGAAAACGCTATGAGCAGCTTAAAATATCTAATTTTGCAGAAAGGAAACTAATACTAAACTACACATCTCATCATGCAGCCCCTCACCATCAGTCCAGCTGTGGCTTTCGGAGGTAGCTGAAGACACTATGAGTAGCTTAATATGTCTAATTTTACCCAACTACGGGCCAGATAAACAAAGGCGGGGTACAAAACAAAGCGGGAAGTTAAACAGACGTAGAAAGAAAACTAGCGACGGGGAATAATATCGATTTTCATATCATTAGCAAAAATACTGAAAATGCCACATTTGTCTACCTAAAACAAAGAAAAGGCGGTAGGTATTTTAACAATCATAAAAATATGAAAGACGAGAATGCAATGGAAATTACGAGAAATGTGAGCAGAAATAAAAAAACAACTATTAAATATGAACATGTAATGGGTTATGATACAATAATTTGTAAAGAAATGAAATGAAAAAATATATACATTAATACACAGAACCTCGGCGGAGCAGGGGCCCTCTACGCAGCTCTGGTATGATCTTCAAACACGAATTAAGTTATGAAACAGAGTTCTTCACATTAAAAAGAAAGTCATTACAGGCTGGTGGTATTACGGCTCAAGGCAGAGTAATCACCACATAACAGAGTACGCACATCAACTTAACAGATATATCAACTTAACAACTATCAACTCCTATTCACTAACTCTCGTGCGTATGCAAACTCTCTTTATAAAGCGATAAATATGCTTGTCTTTGATTTATGATAACGTGACAATGACATGGCTAAGGCCACAGTTTGAGGTATGGCCATGTTGGAAAACGGATCTATGGAAGGTGGGCGCTTAAATTCAACTCCAGAACTTTGCACAGATGTCAATTAACCTCCGCAAGCTTGGAAACGGCAGTATGGATGTTTCTATGCCACGAAACAGAGTCTAGCCGACATAGAACTCCACAGTTGACTTCCACGTGGATGGCTTTGACCGCGGCTTTCCTTGACGAATTTACTTGAACCAATAGGACACGAACCATGTCCTTGTCATTCCTAAACTGCCCATGTGGCTCGTTTCCTTCGTTGACACCTGTAACATTGATTTCCACAAAATAGCTGCAGAAAGTTGCAGCAGCTGCGGAAAGTGACAAGTTTCCGCAGCTGTGTGAACAAAATCTAAATCAAATAGAAAACACACAAACATAATTAAAAACCATGTTAGATACCCTTTTTCACATGATATTTGACAATTTTGGAGGTTTAGGTGAGTGAAAGAGATATGGAAAAGTGTATGGAAGAGAGACAAATTCGGGACTCAACAAACACTCACCTCGAAATATGCTTCGTTGTTAATACATTGAGCTAGTTTATGCCTAAGCCTCACCATGTACATTGGGTAGCTGCCAAGCATGTTCTTAGATATATACATGTGACTATTAACCTTGGATTGAGATATGTAGCTGGAGATGCTATGCTACATGGATATACAGATGCAAATTGGGTCAATAATATTTTCGACAAAAAGGGTACTTCTGGATGTTGTTTTAGTCTGGGATATTCCATGATTTAATGGATGAGCAGGAAGCAGAAATCCATAGCCCTTAGCACTGCTGAGGCCAAGTATATTGCAGCTATATTTGTGAGCTTTGAATCCGTTTAGTTGAGGAATCTCTTTGGAGATCTGTTTGAGCAAGTTCTCGACATGAAAATCATCTATTATGACAACAAAATTTAGATTCATTTTTCTAATAATCCTATGTTTCACAAAAATTCCAAGCATATTAAGATTAGATATCATTACATGTGTGACATGGAGTAGAGAGGAGCTGTGATACTCTACCACATTTCAACATATGAGAAAATAGATGACATCCTCACCAAGCCTTTGCTAAAACGGAAGATCTTGATCTTCAGAGAGCAGCTTCGACTGGTTGAGATGATCCTTTCGAATAAGGTTTAGGGTTGATCAAGAACATTGAACAATGATCTTCCCCCTTGGTTGAGCTCCCAAGGCCTAGAATCGAGCTATAAATCTCTTGGGGATAAGGGACGTCTGACCTATAGGATGTTGAGACATGATATATCCCCTAGTCACAGTATGCCCTTGTTAGAATCCATCCCAGTATGTGGATAACCTCTCCCATCCGGCTAATGGATTGAGGGAATTTTGATAGAGTGTGATCCCTACCCCTTGTAGTAGGTGGATCTTGCCCAATTTGGTGGATGTATGTGTTATAACATCTGACTCTTTAGGTTTAATATGGATGATCGGGGACAATAGGGTAGAATGTGATCCTTACGTTGATCTCACCCATTATTAGGGACTCTGGGATAAAGTGTGATCCCTACGCTTGGGGTAGGTTTCTCTCACCCATTTTCTTTGGATATGGGTGGTAGATGTGGCTCCCCATTGATTTTGATGATGATTTCAGATGGTAGCAGAGTCTCCTCGATGGAGATAGAGGCAGGATGGTAGCTGGAGCTCCCCTGCAACATTTCTTCTTCTTTAGATTCGAAAATGTTAAGCATGATACGAGAAGAGACAAGCATAGATGGTACATGATCATAGGATGACATTATTGTAGATTTAGAAGTGTCCTCAGACACATACTTTTATTGATCATGGAAAAGAGATTACATAACAAATTGCAGGAGTTTACAAACGTAAATTCTCACTACAATGAAATTAGGAAACTAACCTATTTATAAGTTCTATGTCCTAACTTAATTTAGTTATGGATCACTTGGAAAACCAACAAGTGTCCATTTACAATAAATGAACTTCTAACCATTCTAATAACTTTATTCCTATTTTAAAGTCTAGGAAACGACTCTATTCTGGAGTCCTATTTTTACTAACAAAACTCTAATTCTAAGTTTCTCTAATATTTATTAAATATTCTAATTTAATAAATATATTTATCCTAACTTTACATTATTTAATTTATGTATTTTTGGATTTATAATTGTCTTATGAAAGAGGATAACATTCCCCATTTCAAGGATAAATCCAAAATAAGAACGAGGAACCATATTCCAAGTTCTCAAGTTGATGCTGAAAAAATATTCAATCTAAAGAGACCATGAGTTAGTTGTATGTCTGATTCAGCTTTGAATGTTGCTTGACAACTCCATCACTTGCCAAGTTGCAAAAGGATCCATCTATCCTTTGCGTGAAATCAACATCCTTTGTCCACTGACAAAATTTGTTGAATGCCCACTAGCTGATGATGTCAAAAAACAACTCACTGTTGCTTTTGCTGTGTTGAAAACTGTTCACTGCTTCTTTGTTGTCAACTACCCATTGGAAATTTTTTTGATGCCCACTGGCTGTTGAAGATGCCCACTAGTTGGTGAAGATGCCCACTAGCTGCTTTTTCTGGTTTTTTCGAGACTTTCAGTCTGACAACCACCGTCAATTTCATTGAAATTTTCCCCCCTTTGTCAGCTAAAAGGAGAGACACTTCACTGGAAATTATTCCTGAACTCCCCCCCTTCAGGTGTAGGAGTGTTACACTGGTGTACTCCCCCATTCAACTGCATTAGAGTACCACCATCTTTTCATTGTTGGCTGCACTATGTGTGATTGTATTCGGTTGTAGAACTGAGACAATATTTTGACTATGGATGACCATTTCCAAGGGTCGATCCATTCATAATGTATCTTCAATCTAGTTGTTTGTTGTTGGTTGCGACATTTTTCTGAGGAATGATTGGGCTTGCCACAATGGCGACAAGAATGGAGATCAAACACTGATCTTCCATATGAACAGTTCTTTGACAATGAGACCATTTCAGTTTGACTTCAACTTCAGGTTGCGTGCAATTTTTTTTGTCTGAAACTTTGTGTTGCATGCATTGCTGGTTGTCTGCAACTTTCTCAGAACTTGTTGAGGTGAGTTGTACAAGAAATCCTACACTGACGAACTTAATTAGCTTGGAATAATCTGGGATATGCAATTTGGTGTCATCATTGACATATCCTAAGCCTCGCCGATTCTTGTTATTTTGAATTTCTTCCCATGGCTTGATGATGGGCTTGGAAGAAATTGGAATTGGAACAACTTCGACACTTGAAGCTATTTGGATGAATGACTTATCATCTGGATGATTCAAAGACTTGAAATTATCACTCTTTTCTTGCAATTAATTCCTTTGAAGTTGCAACTCTAGTTGAAGAAACTCAATGGTTTCTTTTGTTTGTTGTAGATGTCGTGTGTTTGGGTCTTGTGTTTTGGTAGATTGGCTAACCAAAAGACAAGACAACATCAAAACCGCTTTGGGATCTCGGGATCTAGCCCTCCTGGATCCAGAGAGGGATCTCTCTATGTTGTTATAATGATATGTCATGTAATCTTTAGTAGTTGAAGTTAGGCTAGTTATTATGTGCAAGATTGTTTGTTTTGTTTGTTTGGTTAGACAAATGTGTTTCATGCGGTATAGATAGAGCATGGGAATATACAAGCCATTGGGAAATGGAGTCATGTGAAAGTCCCAAAGTTCTAACTGAGAAAGAGGGGAAACCAAAGGGAAAATATTTCTTGGTCAAGGATCTGTTGAATAATATAGGTGAAATGGGATGAACATTAAGGACTAAGAGTGAAAATAGGCTAAACCCTTTCACAATGGCTTAAAAGATTCGGGGAATGCCCTATTTCCTCCAGTAAGCTCACTTCTTTGGAATTAATCAATATAAACACTCAAAGGAAGGAGAAATTAAGAGTAACCCTCTTTAATAAATTATAGGATTTGGGGAGCGCCCTATTTCCTCCTACAATTTACTGTTGAAGGCTTAATCAACAAAGACATACAATTGCATTCAAAGAAGAGGGAACGCCTTAGACAACTAGGACTGCAATTATAGGGACCTTTAACACAACAATTACAATAACGAACAGAGGGTATGATTGAAACAAATTCCTCTATCAGACTGCAAGAATTCATAATTAAAGGGATATTTCAGATAAAATATTCAGTGGTAAATAAAGAGGGAACGCCTAAACATTCTTTAGCACAACCAAATTAACCATTTCTGAAATAAAACAAACTGAATATTCAAGAGAGCTATTAGACTACCCTGTCATATTCTATAGCAGAAAACATATAAATAGTGAAGGATAAACATGTCAGAGGTGCTTCTAAGATACATTTCTTTGCCTAAAATATTTATCCTACTGTAAGTCAAAGCATAATGGAATAGAGTGGTAAACGGGAAGTAACATTAACAATAGATATTACTTCACCATAATCAGGCTCATGGATCCAATGGTTCGACCTCCTTCATCAACAGAAAACACAGAGACTTCCACACTCTTTCAAAACATCAAAGCTTCTGTTAAGTCCCTATATTAATAGTGTAGCCCCTTATTATGTTAGTGTAGCCCCCCTTATTTTTATTTTACCCCTGTAACCCCCATATTGTTATTATTGTGCCCTTACATTATTATTGTTAGGTCGGCTAGGATTATATTGTGGCCCCATGGACTCCTATATATAGAAAGGAGGTTTTTTAAATTGTATCATCCAAGAATTGTTCATTTATGTAATGTATTGGAGGTTGCCCCCTCGAAGTGGCTCATTTCTAAGGCGTTGATATCTTTTTTCTTCTCTTTTTGGAGCTGGTTACACAACATTTGGTATCAGAGCTTTGGATTCTAGGGTTTCGCTGCTCCAAACAGGTCATCGTGGAATTTTCTCTATAACTTTTTTTATACAAAGTTTCAGAAGCTTAAATTTGTAGGGTGCGAAGCCGAAATCCTGAGGACGATTGTCTAAAAATTTCAGAGCTTGGTTCGCAATATTTTCGGAGATATTATCTGTGGAAGTTAGGTCTTTTTTTAGGCTCCTAAACAGGTCATCGTGGAATTTGCACTATAAATTTTTTTCTACGAAGGTTCAGAATCTGAAATTCTTATGGTGCGAAGATGAAATCTTGAGGAAAGTCGTAAAAACATTTCAGATCTTGGTTCGCAATATTTTTGGAGATATGATCTGTGGAAGGTAGTGCTTTTTCAGGCTCCTGAATTTCATCTCAAAGAGGTGATCGTGGAAAAATTTCAATAATTCTCTCTCTCTGGGCATCGGATTGGAGTTCTGTAAAAATTGGTCGCAATTACACAGACTGTAGTTTCTTGGCTATCAATTTCAGAGACAAAGGACAAAACAGTGACACATGGCAAGTCGTACAAGTTCGCTCTACTGAACTAGTCCATAATTAGGTCATTGTGGGAGATTTGACACAACTTTGTCTTGGAGAATCCAAATCAGGTCAAACCTATGGCATTCAAAATAGAATTCAGAGGGCTAATTCAGTGCTGAATTTCAGATATAGAAGAGTCGTAATCACAGAGATAATACAATTTCAATATCGAGCTCCTCAAAAGCAAGTAAAAGGTGTGTATTTTTTTTTCCGAATTGCATAAGTCTTGTTTGAAGAATCAAGTTGAATTGATTGCAAGGGCATATTGTAGAATAGATATCATTATTGGATTATAAAATGGCCCCAAAAAATAATTCAACACCCATTAAGCCTTTGGAAAGCTCTACTATGACTCATGAAGACGAAGAATTGTGCATTTATGTAAAGTATTGGAGGTTGCCCCCTCGAAGTGGCTTATTTCTGAGGCTTTGATATCTCTTTTCTTCTATTTCTGAAGCTGGTTACACAACATTTGTATTACTTTTAGAATTCACAAAATGCCAACCATTTACAATGAGACTTCAAAGAGTCTTTATAGGAAAAATGAGGAAAGTAGGTGGAGAGATTTTAATGATCATCGGAGACAAGAGGAGTGCATTCGAATGCTCCATCTTGTGTTTTAAATATTTCATTAAATTCTAGACAGGATCAATGACTTTGTAGCTAGTAGAGACCATTTTGATATGACAAGAATCACCCACAGGGTGTCCTTGAGAGGAAAAACCATCAGGAGTGGTATTGTTATCTTCTTGGTGAGAGTTAAGTGGAGGATGGGCTATGAGGACTCCCATACCTCTAAATAACTGCTTCTGACAGTTTGTAGTAGTTTCCTTTGATGTAATAACTGCTTGAAAGGCATTTTCACATGGAGGTGGGATATTGTCTGTTTCAGTCAATGTTTTGTGCTAATAAATGCTCTGTTCCTCTGTACTTTAATCTGTTTTGGCTCTGTTTATGTTTTAACTTTGCTGATTGCTCGAGCTGCTTTGGTACTGATGTCTTCAAAGGCTGTGTTAATCTTTAAATATTATGCCTTCAACCCTTTAATCTTTTCCTGATACACTTTAAACTTCTACAGACCTATTTGTGTGAATACACAGGATAAAAGGGTGCTGGAGGATTCATGTTGGGGTTAACAACCCTGATCTTCAATAAAAAATTCTTTTAAACCTGCAAAACATGAGAAACCTATTATGAAATCCTGCGTGGGGGCTTAAATTGCTTCAGAAGGCTTTAGTGGAGGCGGAGGAGTGATTACAGAGCAAATGTGCGTGGCAAATAAGGGTTACATGGTGCAACACCATGAAACCAGGGTTAAAACATGAATTAGCATGAAAAAATACTTTTAGTGTTAAAACATAAAACTTTAATGTTTGGGCGAATACAAAGGAAAAAGGCTAAAATGAAGGGAATCGAGCACAATTAGTGGTGGGACCGGGAGGGCAGAGGAAGATTAAATGCGGGTCGTCGGATCATTGGAAGAGATCAATGGTGGAGATCTTTCAATCAAATCCTTTGGAAAGTCTGATGAATGGCGGAGGAGTAAAAATGTGATACAATATGGGCCGCTAGATTAAAACAATCGACAGCTAGGACTTACAGCTGAGATTGCGGAGGGTAGGCAGTAAAGTGGAACAGGAATGGTTTTCACGCAACTAAAAGGGGGTAGGTGGTTTTCACTTTTGGAACGCGATCCTATCAGGGATCGACACGTGGAATCACAAAACCACTTTTATCATGTAATTTTGAAACATTAAACTTCGGGCATAAAAATTACGCAATATGCAATGGTGACCGTTGGATCTGGAGCCTCAGATCCAATGGTGCAGAAGGAGCGTGATAGGTTGAAAGCTACGGGTTTAAAAGGCGTGCGGGATTAAACTAGGACCGTCAGATCTGTAGATTCGGAAGGCTGAGATCTAAGCAGCAGAATGCGGAATAGTGTAAAGGGACAAGGAAAAGGTGGAGTGCCATTAGATCCTGGCCGTTGGTTCTTGTGGATTCAATGGTCAGGATCCAATCGCAGAATCAGACCATCGGAGGGAGGAAAAGGGAGGACTTTGGATTTGCGATGCGCGATTAAGCGCTGGATGTCTGATCTGGAACAAGATCGACAGTGGAAATTAAATCGACGGGGTGAAGATGGAGGATTATGGGCGAGGCGCGACGCGATCCTGGCCATTGGTTCTTGTGGATTCAACGGTCAGGATCTAATCGTAGGATCAGCATCAGAGGAGGCAAGGGACCTGGAAAATAGAAGTTGCGATTGCCGATTGTGCAATGGAGTGCAGGTCATTGGATCTGCGAATGATCAACGGTCCAGATTTAGTCGGGAGTCACACATGCAAGGGGTAATGCGATGGATGGACGCGATGTGATTTTATTGCTGACCCTTGGATCTGAAAAATCAACGGTGGAGATTGAAGCAGAAGTCTATGGAGCAAAGTTCCATCGCATCGGAAAAATGGAAGAAACGAAGGAAATTTGGGAACAGGAAAGCTTCGATTGCGACTTAGCGATTGGCGCTCAGTTATGGCTCCAATCCTGTGCGGAAAAGGGGCTAGGGCTAAGGCCGAAAGGGGCTTAAGGCATTAGTGCAAAAATGAGGTTTTAGGCCAAAAACAGGGATTTTTAAGGATTCTCTTGGCTTTCGGTAAAGGGGAAAAGGGTGTTTTAAACCTGTAAAATGGATTTTCAGAGGCTTAAAAGGATTTTTGAGGCTTTTCAGAGGGAAATGGGGGTCTTAAAGAGGAAAAGGAGGCTTTATGAAAATGAGGGGAAATGAGTCAAAATGGGCAGTTTCATAGGCCTTTGGAAAACAGTTTCTTTCATAAATCTGGTAGGGTTTAGGGCATGCCTAAGAAAATAGTAGTGGAGATTAATCCAAAGGGACAAAGAATCATCATAAGACTTCAAAGATGATGGATTTTTCGAGGAAATAAATCTCTTGAAGGCTTGAACACAAATTTAGCCACCAGTTGGTATATCAAAATCTATAGGTGGCTAACAGTGGCTAGCTCTTCAGGTGTCCAGAACCTCAGTAATTTTTGTATTTAACAGACCCGTGCCTTTCCATTGGGCAGAAGTTTTTCTTTCCTTGATTGGTCTTCTTTTGATCTGATAACCTTTGCAGCAACCTGAAAAAACTGTTATTTTTCAAAACAACATTTCTACCTACCCATTCCTACTGTCCTAGCATTTTTTCTTCTTTTGAGTGCACTTGTACTGGCAAACTCTTTTTCAATATTTTATTTAGCAAACAGAAAAATAAACCTATCTAATGCTACCTTTATTTCTCCATGAGTTCAAATTAAGCAGTTGAACTCAATAGCTTCTCTACCTAAACTAATATCTGCCAGGATTAAACTGTCTGGCAGACTTCATTCTCTACGTTCTAAAACAGAAATTTAAATACAGACAAACCAGGATTAGACTGTCTAGCTTGCTTTGGGTCCATGGCATAAAGACAAGATACATATGGACATAAATTTTGCAGAAATTAAAACAAAATTTGAAGGTTTCAGATTTGAAAATCACCAGCATCTTTCTTTCTTCTTGTGACTCAAATTTTGAGCTTGTTAGAGTCACCATTCTTTCTTCATTTCAACACTGGTTTTGATCTTGTTAGAGCTGCTTCTTCTTCTTTCTCTGCTGGTTCAAGTTTTGAGCATATATGAACCTTTCCTTTCAAAGCAAAACTCAACAACTAACTACATGCTCACATATTGAGCTTTATTGAGATTTCCTACCTATCCTACTCTAACTTGAGATATGTACCTGTCTAGCTGACAAACTCTCTTTTACAATACATCCAGTCAATCAAATGATCCCATGATTGGTCCTTTCTACTCATCTCTTTGAGCATGCTGGATAGGCAGGGCCACTCCCATTCTCTTTGTTTTTTAACAGCAGCTTTTAAAATGTTTCTTGTTGTCTGCAACAAGCTGCTCTTGTTGACCTTTGATCCTTCTCTAAATATCTGCAGGAAATGAGCATAAGGATCTTGAAATAATACCTGGTTGTGAGTATTTGACAAGTGGTTTTCTACCAGGATTGCTTCCTCTTCCACTGGATCAAGAAAAAGATTCTTTTGAGAAAGAAAATCTTCCTCATCTTCATCATTATCTGAACTGTAGGACTCATCATATTTGGCAATGCTATCCTCTTGTAGCTCTGATATCTTCTAATCTAGTGGGATGAGCTCTGTGAAAAGATCAATGTATTCTTGAGCAGGGGTTTGTTCTATTGCTTCCTCTTCTTCAAGAGAAGGCTCCTTGGTTTCTACCTGCTCAAAAATTTCTTCCTTATTTTCCTCTTCACCCTGTGAGATGAAAGGCTGCTGATCTCCAATCACATGAAAACTGTCACTGATGATATGAGATAAAGTAGAGTGAAGATTCAATGAATCTTCATTTTCTATTATACTTTCATAACTTTCTTTATCAGTATCATAAATAGCCTGACATGGCTCATTACTTTCTTGAAGTTGATGGAACTGATTTTCCTCCCACAAATATGTTAATGATGGCCCTGCAAGATCAACTTCTGTTTGGAGAACATCATCATCAGACAAATCAAAACTAGGAAAATCATTGAAGTAATGTTATCAGTCAGACAAACTGGATTATCAACAATTCTTTCTTCATTTTGATTTACAGGGAAGCTTTCTAGATCTGCACAATCAAGCTCAGTAGATGAATGGGCAAGAGTGTTTGTTCTATAAAAGACTTCAGTGGCAGACTGCTTGTTTAATATTTGGTCAATCTCTTCTTCTATAAAAGAGGGATATCCCTTTCATCATGGACATAAGAACAACAGTCTTCTTTCTCTTGTGTTAGCTGGTTTGGAGGCTGGATGTCTTCTTGAGCCTCTTCTATGGTATCTTCACTTGTGCTTGAAGGTAAACCTTGAGGATCTTCTGATGTTTCCTGATCTCTTTCTGCCTCAAACAAATCCTCATAATCATGATGATACTTAGTTAGAATATAAGGCTCATGAGTTGTTTCTTCTACATGATCGGGATGCCACTCTTCTTGTGTAAGCTGACATGAGTTATAATCTAGAGGGGGAGTTCCTATAAGTGTTGGTTTTCCTTCCTCAGCAGATTCTGCATCTCCTAAGTGGTTTCTTGTTTCCTCAAAGCAGCGCTCCCTATTAGTTTTTGCAATTTGTTCATGATATTCTCTTATCATCATAATACAAGATATAGGTAGGCAATCAGGCAGTTCTTGACAACCTTCCTCTTCATCTTCTATAGAGTCTTGAGCATCATACATATCTTGCTCATTGTCTAGGTCTTGTATAGGTTGAGCTTGCTCTTGTTCTAGAAAAAGCATGGGTTGCTCTAGATAATCAACATTTGAACTAGCCCTATACGTCTCCATTATTTGTTCACCAAATATGTTCATCACTCTTTTCACTCTGTCCAACAAAGCATTTAGCTTTACTTCTCTGTCCATACTTGGATCCATGTTTGTAAAAAGAGGTCACTATATCTTCTCAACCAGTTCAGGGTCTTCTACCAGTGGATTCATTTGGTCCTTTAGGAGTTATGGAGTGTGGAGTTGCCAGGTGGAAAATTTTTAGCTTTTGTGAAGGTAAAATGTGTTATGGTTCCACGACCATGTTTATTATGAAGCCAATCTAAGATAGTTTTGGGTTTTTCTGAGTTTATATGGTTATTTAAGGACTTAATGAGTCTACAAGAGTTTGCTAGACTATCATATACTCAGTAGGTCCCACCATGATCGCCATTTATGTTGGGGTCCTGTGTTTTGGTAGATTGGCTAACCAAAAGACAAGACAACATCAAAATCGCTTTGGAATCTCAAGATCTAGCCCTCCTGGATCCAGAGAGGGATCTCTCTATGTTGTTATAATGATATGTCATGAAAGCTTTAGTAGTTGATTTTAGGCTAGTTATGATGTGTAGGATTGTTTTTTTTGTTTGTTTGGTTGGAAAATTGTGTTTCATGCGGTATAGATAGAGCATGGGAATATACAAGCCATTGGGAAATGGAGTCATGTGAAAGTCCCAAAGTTCTAACTGAGAAGGAGGGGAAACCAAAGGGAAAATATAACTTGGTCAAGGATCTGTTGAATAATATAGGTGAAATGGGATGAACATTAAGGACTAAGAGTGAAAACAGGCTAAACCCTTTCACAATGGCTTAAAAGATTCGGGGAACACCATATTTCCTCCAGTAAGCTCACTGATTTGGACTTAATCAATATAAACGCTCAAATGAAGGAGAAATGTAGAGTAAACCCTCTTTAATAAATTATAGGATTCGAGGAACGCCCTATTTCCTCTTACAATTTACTACTGAAGGCTCAATCAACAGCGACATACAATTGCATTCAAAGAAGAGGGAACGCCTTAGACAACTAGGACTGCAATTATAGGGACCTTTAACACAACAATTACAATAACAAACAGAGGGTATGATTGAAACAAATTCCTCTGTCAAACTGCAAGAATTAATAATTAAAGGGATATTTCAGATACAATATTTAGTGGTAAAGAAAGAGGGAACGCCTAAACATTCTTTAGCACAACCAAATTAACCATTTCTGAAATAAATAAATAAAAACTGAATATTCAAGAGAGCTATTAGACTACCTTGTCATATTCAGTAGCAGAAAACATATAAACAGTGAAGGATAAATCGGTCAGAGGTGCTTCTAAGATACATTTCTCTGCCTAAAATTTTTATCCTACTGTAAGTCAAAGCATAACGGAACAGAGTGATAAATGGGAAATAACATTAAAAATAGAGATTACTTCACCATAACTAGGCTCGGGGATCCAATAGTTCGACCTCCTTCGTCAACATAAAACACAGAGACTTCCACACTCTTTCAGAACACCAAAGCTTCTTCAAAGCAGCAATATGTATTACTTTTAGAATTCACAAAATGCCAACCATTTATAATGAGACTTCAAAGTGTCTTTATAGGAAAAATGAGGAAATTAGGTGGAGAGAGTTTAATGATCATCAGAGACAAGAGGAGTGCATTCGAATGCTCCATCCTGTGTTTTAAATATTTCATTAAATTCTAGACAGGATCAATGACTTTATAGCTTGTAGAGACCATTTTGATATGACTGGAATCACCCACAGGGTGTCCTTGAGAGGAAAAACCATCAAGAGTGGTACTGTTATCTTCTTGGTGAGAGTTAAGTGGAGGATGGGCTATGAGGACTCCCATACCTCTAAATAACTACTTCTGATAGTTTGTAGTAGTTTCCTTTGATGTAATAACTACTTGACAGGCCTTTGCGCATGTAGGTGGAATATCGTCTGTGTCAGTCAACGTTCTGTGCTAATAACTGCTCTGTTCCTCTATACTTTAATCTATTTTGGCTCTATTTATGTTTTAACTTTGCTGATTGCTCGAGCTACTTTGGTGCTGATGTCTTCAAAGGTTGTGTTAATCTTTCAATATTATGCCTTCAACCCTTTAATATTTTCCTGATACACTTTAAACTTCTGCAGACCTGTTTGTGTGAATACACAGGCTAAAAGGGCGCTGGAGGATTCATGCCGGGGTTAATAACCCTGATCTTCAATAAAAAATGCTTTTAAACCTGCAAAACACGAGAAACCTGTTATGAAATCCTATGCGGGGGCCTAAACTGCTTTAGAAGGCTTTAGTGGAGACAGAGGAGCGATTGCAGAGGAAACATGCGCGGCGGAGAAGGGTTACATGGTGCAACACCATGAAACCGGGGTTTAAACATGAATTAGCGTGAAAAAATACTTTTAGTGTTAAAACATAAAAGTTTAATGTTTGGGCAAATACAAAGGAAAAAGGCTAAAATGAAAGGAATCGGGCGCAATTAGTGGTGGGACCGGGAGGGTGGAGGAAGATTAAACGCAGGTCATCGGATCATTGGAAGAGATCAACAGTGGAGATCTTCCGATGAAGTCCTTTGGAAATTATGATGAATGGCGGAGGAGTAAAAACGTGATACAATATGGGCCGCTAGATTAAAACAATCGACGACTAGGATTTACAGCTGAGATTGTGGAGGGTAGGTGGTAAAGTGGAACAGGAATGGTTTCGCGCAACTAAAAGGGGGGTAGGTGGCTTTCACTTTTGGAATGCGATCCTATCATGGATCAACACGTGGAATCACAAAACCACTTTTATCGCGTAATTTTGAAACATTAAACTTCGGGCATAAAATTTACGTGATATGCAAGGGTGACCATTGGATCTAGAGCCTCAGATCCGACGGTCTGGAAGGAGCACAATAGGTTGAAAGATGCGAGGTTAAAAGGCGTGTGGGATTGAATTAGGACCATTAGATCTGCAGATTCGGACGGCTGAGATCTAATCGGCAGATTGCGGAATAGTGTAAAGGGACAAGGAAAAGGCGAAGCGTGATTAGATCTTAGTTGTTGATTCTTGTGGATTCAACGGTCAGGATCCAATCGCAGAATCAGACCATCGGAGGGAATAAAAGGGAGGACTTTGGATTTGTGATGCGCGATTAAGCGCTGGCCGTCCGATCTAGAACAAGATCGACGGTGGAAATTAAATCGGCGGGGTGAAGACGAAGGATTATGGGCGGGGCGCAACGCGATCCTGGCCGTTGGTTCTTGTGGATTCAACGGTCAAGATCTAATCGCAGGATCGGCGTCGGAGGAGGCAAGGGACATGGAAAATAGAAGTTGTGATTGCCGATTGTGCGATGGAGCACAGGCCGTTGGATCTGCAAATGATCAACGGTCTAGATTTAGTTGGGAGTCGCACAGGGGGGGTAATGCAATGGATGGACGTGATGCGATTTTGGCGCTGACCCTTGGATCTGAAAAATCAACGGTGGATATTGAAGCGGAAGTCTATGGAGCAAAGTTCCATCGCATCGGAAAAATGGAAGAAACGAAGGAAAGTTGGGAACAGGAAAGCTCTGATTGTGATTTAGCGATTGGTGCTCGGTTATGGCTCTGGTCCTGTGTAGAAAAAGGGCTAGGGCTAAGGCTGAAAGGGGCTTAAGGCCTTAGTGAAAAAATGATTTTTTAGGCCAAAAAACAGGGATTTTTAAGGATTCTCTTGGCTTTCGGTAAAGGGGAAAAGGGTGTTTTAAACCTGTAAAAGGGATTTTCAAAGGCTTAAAAGGATTTTGGAGGCTTTTCAAAGGGAAATGGGAGTCTTAAAGAGGAAAAGGAGGCTTTATGAAAATGAGGGGAAATGAGTCAAAATGGGCAGTTTCAGAGGCCTTTGGAAAACAATTTCTTTCATAAATCTGGCAGGGTTTAGGGCATGCCTAAGAAAACAACAGTGGAGATTAATCCAAAGGGACAAAGAATCATCATAAGACTTCAAAGATGATAAATTTTCTGAAGAAATAAATCTCTTGAATGCTTGAACACAAATTTAGCCACCAATTGGTATATCAAAATTTATAGGTGGCTAACGCCGTGAAAGATCGGCAAGAATTTCTTTGCCGATTTGAACCATGTCTTAATCACTGGAGATGATCAAACTATGAAGAATGTTTAACAACTGAATATGTTGCGCCATCTGAACTTGCTCACTTGAAATCAGGCTCTCTTGTTAGAGATGTCATGCTTTGAACTGTTTCACTTGATTTTGGTACTTGAATGACAGGCTCGCTTGCGATGTGGCTTGAATGGCACGCTCGCTTGATTTGGTGCTTATTGCACTTGCTTGGAACACTTTCTATAATTGTAGAATTTTCTTGCGTAAACTCTGGAATTCACGCTCGCTTGATGACGATCGTGTTTTATTGAACGCTCACTTGAATTACTTGATGACTTCACTCTCACTTGAATGAATAGTCATGCTCACTTGCTTCAGAAGTTGCTGGATCTCTTGCTTGGTGAAACTTGTTTCTCTTGTTTCAAGTTTACTAGAACGCACGCTCGCTTGCTGCAACTTTGTACTGACTTGATGGAAATTTCTTGAATGAATAATCACGCTTGCTTGCAGGAGATGTGAACTTGTTTCTTGTTTTATTTAGAGTTAAAACTCGTGCACTCACTTGATTTTGCTTAAAGAAAGGGTGTCGAACACTGTCGAAAATGCATCCAAGAAAGCTTGCAATAATTTTAATGATTCACTTAATGAATTCACTTGTCCTCTGAAAAATTCATTAACATTGAATTTTTAATGATTCACTTAAAACAATGAATTTGATTACAAGTTCTTAAATGTATTTGCAATAACATTGATGTAGACTTTTCTTTGAAACGTTGGAGTTTCCATATTCATGAACTTGATTGTATTGAGTGAATTTGCTTGTTGATGTAAAATGTTGATGTTGACAACTTTGATTATTTTTTGTAGTGGCGCAAATGCATGTGTTGAGCTTAATTATCCTTCCTTGCAGCTACTTTGTTACAGATGTTGTGCTTGCTTGTATTGAAATTTATGTATGTGTTAAATGAAATCATTTATGTGTCAAAACTAGACACAAATCATAAGCAAAAACATGAAGCCATAAAAACACGCGCCATCACAGACATACACATGGTGTACCTAAGATCCCCTTATTCAATTATGGACGGATCTAGGACATAATCACCAAAAAATGATACATTTATTAAACTTTGGAGTACATAATTGTTCAGCTTCACAACATCTTCATGGAATCAAAGTTTCAGAACTTCCTGGAAGAAAAATGACTTCAAAAACATACTCAACCTCCTACAACAATGAGCTTATTTTGATCATTCCAAATTTACAAAAAAGGTGAATCCTTATCACTCCACAAAATCACTTATTGCTCCAAAATTACAAAAACAAAAATTGCACCTTATTTTTCCAAGTTACAACTTATTACTCCACTTATTACAAGCTTCACCCTTTTTCTTTTCTTGGAATGTTTGGGCACTTACATTTATAAGCCTTTCATAAACTCATCTCCAATCTCAAAACATAGTTCCATGAAAATAATGAAAAACATATAATATGAGCACTCTCTTCACTCATCATCTCTTCTCCCACTTATTATCTCTCATGAGCTTTACAAAGTCTCTATTTAAATTTACATACAAATTTATGAATTCACTTTTAAAAAGTGAATCAAAACTTGATAAATCACTTTACCCTCCTTATTTTGACTTAAAAAAGTCTTTACAAAATTCACATGGCCTTATTAAAAGCTTTTCACTCTTCTAAAAAGTGGATGGCATATATATATATATATATATATATATATATATATATATATATATATATATATATATATATATATATATATATATATATATATATATATATATATATTGCATGCCTTAACTTTATGATCACACCCTTTTCAATTTTTTTATGTTACTTAAAAAAAAATGAAATAATGTTTATGAAGTCCTTTTAAAACTGAATCTCACCTTAAAAAAAAATTCATAGTCCTCCATGCTAGCATTTTCATAACACAAAGAGTGGGTTCATCTCTTCTTGTTGAATACAGAGATACACTGGCATTTTCGTAATGAAAAGAGTGGATTCATCTCTCCTGAGCCCTCTATGCATTCCTCCATGTTGGCAAGTTTTTTTATTTTTACCACACGTCTTCTTCATCCAAACGCTCCACCCGTCTTCAAATGCTCCACTGATCAAAGGTCAGATAATGTGGCCATTGAGCGTCACTCTTCTCCTGCCATCCTTCCAATGGTCCCTCCGAAAAAAAAATTCTCTCGAATGGTGTCTGGTTAGTTCTTTGTTGGTTAAGGGCGCCACGGTGGCTATGGGATCCAGTAATGGGATGAAACCTCAGGTTGATGGGCACTGGTTCGCGAGCTCCAATAGGCTAGCACCTGTAGTTCGTTATTTGAGGGCCACAAGTGTTTGTGTTCATTCAGTCAGAGAAGCTTCTTAGTGCTCCGTGTAATAGTTATTGGTTCCAGCACACCAGTGGGTAGGAGGCGGTAGTTCGTCAGAGAAAAGCTGGAATGTCTACAACTACGAAAATAGAGAGAAGGTTTTTCGTAACAAAAAATATGTTGTTCAACATAAATCTAATACCACTTACCATGTTAATTTACTGCTACCATCATCATGCTATCATGCCAGATCTACATGTTTCGACATCAATTGCTGAGCACGATGTCTCAGGTAATTACCTGAGTTTGCCTTTTTTAACTGAAGTCTTGCCATTCTAATGGTTTCTTCCCACCGTCTTCGTTAGTCCAGGCCGCTAGATGGACGTATCAAATTTCTCCAAAATTGCAGCAAACTCCATTTTATTTTCAATCTTCGTTCATACGGCACCAGCTTTCTCGGTTCATCCGCTGCATCTTTCGACACAGAAGGCCGAAAATGGCCACACTCACAGGCTCATTTCAACAAAGGTGCTGGCAGTAACTCATCTAAACAGAGGTGCTGGCAAAGTGTAAAGCCCGGTCTCGTCCTCGGTCCATTCAACTCATCTCAACACAACAATCTTGAACTCTTGAAACAAATGTAATTCGTGTTTGACTCAGCTTGCTCCAAACACTGAATAAATGAGAAGATCATTGCTGCTCTCCACGGTTGGCATGCTCAAATGGATTAGTAAAAAACAAAGCAACAAGATCCTTCCAAATTGACACAGCGCAATGCCTTTTTCCTATGGTTCTGCAATCAATTAGATAGCTAGATGGCAGGTCTTCTAACAACGCTCTCAGAAAATCTCCTTTGCGCTGACAGCAACATCTCTGCTCAGTGTTTCATAGCTCGCCTTCAAGGACTAGCCTTGAGTTAATCGACAACACACATAGGCCTTTGATCACATGCTCTGATACCACATGTAGATTCAAAAGTGTCCTCAGACACATACTTTTATTGACCATGGAAAAGAGATTACATAAAAAATTGCAGGAGTTTACAAATGTAAACTCTCACTGCAATGAAATTAGGAAACTAACCTATTTATAAGCTCCGTCCTAACTTAATTTAGTTATGGATCACTTGGAAAACCAACAAGTGTCCATTTACAATAAATGACCTTCTAACCATTCTACTAACTTTATTCCTATTTTAGAGCCTAGGAAACGACTCTATTCTAGAGTCCTATTTTTACTAACAAAATTCTAATTCTAAGTGTCTCTAATATTTATTAAATATTTTAATTTAATAAATATATTTATCCTAACTTCACATTATTTAATTTATGTATTTTTGGATTTATAATTGTCTTATGAAAGAGGCTAACAATTATGATCGATGGAAAAATATGGACAGGTGTAATTCTCCTTAGTTGAGAGGGAGTGTTAAATCATGAAACTAGGGTTAAATTCCACTTTGGAAAACTCATTTGATGAAGATAATTTTTTCATTAAATTCCTCTCTTCGAGAGGACCAAAATTGACCTAAATATCACTCATTTTGGACAAGAAGAACTTGGAGTTTTAATTTATTCTCACACATGTACAATTGATAAGGTTGAATTCAAGTTCATGTAGGCTCATGAAGCCCCAAACATCATGTCTTTTATCCCTCATGGATGCATATAAATACAAGAGACCTTTACCTCAATTAGCACCAATCAAGAAACACATCATATCTTCTCTCTCTCCTCTTATTACTGGTTCATACATATTATACTTGTAAGGACTCCTCTCACTTGTGCAAAGGACAAAAGACGCCTCTAGATGGGCCAAAGTGCAGGGTTGTTTTAGGACATTGATCTGCATTGACTGGGGCACATTTGACATACTTTGACTGTGTTTTCTTTAGGTGTGTTCCTATTTCAAGAGGATTCATTAGAGAACATAGAATCATAGAAAATCAGGGAAATTTGACCGCAGACTTATCTCAGACATTTGGCTGTAGACTTCACCTATGCGTTAACCAAGTTTGACTATTCATATTAGAACTATTTTGACACAATTTTGACCTGCTAAGAAGGTCGAACTTAAATCCCTTTGACCAAGATGCTAGAGAATAGTTTTGACCCTTGACCATTGACTGTTTAGGGTTGATTGTCTTGTTGTTGGCTATTGTTGACATGGGAAGATTACGGAAGGTTCAAATTTGACCATTATTGACTACATCTCTATACATTGTTTTTGGTTTGGATAATTATTTGGTATTGAATATTGATGTTGGATGTTGGATAATTCAAAGTTTGACTTTGAATCTTGAATGATGGACTCTCTCCACTGAAGCATTTGAATACAATCTAATCGAAGAATATTTGCAAGGGTTTTCCCCCTAGTGGGGTTTTTCCCTGGTCATTGACCAAATATGTCTCTTGTCTCTTGGCTATCTTTATATGTAAATTTATTTATTTGTTCTATCTACTATTTCTCTGTTTTCATCGAAAAATTGAAGAATCAAATTTGAGAAATTGAATGTTATTAAATATTGTTGAAGTAATATTTGCAACATAGAAAAAAGTGATAAAAAATTAGCAGAGGTGTCGCTTGTGGGAAGTCATGGAAGGATTTGGGAAAATGTGTCCATCATCGCATTCCTTTGTCACTAAAGGGATTATTCAAGCAATATTTTGAAAGGATCTCATGATCCCTCATCTTTCTGTTCTTCCCATAGGAGGTCGTTAGGGTTTGAGGCTGGTCTTGCAAATCTTTTACCATTTTGAGTCCTAACTCCTTGTATCCTGACCTCATTGGGGACATGCAAAGAAAAATAGAGAAAGGGTAGACTGCTCTGATACCACTAATCTAGACTTATAAAGAAATGAAATATAACACAAATATAAACATAAACATAGAGATGCAATAGAAATAAAATTTTATTTCATTAACATCAAAGAACTAAAATATTCTTACATACAAAATGGAAATAAACTAGCTCGGGAAATGGTAGCTTATCTCTGAGAAGAGATGGGGAAGATACATGCCTCTGAACCATTTTTCAATGATTTTTGAAGGCCTATTTATGATAAACAATGGAAAACCCTAAACATCCAAAAACCTAACCCTAGAAGATGAAGCACACCAAAACTATGGGCCCCGTTGGGGTAAATTGTTACCTCAACTTCCCGAGGTCATAAATTTGTCATACGATCTTCATTTGATGCACAAAATACCTCATTAGAAATATATTTCTAGGGACTACAACTTTTGACATTGTTTAGGGCCTCAAATCGTCTTTGAAATTTTAGGACCTGAAAATTTTCCAAAACTAGTAAATTTTGTTGCAATTAAGGAAACTGAAAGAAACAAAGGTGTGGTTTCAAGTGGAACAGGAAGGTGGACACCAATATCCACCTGGATTAGGGAGATAACCCTTAAATTCACATATTTTTCATCTTCTACTAGAAAACAAAACTGAACAAGCCGTTTTAAAACATGGTTTTACATAAAGTTAAGTAAAATCAAGGACTGATATAGAATAGTTTCCTAGAGGTTCTCCACCTGCCATAATTGTGTCATTTTCTTCCTTTGCGAGCACTGTGTTATCTTTAGATACCATCTCCTCAGGCTCGCTATCATTTTCCATGTCAAGAGGGAGCTCCTGTGAACCAAAGAATTCCTTGAGAACCCCGACTGTTGCTGATTCCACCATAACCTCGATGCCCTCTACCTTTCCAGTGAGAGTATCAACATTTGTTGCCAAACTCACTACCATAAACTGAAGCTTCTCAATGTCCTCCCTCGTAGTTTGAACTTCTCTCATCAACATCGAGAAGTGAGATCTTGCCTCCTCTAGAACCTGAGCCTCAACACCACCATGATTGTTAGGGTTCTATGCCATTATCGCCACGTCCTAAATTGTTCCCAACCTGAAAACACTTACTAGATCAGAGGATGTTTATCTCAGCTTCAAATTAATTCTTACAGAGACTCGATGAAGTTCCTCTCCAAGTGTTGCACATTTATAACAAAGCTCACTCCTCCTACCTATCTCAACTCTCCCTCTTGAGCATTGAATTCCTTTGCAGTTCACTCGCTCGATGATTTTGTTTTTATCCCACATCCTTTCCACATTTTTATGATCCATCTTTCCACATTTACTCTGACTGTGAAGGAATCCAAGTAC
This sequence comes from Pinus albicaulis, assembly GCA_034641835.2. Lineage (NCBI taxonomy): Eukaryota > Viridiplantae > Streptophyta > Pinopsida > Pinales > Pinaceae > Pinus > Pinus albicaulis. Next base: position 1,342,935,203 of record CM076581.1, on the reverse strand, counting down.
AGACAGAGGAATGCTATTTTTTATGCGCAGGGAATGTATGTATGCATCCTATGTTCTGCCAAGTGCCATCACTTTTGTACATTTGTACACATTACCTGCAATGAGATTTTCTTTCGAGGGTCACCACTTCATGTCTTTCTTTGAATTCTTTACCGGATATTTAATGACTTCCCAGACTTTCCTTTAATCCCTGTCATTTCGTCTCATCCTCCAATGCTTAATGATTCCTATTGTGTTTTTACTAGAATTAATAGATATCGTGGGATATGACAATATGTTTTATCACCTTGATTAAGTAATAAATCACCAACTTCTAGGAAATCACTAATGTTTGCCAACTCATCATAAAATCCATTATTTTCTCTTCTTATGTGATTAAAAACAATGGATTCAAACTTTGTTATTTGTTCTCTAATCCTTAAATCCATGGGAAGCCAAACATGCTCATGAGACTTCTTTACTTTATGGAATTTTTTAATATTTAACATAGAATCCCCTAGAACAATTAACTGATGTATACATTTTTTATGGATAGCTTTAGACCATGTAGAAATTTATAAACGCAATAATGTATTTCTGGATTCTCCTGATCTAAAAAATTAATCTTATGTTAAATACAGAATCCTTCCACTTAATTCTTGCGGAAATTAAATCGCCAATTGTAAACACATGAATAAAAATCAATTGCACATAACAAGATGTTTTTATCGGGAAAGATTAAAGCTAAAAACCCCAACTATCATATATTATGTATATCAATGGAGCATGTAACAATCTCATACAAAGCTCAGCTCATAGAGCTTTCAGCACAATATAGAATCGTTACACACTGTCATGCAGAAATTTGCATATCTATGCACCAATTTCTTGCCTCCTGACAACCTGCCGCCACTGCATAATCCCTACTGAAGAACAACCCTGAATGAATTTGACCTTACCTTGCCTTGACTGCGAAATCCTCATAAGCATCTCCAATGTGTGTGTATATGCATTGAATGCATCACTATAGTCACAACTTATATTCCATCTAACCCTTTCACCTATCTCTCCACTGGGTCTCCACTAGATCTGACATGCAAGTAGTTAATTGTTGTATTTCTTCAGTTTCAAGTAAGACACTACTTGTGAATTAATTAAATAATTAATTCGCTCATCTTTCACTAGTGTATGTTCAGTTACAGTTAGCACAACTGTTTTTAACTCATGAACTGAGTTAAACTAAATAACAACTCACATAACTACTCTTCCAACTCTGTTACAACTTGCCACTGTCAGTTATAACGAAGTTATCCATGCATGAGTCACCAACCACCCTAGGAATTGCGTAATTCCTTCATCCCACTGATGTGCCACATCTGTTCATTGAAATAAAGTGCTCCAAGAGAATAAGTTATTATTTATTGTCTGATTATTATTAAGGGATAATAATAATCAACATGCATTCTATTTTTAGATTTGTGATCTACAAATATACTTCACCCATCTTCTAAAAATAGAAACTCATCTAAAGATATAATTTTCTCAACCATCTAGAATTAGCCTCCTGCTAATTTTAGAATATTCTCACCATTCTAAAAATAGACATACACCTAAAAATAACCTGTGTGGCCCCCACCTAGTTTAGGTGATTATTTTTCACTAGGATCAAGGAATGATGTTTCTGGATGCCACTTTCACTATTTATTGTTGCAATATTCAACACTCCCTCTCAACAAGAAAGGATTGTCTTTGCATGAGTCCTGCAAATCCATGCATCTTCCCTACAACTCTTGTATGAAACACTTCCAAAACTGAATAGCCTTCAAACAACAGAATCAGTATAATGAATCTGTCACCAAAATATTTTGACTTCTGCTGGTACCAACTACACATGTATTATGGAACCACTGTGTTGTTGAACTCTACACCCATGCACTCTGCACTTGCTGTAAACTCTGATCCGCGCTCCAGTATTCGACACTGTCACTTTAATTTGACAACATCAATCCAACTGATCCTGCTACTGTTGCTCCGTGGGATCCTCGTAGCCAAGTTTGATTCATGAGATCCACACCATCTCGATGAATCCTGCCCAGAAATTTATTCTTGGGATTATCCATGCATGTCACCCCACCTCTCACCTACTGGTATAGCTGCATGCACTCCCTCTGCCCATCTAGCATGAAATTTCTCTGCATGAGTGGTTGCTCCAACTCCATGATCCTCATCTTATGGCTGCTCCACATCCCGAGGTTCACTCTTACCTACATGAAAATCTTGATCCCTCTCAAGCTTCAATTGCATGTCTTCCTCGCACTTCCCAACAGTAGGAAGCTCCGTAGAAATCCCATCTACTTCAAGTCTGTAGAGATTCTTAACTCGAATCCCAACCTTCTTGGCTTGCCTTGTTGCTTTGTGTCGCAGGAAAACTTTTCCTTCAATAAAGACAACATCATAGCCTCTATCCTCTAACATTGCAACTGAGATTAGATTCTTCTTTAAACCTGGAACATGCACAACATATTTTAAAAGAAAGAGTTTACCTGATGCCCTCTGAAATGTAATGGTACCAATGCTAGTCGCACTGTATCGTCCATCATCGCCCAACTCAACATGCATCTGTAGATCTTTCTCCACCAAGTCACTGAACAATTTCTCATCTCCCGTTATGTGAAAGGAAGCACCACTATCAAAGTACCACCTCGATCCCAATGCACTAGAAACCATGCATGCAATCAATGAGAATTCAAGCTCAAATTGTGAGGCAAGAGCCTCATCAGCTGCAGCTCCAGCAGCCATCTTGTTCTTCTTCGTATGTGGACAATTTGTGGCAATATGTCCAAACTCGTGACAGTGAAAACACTTCACTTTCGACATGTTGTGCTCCTTGCCATCTTCTCTGGCCTCAGATATAGAATGGAATTTCTTCCCTTTCTTCTTCTTCACCTTGAAATCAAAAGCACAATCCTCTTCATCATCATGCTTTGATGAAGATCCATCCCTGGTGGTCTGCCTTATCTCCTCCTGCACTAGATCCGACCACAGTCGCTCCCAATCCGATAGTTTTGCAGAAATTATATGCACTAAGCATGCATACGTCCTTGATTCACCTGATCTCACACTATTTAACTTTATGCAAAATACTAAATCAATTCCACTTGTTAATCTTTTGCGGAAAAATTAATTGCACACACATGTGAAGCATAAACAAAAATAATCAATCACACATAACACAGTTTTTAACCGAGAAAGCCTGCAGCTGAAAAACCCAAATATATATTATGTATCATGGAATCATATGAAAATCCTCATACAAAGCTTATCAAGTTCTCAGTACAGTACAATCGTCATACACTAATTAGGACCAATCTTGCAAATCCATGCACTGATCTCTGCCCCCTGCTAGCCTGCCTCCACTGTGTAATCCTTGCTGAAGAATAGCTCTGAATGAATTCGAATTACTCTCTCATTGACTACGCAATCCTCATTGGCAACTCCAATGTGTGTGTGATGCAATCAATGCATCACTATAGTCACAACAGATATTCTATCTTGCCCCTTTCACCTATCTCTCCACTGGGTCTCCACTGAAACTGCCATGCACTGTAGTTAACTTTTGTTTTATTCAGTTGATTAATGAGTTATTATTTGTGAATTAATTAACTAATTAAGTCACTCCACTCTCACTAGTGTATTATTCAGTTAGATTAGATACAACTAGCTCAACTGAGTCTAACTGAGTTAAACTAAATACAACTCCATAACTACTTCTTCCAACTGTGTCATAACTTTGCCACTTGAGTTCTAACTGAGTCCTCCATGCATTAGCTCCAGTAAACCCTTGGGAATTGCGTAATTCCCTCAGTCCACTAATGTGCCACATCTGTGCACTGAAACAAAGTGCTCCAAGAGAATAAGTTGTTGTTTAGTGTCTGATTATTATTAAGAGCTAATAATAATCGACATGCATCTATTTTTATATCAACAATCTATAAATAGACTTCGCCCAATATTCTAAAAGTAGAATTTCATCTATTTTTCCAACTTGACCAACCATCCACAAATAACATCCTGCAACTTCTGAAATATGATCATCATGTCTAAAAATAAACATAGTCTAAAAATAGACTTGCGCCAAAAATAGCCTGTGGGCCCACTTAGTGAAGGCGGATTTTTTCACTAAGCTCATCATCTTATTGAATCTCAACAAATTTCTCCCGTCCATTGACAGAGCCTTGATAATTGTGCCAACTCTTCAGAAGCCCAACGAGAGCCAAGCTCACCAAGTCATCATCCGCAACACTGGCTCCTACACTCCCAAGCTCATCCCTGCATTGGACAAACTTTGTCAAGTATACTGGAATAATGTCGTTCTTCTCCATCTTGATTTTTCTAAGTTTATCCTTCAACGCCAATTTCCTATGGTTGCTGCTATTTTGGAAAATATCTATCAAAGCCTTCCACATTGCAAATGGAGTGGCTTTCCCATGAAGGCTTGACACAATATGGTCTTTCATACCTTCCAACAGAATCCTCCTCACCCTTGCTACTTTCTTTTTCCATGCGTCAAGTACTGCAATATCCGTCGAAGTGGGCTTAGGAACATCGCTATTGATGAACTCCTTCAAGCCATTATCTTCAAGAATCGCCTCCATCCTGTCCTTCCAGACTACGTAGTTGGAGGTGCCCTCGAGTGCATACTCCAACCGCAACCCATTGAAAGCCATTTCAATGAATACTCAATTGTCGCACCAAGAAATTCTTGCAGCAATTTCGAATTGTTTCCACCAGCACAAAGCTCAACACTACTTCAATATTGCAATCTCCAATGATTAAAATTGCTCTGATACCATGTAGAAATTTATAAAAACAATAATGTATTTCTGGATTCTCCTAATCTAACAAATTAATGTTATGTTAAATACAGAATCCTTCCACTTAATTCTTGTGGAAATTAAATCGCCAATTGAAAACACATGAGGAAAAATCAATTGCACATAACAAGATGTTTTTATTGGGAAAGCTTAAAGCTAAAAACCCCAACTATCATATATTATGTATATCAATGGAACATGTAAAAATCTCATACAAAGCTCAGCTCATAGAGCTCTCAGTACAATATACAATCATCACACACTGTCATGCGGAAATTTACATATATATGCACCAATTTCTTGCCTCCTGACAACCTACCTCCACTACACAATCCCTGCTGAAGAAGAACCCTGAATAAATTCGACCTTACCTTGACTTGACTGCACAATCCTCATAAGCATCTCCAATGTGTGTGTATATGCATTGAATGCATCACTATAGTCACAACTGATAGTCCATCTCACCCTTTCACCTATCTCTCCACTGGGTCTCCACTGGATCTGACATGCAAGTAATTAACTGATGTCGGGGTACCCTGCTTACCCACATTCTCATTCCAATTTACTATTATATAAAATGCATCTCCAATTCATGCTCTTAATAAATTTCAAATCTGGGCAAAACTTAAACTAAATATATATGTGGAAGCTTCATTTTTCCATGGTTATGAAACCCCATATCTGTATGACAGATCTGCATATATAATTTAAGCCAACTCACCTTCATTCGAGGTCCACCAGGCCTTCAGCCTCTGATTTATGGAAATGCCAACATATATATTGGATCTTGGATTAAACCCCAATACTATAACTTACCACGAAAGTTCCCTTTCGATAATGGTTGAACTATATAATAAGACCCTTTCACAAGGCTCGTATCAATGTTCGACTTGCGTTTAGAACTTGAAGTATAACTTGCTTTTCCACATATGTTAATATGTGTCAAGACTCTATATGATGCCCAAATATCATATCTGACCCACGACACTTTAATTTCATTTATCAATTGAAATCTTCGCAATACTTAACATTCCACGCACCAACACATAATAATGTCTAGCCCACGCTAACGTCACATTCGACCCTTCGGGCCCCACATTTCAATCATGTGGAAATTTCATTAAATTAAAAGTTCGACCCTTAATAAAACTCAATGTGCCAACACAATAGTTACGAACCACAACATACCTCTTTCATCTGATGGTTGCAGATTTATCGCGCTTCCACTAACAAATCCAATGGCAGTCACGTAACACGAATGCTCACTCTTTAACTCTTCGAAATCGCGATAAAACTGGTTTTAACTTTACCACCTTTTCCACGCATCGAACGAAGACTAATATCGGGTTCAAAAAGGTGAATTCCACTTACCACTTGAGAGTAATGCGAGACCACCGGTTTGGATGGAGAAAACTGCCTTCGTGGTTCCAACTCCCTCTTTGCTCAAGGTTTCGTTTCTTCAACGCTGAAATTGACTTCCGGGATTTTATTCCTTATCAACCAGGTTTTAAATAACAACTCTGCACTTATTTGCTTTCGACCACCTGTAGCATATATTCAATTTCCAAGTTTGCGGAAAACCAATTGGAGGTTCTCGAAATTATTCTCCTTCTATACGAAATCCTTTTCACGATTTCGATGAACCTTGAACTATCATTAAACTCTCGGTAACTTTATATGATATTTGTCCCACCTTTGTGCGATGAGAATTCACAAATTAAAATCCTTTTACACAGTTTTTTTAATACATAAATTCGATCCTACCAATGTTTCTAAACAGATGTATCAGCATAATTTCGAATAGATAAAATCCTCCCCTTTCACAAATGTTGATATACATTCAAATGTACATTCAGATTAACACAGAATACATATAATTCAGGAATCTCAAAAGAACCGAAACCCTCCTTCATACATAAAGTGGACACATAAATTCAATTCACTTTCACTGTCTTACATAATTGCTTATTGAAGCTCAAGACCGTATTAAGCCATTTTCAACAATTTCACCCATTCCCCGACTATATGCATAACATGATCTCAAATCCTATTACAGAGTTAACACATACTTTCTTATCGAAATTTGAAGCTCATTTACACAGGATCTAAATCAACCAATGTCCATATAATGCTGAAACAATTCTTCCATAATATATAAATGAATTTACTTACAAAACTTCTTGTTTGGCCAGATCTCCAATTCGATGGCCTCCTATCCTCACTACTCTGCACAGCTCTTCTGATCTTTGGGTCTGTTCATTAATGCCTTTGAGGCTTACACTTATACAAGATGGTAATGATTCGACTCAGCTCCTACAATGACTCAACAAAACTCTTGAAATCCTCCATTCCTAAATTTAGCCTAACTCCCTAAATTCACTAAACTGACTCTTCACATTCCTAGCTAATCGACTTCCCCTCATTTTCTCCAATGACTTGGGAACATTTAAAATTTTCTCACTATATTTATTCAAAAATACTAATAATTACATCAGAAATTAGAAACATCAGACCCCCCTATGTCTATGAAAATACAAAGTATTTTTTGGAACCTAATGCCCCTGCATCAGACTCCCAAGGTTAAAATGATTCATGATCTCCTGATCATGTGCTTTCAACCCTTGTCTTCCTGGATCCCACACTTTGTTCTACAACTGATCATCTGTTGCAATATTCTTCTTCTGCACTCCTCCAGGCTTCCATATCTTATTCTGTCTTGCTCCACTAGCTGCACTTTTACATTCTCTTTCTGTCCTTCTTTTGTTGCTGCTTCTGCTTCTTTGTTTTCTTGTTGTTGCCTTCATCTGAGACACCTTCACCATCAGTTTTCTTATCAATTCAATTTCCTAATCTAATTTATCTTCTGAATGTTGGATACTGCTCCATCTTGATTGTTGAACTTCTACTTCTGCTTCTGCTTGCTGAGTTCTTATTTGCTGAACTCTTATTGTTGCTTTTTCTTTCTGAGCTCCTATGCTAGCTCTAGCTCTAGCTCCAGCTTTAACTGCCACCCAATCATCCATACCCTCTTGTTCTCTGCAACAGTAAAACTCTTCCTGATTGCCATCCATGACAATTTCTTCATTCTCTGACTTCAGCAATTCTCTGGACTGGTATTTAATTTCCAGTCACTGTCATCATCTCTTTTCCTCTCTTCCTGGACCAAACATTCTTTAGTCCTTCCATCAGTACCTGCAATCATAAAACAAACACCAAAATTACAAAATCCTTGTGTCTCTTCCTCCTCTGGCAACACTTCAAATTGTTTCTCTAACATTTCCTTTGGCAACACATCAAATTGTTGCTCTGCCATTTCATTCTCTTCTCTAAATGTTTTCAGCAAACAATTCAGCCATCTATTTTCAAGCATTTCATCAATATGCCGCAAACTTGTTTCAGCATATTCTTCTTCTTCTTCCTTGACAATCTTCAATAATTGTCTTCCATCTTCTTGTTTGATTCTAGCAATCAATTCAAGTTATTCAAGTACTATGTCCTCATCTTCTGTCAGAATAAAATTATGATTCTCTACCACTGTAGAAGTTCCAAAAATCTGCCCTCCAGTCTTCTCTTTGTCCATCAGACAAATCAGTTCCTTCTTATCATCAATAGTAATAACAAGTTCCTTTACATGAGGCATGATAGCCTCACCTTCCTTCTTCTGAAATATTTCATCTTCATCCAAGACAACTCCGAGAGATGGATTCTCTTCTGTCATGCCTGTAACCATAGTCAAATTGTCAGTTTCAAAATCAAAAAACCCAATGGCCTCAATTAATGATCCAACCACCAATTTTTCTTTCTGCAGTTCTAAGTCTCTTCCAAGACCCAGAAAGTCTTCACTGTCTTCATTCCCTTGTATCTTCACATTCTGAAATCCCCAATTTTGTGTAGAAATTTGCTGAATAATGAAGATTTATCCACCGAGATTATCCTGATCACATATCAATTCGAATTCATATGCAACACATAATCTCTTCCACTCAGATCATCACACATGTGGAAATAAAACAAGCGGTATGCGATCAAAAGATCATCAAAACATCACACACATTACACAGTATGTATGGGGAAAGCTCATAGCTGAAAACCCCTCAGCTATTATGTATATTATAATGGAGAGAACATGTAACAGTACTCAGTACTATCTCATGAAGCTACACACAAACTAGCTTGGTTTTGAACAAGTCACGGGTTCAAAACTCATCCACTAATTGCCTGCCTCTATTGCGCAATCAAGGCTGGTCTAATGAGAGATCCAAGGTTCGAATCTCCTTGGCTTGACAGCACAATCATCATGGGAAATTCCTCCAATTGTGGTGCAAATCTCATGCACAACTGATGTCACAACTGATAGCTATCTCAACCCTTTCATCTACCTCTTTCACTGGTCTCCACTGAACTGTCCATGCACTGTAGTGAACTGATGTGTTCTTGATTTGAATAATGAGTTAATAATTAGTGAATTAAATAATATTTAATTCACTCCACTCATTACTAGTTGATTAGATAGTTAAACTAATCTCAACTAGTTCAACTAAGTTAAACCGAACACAACTCCACCAACTGTCTCATCAACTCCACCAAACTTCTGCCACTGAAGTCCTAACTGAAGTCAACCATGCATGAGCTCACCAAACCCTAGGAATAGCGTAATTCCTCTGTCAGATGCATGAGCCACTTCTGTAGCTCGAACTGAAGTGCTCCAAGAGAGTAAACTGAAGTTTAGAGTCCAAATATTATTAAGGGTAAATAATATTTGACTTTTCTATTTTTTAGGATAGGCAGTCTAAAAATAGACTTCGACCTAAATGTCTAAAAATAGAGGTCCATCTATTTTTACCAACATGACCAATACTCCAAGAATAACATACTGCAACTCCTGGACCATGCTCCATATGTCTAAAAATAGACATAGTCTAAAAATAGACTTTGCGCCAAAATCGCCTGCGGGCCCACTTAGTGAAGGTGACTTCATTTCACTAAGCTCCATCATCTTGCTGCATTTTCAGCACTCCCTCTCAGCAAGATATGGATTATCCGCAACCCCTATCCTGCCTCTGTGGAATTCAAACTTGCTCCTGGTGAGCGCCTTCGTCAAGATGTCGGCATCCTGATCCTCCGTGGGAACATATGAAAGCATCATGATTCTCCGTTGAACACAATCTCTGATATGATGGTACCTGATGTTGATGTGTTTGGATCTATCATGAAATACTGGATTAGCCGAGAGTTTAATGCAACTCTGGTTATCACAGTAAATCACTGTAGGCTCCAAATGCAACCCGAACAATCCAACGAGGATCTTCCTCATCCAAATACCCTCGCATGCAGCCAAGCTAGCTGCCATGTACTTGGCCTCTGCTGAACTGAGTGCCACGGATCTCTGCTTCCTGCTGTACCAGGAAACTGCTGTCGACCCAATGCTGAAAACTCCTCCAGATGTGCTCTTCCGGTCCGTTGGGCTCCCTGCCCAATCTGCATCAGTGAAGCCAGAAAGCTTCGCTCCATCCTCCCGTCTGTACCATAGACCATATCCCGATGTGCCTCTAATATAGCGCAATACATGCTTTCCCGCCTTCCAAAAGAGCTTGGTAGGCTTAACCATAGCTTGCGAAAGCTGGTTAACTGCATAGCATATATCGGGTCGTGTATTGACCAGATACATAAGCGACCCCACCAACCTTCGATAGACAGTGGCATCCACTACCTCCGCTGAAGTAGCATCCTCCTTCCTCCAACCACCAGGAAGAGGAGTGTCAACAGGCTTGCAGCCTTGCATGTTGAACCTCTCCAGAATCTCCTGGGCATACTTTCCCTAAGAAACAAACAGTCCTCCGCTGCGCTGCCAAATCTCCAATCCCAGGAAATAATGAAGGATGCCCAAGTCCTTCATCTCAAACTCTCGTGCAAGATCCTCCTTGCATGAAAGTATCAATGGCTCATCTCCCGTCAAAATCAGATCATCTACATACAGTACGATGATCAACAGCTTCCCCTCCACCACAATCTGGTACAGGTTAGGATCCGCCTCACTCTTGGAGAATCCAAGCCCGGTGAAATAGTTGTCTATCCGTGTGTACCAAGCACAAGGTGCTTGCTTCAGCCCGTACAGTGCTCTCTTGAGTCGGCACACATGTGACTCACTGCTGAAGATCTCGAAACCTTCAGGCTGCTCTATGTACACCTCCTCCTCAATGACTCCGTTGAGGAACGCAGCCTTCACATCCATCTGATGAATGTGCCACCCCATCTGCGCTGAGAGAGCAAGGATCGTCCATATGGAAGAGTACCTTGCGACAGGTGCAAAGGTCTCCTCATAATCGATCCCCTCGATCTGTGAAAAGCCATGGGCGACAAATCTCGCCTTGTACTTCTCCACACTCCCGTCAGCCGCCTACTTCACTTTGTAGATCCATCGCGAACCCACACTGATTTTCCTCCTGGCCTTGGGACAATCTCCCATGCACTGCACTGTTCTCGACGATCGAATCATATTCTTCGATCATGGCATCTACCCATGCGGTTCCTCCACGCCTTCCTCTAAAAAGAGGATGGTTTACTACAACACACGACTCATAAGAGCCGTATCCAAAGTGTACCGATCCCAAGGACTCTGCCTTTGTCCCGCCGTGTCAGAGGTTGTATCACAACCTTCTCTGCATCTCGAGCCAGTCACTCAACTTCTGTAGTGCGCATGCGCCCTCTGATGGTTGGCACCGCATGGGTGGTTTCTTCCACCTCCTGAACTTCCTCTTGTGGCTGATCCACATCCGGAAGCTCCTCCTTAGGAACTAACAGCTCCTCATCTGCATGCAAGTGTAGCTCCCTCTCAAGCGAACACTGCATGGCTTTCTCCTCCCGAAATTTTATATCCCGTCGCACAACAGTCTTGCGACTGTCTGGCACATACACCCGATAGTTGTGAGGTGTATCAGTGTACCCCACAAATATTCCAACTTCAGCAGTTGGATCCAGCTTCCTTCTTGCATCCTTCGTCACATGCATGTGGACAGGAGATCCGAAAATCCGCAAATGGGAAATATCAGGCCTCTTGCCAGAATAAGCCTCCTCTGGTGTACTCATGCCAAGAACCTTGTGAGGACAACGGTTCTGCACATACACTGCCGTATTGCATGCCTCAGCCCACAAGTGAAGGGGTAGGCCCTGATCATGCAACATCGCCCGTGCAGCACCCACGATCGTTCTGTTCTTCCGCTCAGCCACCCCGTTCTGCTGTGGGTTATGGGGTGCGATGAGCTCTCTCTGAATCCCTTCTGCACTGCAAAAGTCTTTGAATTCAGTCGAGATGAATTCACCACCATTGTCACTCCTACGAGCCTTCACATGCTTCCTCGATTCCTTCTCTACCAGCGCCTTGAATTCACAGAACTTAGAAAATGTCTCGCTCTTCTTCTGCATGAAGAAGATCCAGCACTTCCGAGAGAAATCATCAACAAAGATCACATAGTACTTGTGCTTTGCTGTCGAAGCTACAGAGAAAGGACCACACATGTCTGTGTGAACTCTCTCAAGGATCGTCGTGGCGTGACTATCCTTCTTGTGAAAGGTGGCTTTCACATACTTCCCCAAGGTACACCCCTTGCACTGATCTGACTGCGCAAGAGTGCCCTTAGGAAGCCCAGTAGAAATCTGCTGCAGTATCTTCAAAGCTCCATGGTGAAGGTGGCCCAATCTCCTGTGCCACAGTTCGCCCTCATCATCCCGGCTCACCACTTCTCCCGCCTTGCATGCCATTGTTGCGTAGCCATCTACTTGCAACTGATAAAGGTTCTTGACTCGAACCCCTATCTTCCAGGTCTCACCAGTAGTCTTACTGCGCAGGAAAGCTTTTCCTTCGCTGAAGACCACATCATACCCCTTGTCTTCCAACATCGCCACAGAGATCAAGTTCTTCATCAATCCTCGAACATGCAAAACTTCCTTCAATATGAAAGGTTTACCAGACTCCCTCTCAAAGGAAATGGTACCAATACCAGTCGCACTGTATCTACCATCATCGCCCATCTTGATGTGCACTCCAAGATATTTTTCCTCCAGATCTGAAAACAGATCTCGATCTCCGATCATGTGAAATGACGCACCACTGTCCAAGAACCATACTGATCCCGCCACACTTGAAACCAAGCATGCGATCAATGAAAAATCCAGTTCGAATTGAGAATCCAATGCTTCTCCCACTGCAGATCCGACAGCCTTCTTATTTTTCTTATTCTGCGGACAATTTGTGGCATAGCGTCTGTGCTGGTGACAGTGAAAACACTTCACCTTAGACATGTCTTTCTTCTTGCCTTTCGCACCAGAATGAGAAGCCTTCCTGCTCTTCCCCTTCTTTGCTTTGGTAGCCAAAGCGCAATTTTTTTCATCAGATACCTTTGATGAAGATCCGTCCCTGGTATTCCTCCTTATCTCCTCTTGCATGAGATCCGCCCAAAGGCGCTCCCATCCCGGCAACTTCTCCTGACCATTGACACTATCTTGATATGAATGCCAAGCCTTCGGAAGACCAAGGAGAGCCAGGTCCACCATGTCCTCATCTTTCACAGTCACCCCCACACTTCCCAGCTCATCTCTGCATTGAGTGAACTTCGTGAGGTACTTGGCGATACTGTCGCCTTTCTCCATCTTGATGTTTCTGAGCTTATCCTTGAGCGCCAGCTTCCTTTGGTCGCTCTTACTCTAGAATAGATCTGTCAATTCTTTCCACATCAAATATGGATAAGCTTTTCCATGCAGACTGGATACAATGTGATCCTTTACGCCCTCCAACAGAATCCTTCGACATTTCGCCATCTTCTTTTGCCAAGCCTCGACTTCAGTAGGATCAGTGGGATTTTGGACATCCGTATCTACGAACTCCTTCAGTCCATTATCTTCTAATACTGCCTCCATGCGATCTTTCCATGCAACATAATTCGAACTTCCTTCAAGAGCATATTCGAGTCGCAAACCGTTGAAAGACATTTTCAACTCCGGCACCAAGAAAACAAACTGCTGCAAAATTCGAATTCCAAGCTCAAATCTCAACCGCTCTTGATCTGTGAGAAAAAATTATTTCTAGCATAGATATCGACTGTAGGGGCATTTACTGGATGTATCACCTTTCAAAGGAAAGGATGGATCCAGAGGCTACTTGGCCCGCATGCAGACTCTGTCTACCGAAATAAGTTTGTAATCACTATGATGATCAATCTCTGCTCCGATAGCTCTGATACCATGTAGAAATTTGCTGAATAATGAATATTTATCGACCGAGATTATCCTGATCACATATCAATTCGAATTCATACGCAACACATAATCTCTTCCACTCAGATCATCACACATGCGGAAATAAAACAAGCGGTATGCGATCAAAAGATCATCAAAACATCACACACATTACACAGTATGTATGGGGAAAGCTTATAGCTGAAAACCCCTCAACTATTGTGTATATTATAATGGAGAGAACATGTAACATTACATAGCACAATACTCCTCACAAGTACTCAGTACTATCTCATGAAGCTACACACAAACTAGCTTGGTTTTGAACAAGTCACGGGTTCAAAACTCATCCACTAATTGCCTGCCTCTATTGCGCAATCAAGGCTGGTCTAATGAGAGATCCAAGGTTCGAATCTCCTTGGCTTGACAGCGCAATCCTCATGGGAAATTTCCTCCAAGTGTGGTGCAAATCTCATGCACAACTAATGTCACAACCGATAGCTATCTCAACCCTTTCATCTACCTCTTTCACTGGTCTCCACTGAACTGTCCATGCACTGTAGTGAACTGATGTGTTCTTGAGTTGAATAATGAGTTAATAATTAGTGAATTAAATAATATTTAATTCACCCCACTCATTACTAGTTGATTAGCTAGTTAAACTAATCACAACTAGTTCAACTAAGTTAAACCGAACACAACTCCACCAACTGTCTCATCAACTCCACCAAACTCTGCCACATGAGTTCTAACTGAAGTCAACCATGCAATAGCTCAACTAAACCCTAGGAATAGCGTAATTCCTTCTGTCAGCTGCATGTGCCACATCCGTAGCTCGAACCGAAGTGCTGCAAGAGGATAAGATAATGTTTATAGTCCAAATATTATTAAGAGCTAATAATATTCGACTGATCTATTTTTAGACTGGCAGTCTAAAAATAGACTCCGCCCAGTATGTCTAAAAATACAGGTCCATCTATTTTTACCAACTTGACCAATACTCCAAGAATAACATACTGCAATCCCTGGACCATGCTCCATATGTCTAAAAATAGACTTTGCGCCAAAAATAGCCTGCGGGCCCACTTAGTGAAGGCGACTTCATTTCACTAAGCTCCATCATCTTGCTTCATTTTCAAAATTTTGAAACTGAGGTTCTCCTTCCTGTATTTAATCCTGGTTGTTCAGCATAATCTCCAGCAATCCAATTTCCTCATTCCATGGATTAAAGTCTTCCACAGAATTTTCCTCTTCCTTTTTTTGGCTGTCCAGTGGTGTCAAATTTTCTTTATCACCAACAAAATCTACATTCACAAAACAATTGTTAAAACAAAAAGCATAAGGCCTTAGTGCCTTTCTTTCCTCTGCCAGCATTTCAATATGTTGTCTTGAAATTCCTTCCTTCTCTATCAGCACATCAGTATGCTAATTCACTTTTCCTAAAGAATTCTCTGAAGAATTCCCAAGACTGTCAACAAGTATTTCATTCACACCATCTGCCTCCATGATGGTTTCTTGTTCACTGTAGTGAACTCTGCCTTTTCAATCTCCTTTTCATACTCTGAATTCTCCAACAAATATTCCAGCAATGCAATTTATTTGTGGCATTGCTGAAGTATTTCATCATCATTCACTATCCCTGCATTCATACACAAACCTTCAGTTTGTAAACCACAAGCTTCAACAGCCTCAACTAGTGTTTAACATTTCAGTTCTGCAAACTGAATCCTTTCTTTCACAAGAACCCCTTCCTGTGTTGTAACAATTTCCATCATAAATGCCTCACTGCTTCCTTGAGTCAAGAGACATTCTCCAACATTGTGTTTTACTTCAGAGTATTCATCTTCCAAGAGATACTTCTTCATACTTGTGACAGCTTCATAAGATTGCTCATCCTCCTCTGCAAAACCTGTAATCACCTCACAATTGTCAGATTCAAAATTACAAGGCTTCACATCATCCAACTGATCTGGGCTTGTCCAATAACTCAGGAAATCATCAATAATTTCCTCTTCAGCAAGACAAACTTCTTGTTGTCTTAAACCTTCACCATGATCCACAAGATCTTTTGCAGATCTCCATTTTTCATCTGTACTCTGTTCTGCTTCACAAACAGAAACTTCCTTTTTCAATTCAGCTGCTCTGAGTTCTGCATATTCCAACTACACATTCCTCCTTTGTTCAAGCTTTCTCAGCTTTTCTACAAACATACAAAAATCATCAGATGTAAATTCATTTGACCTCTTGGTCTCACTTGAAGTTTCAGTCTTCAAGTCCTTCTCCAAATACTCAATCATCCTGAGTAATCTCTCTTTCTGCTGAGCATATCATCTGCTCTTTCTTCATCTGTAGCCTATGCCACTTTACTTTCTTCTTCATGAGCCAACCAACTCTCTGGATTTCCTCTATCATCTTTTCCAGTTTATTAAACTGTTCTTTGATCTCAGCTACCTCTTTCCAATACTCTGCATTAGTCAATTTCTTCCTCATGCCATTTGTCCTGCCATCTTCTTCCTCTTTTCTGTTGTGGCCTCTCTCAGAACCTCTGCTATCTCTTCTATGACTATCAGTAGTCATCCTTTTCTCCATGAGTTCTTCACTCACAAGCTGCACTGTTGTGTAGATTAATCCGTCTTGCGGACAAGACCGATCTCTCTAGTACTAAAGGTAACTAGCAACAAACAGCCAATTATACTAATCTCTCTCTAAGCATATAAGATTCATAAAAAAACTATATAGGTGTAAGGCCTACCTTATGTCCAACGCTTGCTTGATTTCGTTGAAGTCCTTCCCGTGCACTGAAAGAACGTTCCTCGTGAATCTGCAGTCACAAACAAGAAAAAATATTACACAGCACCTGTATAGACATTATTATAAACCATACTTATCATAATGATCAAGGAATTTATGAAATAAACCATGAATCGACAGTTTAATGAGAGAAATGAGTATATTTGTATTAACTTCAAATAAAGAAAACCTTTACAACCTGTGCCTTGATGTTATGCAGGTCCTCCTGGGGTCCGAAGCAGGAATCTCTTCTAATTTGACAAGCATTGCACTCTTTGAACCAAGACAAATAGAGATGAGTGATTTAACCTCACAGAAAGTCTTAGTTAACTAAGTCTGAATCTCAACAACATTTAACTTCAAATATCATAAGCTTGAACTCCCTTTGAGACTACCCAAGGCCTCTTTTTATAGTGGAAAAGAGGAGGTTTCTTATTCCAAATATGAAGGGATAGAATCCTCCTTCAAAGGGATTAGCTCCTTACATCAAGGGGTTAGCTCCATCAAGTGAGGGATGCATGAACCTTCTCAAAGCGTATCCATTCCCAAAAATTCCCATCTAGAATCTTCTAGAATTCATCTGGAATTCACTTTTTATCTTAACTTTCTCGCCTTTTTATATTTTACAGAGGTCCTCACCCATTACACAAAGAACGTGCGGTATGGTTCCGCATGAGGGCTGAACTTTAGGTGCGGGACCGCAAGGAATGAACAGAGAAAGTGCGATACCAATTCTTAGGGGATTTTAGGGACTTTTCTCTGATTTTGAAGCTTGACATGAAGAGTTGATATGTTGGACTTGCAAAAGGAGGAAGTATGAGTAATAATGAGCTCATACTCATAGTAAAATTTCAAGATGACAGATTTTAGTGTAACATGCACTAAGCCTCTGCAATAGCAAGCTCTCCTGCTGCCACTTACCTCACCAATCCTTTCCTCCAGATCTGGGCTTTTAGCAAGTACTGGTCCCCTATCTTCTGGAACCTTCTGAGCACTCTCTTCTGCTCTCTCTAGGCTTCACTCTGTAGCTTTTCAAGAACACATCTGTTCTTCTTTCATCCAACCTATGTTGGGAATTCTCCAGGTTCTGCCACACTTTATTCTTCACTTTAGAATCCTCTGCTGGACTCTTTCATCACTGCTCTCAAAGCTGTGATCTACTTTTGCTGAGATTTCTTCAATTGTCTACAATCTGAATTTTGCAAACAATTATTCAAACCAGAGTTAAACACTTCTCATCAACTCACCTTCAATATTTTGTATAATCTTGCTTCTTCTTTCACCTGCACTGCATCTCTGTATGCTGCAATCTTTATCAGTTTTCAAAAATATGATTTCTTTTCATACATGCAATTAATTCAAAAACTTGAACTTTCAAACAGAGCTATTCCAGCTCTGATACCACATGATGCCAGGGTACCCTACTTACCGACATTCTCATTCCAATTTACTATGCATATAAAATGCATCTCCAATTCATGCTCTCAATAAATTTCAAATCTGGGCAAAACTTAAACGAAATATATATGTGGAAGCTTCATTTTTCCATGGTTATGAAACCCCATATCTGTATGACAGATCTGCATATATAATTTAAGCCAACCTCACCTTCATTCGAGGTCCACCAGGCCTTCAGCCTTTGATTTATGGAAATGCCACCATATATATTAGATCTTGGATTAAACCCCAATACTATAACTTACCACGAAAGTTCCCTTTCGATAATGGTTGAACTATATAATAAGACCCTTCCACGAGGCTCATATCAATGTTCGACTTACATTTAGAACTTGAAGTATAACTTTCTTTCCACATATGTTAATATGTGTCAAGACTCTATATGACGCCCAAATATCATATCTGACCCACGGCACTTTAATTTCATTTATCAATTGAAATATTCGCCATACTTAACATTCCACGCACCAACACATAATAATGTCCAGCCCACGCTAACGTCACATTCGACCCTTTGGGCCCCACATTTCAATCATGCGGACATTTCATTAAATTAAAATTTCGACCCTTAATAAAACTCAATGTGCCAGCACAATAGTTACAAACCACAACATACCTCTTTCATCTGATGGCTACAGACTTATCGCGCTTCCACTAACAAATCCAATGGCAGTCGCGTAGCACAACTGCTCATTCTTTAACTCTTTGAAATCATGCGATAAAACTAGTTTTAACTTTACCACCTTTGCCACGCATCGAACGAAGACTATTATCGCGTTCAAAAAGGTGAATTGCACTTATCACTTGAGAGTAATGCGAGACCACTGGTTTGGATGGAGAAAACCGCCTTCGTGGTTCCAACTCCCTCTTTACTCAAGGTTTCGTATCTTCAACGCTGAAATTGACTTCCAGGATTTAATTCCCTATCAACCATGTTTTAAACAACAACTCTGCACCTTATTTTCTTTCGACCACCTGTAGCATATATTCAATTGCCAAGTTTGCGGAAAACTAATTGGAGGTTCTCGAAATTATTCTCCTTCTATACGAAATCCTTTTCACGATTTCGATGAACCTTGAACTATCATTAAGCTCTTGGTAACTTTATATGATATTTTTCCCACATTTTTGTGATGAGAATTCACAAATTAAAATCCTTTTACACATATTTTTAAATACATAAATTCGATCCTACCAATGTTTCTAAACAGATGTATCAGCGGAATTTCGAATAGATAAAATCCTCCCCTTTCACAAATGTTGATATACATTCAAATGTACATTCAGATTAACACAGAATACATATAATTTAAGAATCTCAAAAGAACCGAAACCCTCCTTCATACATACAGCGGATGCATAAATTCAATTCACTGTCAATGTCTTACACAATTGCTTATTGAAGCTCAAGACTGTATTGAGCCAATTTCAACAATTTCACCCATTCCCCAACTATATGCATAGCATGATCTCAAATCCTATTACAGAGTTAACACATACTTGCTTATCGAAATTTGAAGCTCATTTACACAGGATCTAAATCAACCAATATCCATATAATGCTGAAACAATTCTTCCATAATATATAAATGAATTGACTAACAAAACTTCTTGTTTGGCCAAATCTTCAATTCGATGACCTCCTATCCTCACTACTCTGCACAGCCCTTCCGATCTCTAGGTCTATTCATTAATTCCTTTAAGGCTTACACTTATACAGGATGGTAATGAATCGACTCAGCTCCTACAATGACTCAACAAAACTCTTGAAATCCTCCATTCCTAAATTTAGCCTAACTCCCTAAATTCACTGAACTGACTCTTCACATTCCTAGCTAATCGACTTCCCCTCATGTTCTCCAATGACTTGGGAACATTTACAATTTTCTCACTATATTTATTCAAAAATACTAATAATTACATAAGAAATTAGAAACATCAGACCCCCTTATGTCTATGAAAATACAAAGTATTTCTTGGAACCTAATGCCCCTGCATCATTAACTGTTGTATTTCTTCAGTTGCAAGTAAGACACTACTTGTGAATTAATTAAATAATTAATTCACTCATCTTTCACTAGTGTATGTTCAGTTACAACTATCACAACTGAGTTTAACTCACTAAACTAAGTTAAACTAAATAACAACTCACATAACTACTCTTCCAACTCTGTTACAACTTGCACAATCAGTTATAACGAAGTCCTCCATGCATGAGTCACCGACCACCCTAGGAATTGCGTAATTCCTTCAACCCACTAATGTGCCACATCTATTCACTGAAATAAAGTTCTCCAAGAGAATAATTTACTATGTATTGTGTGATTATTATTAAGGGCTAATAATAATCGATATGCATTCTATTTTTAGATTTGTGATCTATAAATAGACTTCGCCCATCTTCTAAAAATAGAAACTCGTCTAAAGATAGAATTTTCTCAACCATCTAAAATCAGCCTCCTGCTCATTTTTTAATATGCTCACCATTCTACAAATAGACATACATCTAAAAATAGCCTGTGTGGGCCCCACCTAGTTTAGGTGATTATTTTTCACCAGGATCAAGGAATGATGTTTCTGGATGCCACTTTCACTGTTTCTTGTTGCAATATTCAATAGACCAAACCATAAAGCCATAATCTATGCGTGATTATTGGTTGGAATTCTCAATCCCCAAGCATATTTAATCTCTATTTGTTCACCAGGGAAAAAAATACCCCTCTCGCTCCTTCCTCATGAATATCTTAATTTATAGTTAATATGATATTATATGTATATTATAAATGTATTTTATTCAAAATATTATTCATAAAATAAAATAACAAAATCTATATTACTTTTAACCTTTTATTATTTTTTAATTGAAGGATTTGTAATTGTTTACACACATTTACACCACTACAAGATAACATATGAACTGGACATTTAATTTTGTTTTGTTTTATTTTTTCTATATATGTTTTTTCCAGCATTTAAGAAATCTTGACATACTTTCTTATATTGCAACTACACACATCTTCCCAAATTGGGTTGTAGAGCACCTCCTGCACAATAATATTTGATAGCTAGAAAATATTTTTTGCATTGTGACAAGGATTTTCTCAACATGAAAATAAAACATGGTCTTTTACAATGTCGCATTGTGACAAAGATTGTATGAAAATGAAAATCAACCATGGTCACATTGTGACAAATATTGTCTCAATGTGAAAATCAACCATGGCCAACCATTTTCCAACGTCACATTGTGACAAATGTTGTCTTAATATGAAAATCAATCATGGTCAACCATAGTCCAACATCACGTTGTGACAAAATATTGTGTTTATATGAAAATCAACCGTAGTCAACGATGTTTATTTTAGGGTTTATAATATTTATCTTAGTGTTTATATACCTTTGGTTTATAATATTTATCCCTTGGGTTTAATATTATTTCCTTGGGTTTATAATATCAATCCCTTGAGTTTATTAATCTAAGAGTTCATATTCCTAGTGTATAATATTATTCATAGGGTTTTTAATATTAACCTTTGGGTTTAATATAAATCCATTGGGTTTATAATCATGGTCAACCATGGTCCAACATCACATTGTGACAAATATTTTCTCAATATGAAAATAAACCATGGTTCAACGTCACATTGTTACAAAGATTGTCTTCATATGAAAATCAATCATGGTCCAACGTCGCATTGTTACAAAGATTGTCTCAATATGAAAATCAACCATAGTCAACCATGATTGTTTTAGTGTTTAAAATATTTACATTAAGGTTTATATACCTTGAGTTTATAATATTGGTCCCTTGGGTTTAATATTATTCCCTTGTGTTTATTATTTCCTTAGGTTTATAATATCAATCCCTTGGATTTATCAATCTAAGAGTTTAAATTCGTAAGGTATTATGTTATTCATAGAATTTAAAATATAAATCCCTTTAGTTTGATTAATAAACAATAATGAATAAAAATAATAAAAAACGACATTATAAATAATAATAATAATAAGTTAATTAGTTTTAATAATAATAATTAGAAAATTATTATTATTATTTATTAATTAATTATTAATAATGAATTAATTGATTATTTATTAAATATAAATAATAAATAATAAATAAATTATTAATTAATAATAGTATTAATATTAATTAATAATAATAATCATAATTTTTTATTAAATAAAAATAATAAATAATAAATAAATTATTATTAATAATAATATTAATATTAATTATTAATAATAATAATCCTAATTATTTAATAATAATAAGATGGTGGTGATAGTGGTTGTTGTTGAAATTATATTGATTAATCTTAATTAATCGCAAAATATAATAAACATATCACAAGTATATTAAAAAATATCAATTCTCTTTTTTCGAAATATAAACTAAATTCCTTTAACATAACAATTAAATTTATAATAAAATTTAATAAATTAATTTGTGTTTTACTTTATGCTTAATTATTTTGGTTTTGCTCTATTTCTCACATTTTATTTATTGTGAGACAATCTTATCTAAACCGTTACACCAAAAAAGAGTGGGAACTCCCATGTTTTCTAGAGCAGCTGAATATTTTATGCACTTCACCTACCTTCAGCGAGCGCCAGATTTGGCCATAACTTCAGTCACAGTGCTTTTATGCATGTAAAAGAGGTGTTTTTTTTTGGGTTATCTATGAGCATTATATTTAGTTATGGTTCACAATTACATAAATTTTAAATAAAATTGGATTTTTAAATAGGAAAATCAAAATGATTTTTAATTTTAAAACCATTATCTTAAGATAATGATTTATTTTTATTTTTTAAATGTAAATAACACAGACACATTGAAATATATTACTTAATATAGATATTAAAATATTTATTTATGAAATAAATTGGTTATACTAAAATGTTATTTTAGTATTAATATAATTTTGAATACATGTTAATATTACTTAATTCCCTAATAAGAAGATACCACATTCCACCATTCTATCTCAAAATGCATTTCTGTTTTGATAGGGTGCATAGAGATTAATAATGTGCAAACACTGTTTGAAACCTATGAAATATCCCGAGAGAATGATACCTCCTAAAAAACCATAAGTTTTGAAAGTGGCAAATTTTGGATCCCACATCGCCAACGTTACGCTAGACAGTCCCACAGTGTCCTTGGCCACAATGTGCCACGTTGGATACATACGACGGAAACACGATATAGATCGTTCAACGGCCATCATGGTCTCTTTGAACAAAAATAATAACAGGAGCAAGAAAAAAATACGCATAGACAAAAATTTTGCTCCCCCCCAACCCCTGATATTAATCGAATTCAGTTTGGTCATGTCATACCACTGGACGGGTCTAGAGCTCTAAGTACCTGGTTCAGTGCCATTTGGACAGGAATATCCTTGTAACTCTCCTCATCCTCTTTCCCCTCTAGAGAGTATGAAGCAATAGATTTTTTTCTCATCCTCGGACGCCCCCCCTGCCTCTTCGAATAGTGATATTTGATCGAGAAGATGGACTAATATTGAGATTGCGGTTAAATATTTCGAGTTGAAGGAAAATTAACGGCGAAATCAAGCAATTCAATAGGATTTTTAGCTGAAGAGAATTATTTGTTCCAGATTTAAAGGAAAAATCCCCGAGATTCAGGATTTTCTGGAGGTAAAGAACGTAGAAGCTAAGTAATTTAGGAATCGTGGATAAATGTCGATTAAGAAAACTCCCGGGGCCAAAAGGAAAAATAACCGAGATTCAGGATTTTCTGGAGGTAAAGAACATAGAAGCTAAGTAATTTAGGAATCGTGGATAAATGTCGATTAAGAAAACTCCCGGGGCCAAAATCGGTAAAGCTTGGTTTCTCCGTCAAGTTTTCAGTACGGCATGAAGTTACAAGTCTTTAAATGTCTGATCCTGAGTCTAAGTTGAAAACTTGAGTTGTAAAGATTGATCTTGTAAGGTGAAAAATAGCCGCGATCCGCGGAATCTGGCTTGGTAGGCATACCTTCTGCCTGGATTAAAGTCCGTAACTTTTTTTTCTCTTCTAGAAAGGAAATATCCGGAAAGGCGAAAACAGGTGAATTTATTTATTTATTTTTCTAGAAATTTATTTAGAAATGAAATCAAACGACGCATCTCGAATTTTAGAATTTCTTCATTCCAATACTGAAATAAAATTTAAAAATTACTTTAGACTTAAAAGTAATAAATTTAGTCCATAGTGAAATTTAGTGAAATTTAAGTATTATCATACTATTTATTTTTCATTAAAATTGGAGAATCGTATGGAGGTGGAAGAATTTTGCAGTAATAGTTTTGAATATGTGTTTGCTGGTGAAAATGAATTCAACACCATAACAAAAAGCAGTAGTTTAACTAAACTGTCATGGAAATTCAGGCAAAATTTTAAGAAAATCTGGTAGGGAATTTTGTAAATCCACTTTATAACTATTAACTTTAATATTTTGGGTGTTGTAGAGGTTTTTTTTTTTTCTCACAAATTCGGTTGCTGGTTTATATTAAAAAGAAAAAAGGGGGGGAGA
The DNA here is from genome assembly GCA_034641835.2 of Pinus albicaulis. Lineage (NCBI taxonomy): Eukaryota > Viridiplantae > Streptophyta > Pinopsida > Pinales > Pinaceae > Pinus > Pinus albicaulis. Next base: position 1,342,910,329 of record CM076581.1, on the reverse strand, counting down.
GAACTCCAGTTTTACACAGTGAATTTGAAAGAAGAGATTCCAGCAACATATGCAGTTGGCGTTGGAGTCAATGTGCTGACTTGCTTCTGTCGCTGTGAAAAAGCGAGAAGCAGTGTAGATTCTGACATACTGTAGCAAGAGAAGACATATTTTACACTTCATTTTTCACTCTTGTAAAAGTTTGCCGCTCTCTGAGGTTGAAGTAGGCGCCATTCATCCATTTCAGATAGATTTTTAATTGCTGTTCTTTGACTTTTCATAAACATCTTCTGCAGAACGTATTTGGAGCACCAGATTGCAGGAGGGCTGATAGCGGGACAGAGATGCTTTGTCAGGGCGGTCAGAGAGGCTGCGGTCGTAGAACCAAGGCCAAAATGCGCCTTAGACCAGGAGTCTGAAGATAAGAACAGGTCAACAGATGTAGGAAACCACTCGAAGGGGCGTAAGTTATTGAAACCACTATGAGCACAGAGTTTTAAGGATCTTGGAAGGGCGGTCCAGATAGCGCCAGAGTTTGGTGTTGGAAAGGCTAGAGCTGTGAGGGTCGATGCCATTGGAAGGAGGGTAGAGATTTGAAACTTCTCAGGGAGAAGGCATAAAGAAATTCGAAAACCACTAACAGTAGTCTGCTGTAGGGTGGGTCTATTAAGCAAGTAAAGCCTGATCATGGCAAGAAGAAGAAGTGGTCAGTGCCATTGCACCGGAGGTGTCCAACAGAGTGAGCGCAGGCTTTGTTTGCCAGTTTATCTGCAGATTTGTTAAGTGATCTAAGAACATGATAGTATTGGTTACCTTTCATTTGCTGATCCAGTGAATGACATCGCTCAAGAATTTGCTGCAGACTCGGATTTTGGGCATTTCTATTGCTTGTCATCAGACCTATGATGATGGCAGAGTCTCCAATAATAGTAGCCTTGGATATGCCAAGTTTCTGAAGTTGGATCAATCCTTGGAGGAGGGCGAATGCTTCAGCCCTGTTGTTTGAAGCATATCCTAGACCCCATTCATATTCCGTTATCACATCTCCATTACTGTTACAAATAAGACCTCCAGCCCCAGCCGTTCCTAGGTTGGATTTGGAGGCTCCATCAAAGAAGAGGTAATGAGTATTGCTGTTTTGGAGCCACCGGGCAAATTCTTCCTCTTTCATTCTGATTTTCCAGCTGTATCTGGGGTTGTCTTTGCTGTTGGAGCCACCTCTCTTTTGCTCTATGCTGCTTCTGTCCAGGATATGCCTTATATAGTTCCTTTCTTCAACTGTTAGATCTGACACCTTCAGATTGCCATGACACTTTGTGGACAGAGTTTCCAAGTTGAGATTCCATGCTTTGTTATATAGCTTTCTGACATTTGCTTCTGTGCCTTTGAAAATCCTTCTGTTTCTAGCAAGCCAGATATTCCAGAGGAGAGTACAGGGCAGGGCGTTCCAGACCCTTCTAGCTGTATTGTTTGCTTTCCTTCCCCACGGATAGCTCTTTTTCCACATATGAAGCACTTCAAATATACTAGTGCCAGGCACCCAAGGGAGATTAGGATTTCGAAATGCTTCCTTCCAGCAGGCTAAAGCAAAAGGGCAATCTATAAATAGATGCTGAATTGTCTCTTCTTCATTTTGGCAGTTTGGACAGCGGGAAGGTCCAATTATTCCTCTCTTTCTGAGGTTCTCCGCAGTGAGGACTTTCCCTTTTAAGAGGATCCATAGGAAGAATTTGATTTTTGGCAGAGCTTCTGCCTTCCAAACATACCTCCAATGTGCCCAAATTACCATGGGAAGCTCGTTGGTGCAGATCTGATGATAAGCAACCTTAATGGTGTAGGTAGTGCCTGAAGGATCCCATCGAAGAAGGTCAGCAAGGTGCCGCTTGGAGGGTGCTATACCATGAAGGTAAGTTTTCAGATTGTTGAAACTGGTTTCAGCAACAGCTGGGATTGGTGGGAAACTCCATCCTTTCCAGAAATGGGAGAGGGGATCCCATTGTGAAATCTGGGCCAGAGTGTAAATACCTGCACTATTGAAAAGATCAAGAATCTGCTGAGTACCAGGCCGTTGACTTATGGGCTGTTGCCCCATAATTTTGTCTTCTCCAATTCTTATATATCTACCTCCTTTGGGCACTTTGGAGATGTTTTGAGCAAGGAATGGAATAGCTTTCTGACACATCCTCCAGATTTTGGAGCTTGTTCTGTTGGGGAGCTCATAATCTAAGAGCTGGTACCTTGGGTGACAGAGGTATTTTTTTTCAAGAACAGTTTTCCACCAAGCATTTTCCCCAGTTATGAGCCTCCATAATAGTTTGCCAGCAAAGGCGAGGTTTAGGAATTTAGAAGATCTAATTCCCAACCCTCCATTCTCACACGGCTGAGTAACCTGCTTCCAGCTTACCAAATTAAATTTTTTGCTTTCATTTTTCCCTCCTTGCCAAAGAAAATGACGAAGGAGAGCATCCATTTTAATATGAAAGCTGGCAGGAGCTTGTAAAAGAGTAAAGCAGTACAAGGGCAGGGAGGAGAGACCTGCTTTCAAAAGAATTATGCGCCCTGCAGGGTTAAGCCAGGAAGTACCCCAATGCTGTATCTTTCTTTTCACTTTGTCGATAATAACTTCCCAGGCAGAGGCTTTCAGGTTGCCGGCACTCACAGGCATGCCCAAGTAATTAAAATGCTCCCAATTCAGCTTGTAAGGGACTCCGAGAGTACAAGCAATCCTATGAAGAACATGTGCCGAAGCATTCCACCCATAGATACAACTCTTAAGATTATTGATCAGGCCTCCTGAATAACTCATGTATTTGTCTAGCAGGGTTTTAAAACGACGGGCTATGATGTTTGAAGCTCCCCCCATTAGAAGAGTATCGTCGGCAAACTGAGAGTGATTGATGTTCTTTACTCCATTGTCAAATTTGATCCCGGTGATGAGGCCCATGCGGCGGTTATAATCCAGAGCTCTACTGAAAGATTCAGCCATTAAAATAAAGAGATAAGGAGAGAGAGGGCAGCCTTGTCTAAGGCCTCGAGAGGATTGAAAGGAAGGTCCAGGTCTGCCATTTAGAAGAGGGGAAATCCAAGGTCCTGTAATGCAGGCTTTGATAAGGCTAATAAAGGATGCAGCAAATCCCATTTTTTCAAGAACAGCAAACAGGAAGGAATGTCTGACACGGTCAAAGGCATTGGCTAAGTCTAATTTTAAAATGAAGCCTTTCTCGTTTCGGGTTTGGCTAGAGTGAATAGCCTCTTGCACAAGAAGGATGGAGTCCGAAATTTGCCTATTGGCTAAAAAACCCCCTTGATTTTCAGATATGAGAGTGGGGAGAATAGGTTTTAGGCGAGTAGCCAAGATTTTGGTCAGAATTTTATATGAAGAGTTACACAAAGATATTGGGCGAAAACGAGAAAATGTCATGGGTCGATTTTCTTTAGGGATGAGAGCAAGATGAGTAGCATTAATGAATCCTCCAATTTTGCATTTACGTTGGACCCATCTTATCATTTTGACAAGATCTTTTTTTATGGTTCCCCAGTAAGTTCTGTAGAAGCAAATAGGGAAGCCATCTGGACCTGGGGCTTTATCTGGCTGAAGGGCCCAGATGGCATCATGTATTTCTTCTTCGTTGATCTCCTTAGTTAAATCTGCATTAGTATCCTCATTGATTCCTTTGGGCATATGCTGTAGGAAATCTGAGTAGTCCTCTGCTTCCTTTGTTTCAGTGAGGAGAGTGCTGTAGTAGGCTGAGGCAGTTTTCTTGATAGCTTCTTGTGTTTTTTGTGGGCATCCCTCTTCATCATTGATCAAGGTGACATTATTTCTGACTTTCCGGACAGTTGCTTGCTTATGGAAGAAGGCTGTATTTTTGTCTCCTTCATGCAGCCAGAGCTGTCTTGATTTGATTCTCCATTTCTGCTCTTCTTCTCTGTTGACTCGGTACAGCTGATAATATATATCGCTTTCTAATGCTTTATCTTCTTGGGACAGCCCATTTTCCTCGATTTTCTTGTGGATTTCTTTCAAGTTATTTTTTAGCTCAACTTTGACATTTTCTGGTTCTTTGTAGTGCTGTCTCACCCAATCCTTCAGTGCTAATTTTGTGTTCTTCAGCTTGCATTCCCAAATGAATCCCGCCGATCCTTCTATATGTAGATGCCAAGCTGTTTGGACAATTTGATCCACAATAGGATTGCTACGCCACAGCGGATTGTATTTGAAGGGCAACGGCCCCAAAGGACAATGTGCTTCAAGAGCAATGCTAATGGGATAGTGATCAGAAGCTGAATAAGGCAGAATTTCAGCATGAGCAGTGGAAAACTCAGAGAGAAATGTAGTATTTACCAAAATTCTGTCAAGGCGCTCCAGAATGTTATCTCTGCCCAGCCTTCGGTTGCTCCAAGTGTACCTCCGATTTTTTGGGATGATATCAACTAAATCACACTCTTGCATGATGCATTCCAGCTTTGTTCTGTAAGGATCATGAGTAAAGATGCCGCCTCTTTTTTCCTTGGAATGTAATATAAGATTTAGGTCTCCCCCTATGATGATATTTCTGTTATCTTCATTTTGAGTGTCTTCTTGTAATGTGGCCCAGCACTGGTCTTTATCTCTGAAGTGGTTCGGAGCATAAATGTTATAAATAACTATTTGCTTACCCTCTGCTTGTTGTTCTAGTGTGACTTTGATCCAAAATGGAGTGATAGTTTTGGATGTGCATTTCCAAGTGTTTTTGTTCCACATTGTGATGATACCACCAGAAGCTCCTCTTGCTTCACTTATTTGTCCCTCATATTGCCTGAACTGTTCTATAATTCTTGTCATCTCTTGCAGTCTTTGCTTTGTTTCCTGAATCATTGTAATACCTGGCTTCTCTTGGTCTATGAGATCTTTCAGGGCAGCAATTTTTGAGGGGTGCCCTAGGCCCCTACAGTTCCATGATATAACTTTCATCATTGAGTTCTTGGGTTTCGGAGGGTTGCTCGCCCCTCTTGCTCCTTATGTGATGATTCTTTGCTATGCTGTCCCAATATATAAGTTTCTATGGGATTTTGAGTTCCCATGGCGATGTCTTTTTGAGCGTTTTCGTTCCTTTGCTGTTTGCTGGATTTCCTGCCAGGTCCTTTCTTTTGGTTTTCTTGGGTGATTCCATGCTCTTTCGAAGAGCTTCTAGTGGTTCGGGGTGGGGGGGGGGCGAGGGAGTGGGTGGGGGAGGATTGGGAAAGGGAAACAAGGATGGGTGGGTCATTTTCGAGGGGGATCAGGGGGTCATCAGGGAGGGAGAGGGCGCCAAAGGGGTTTGAAGAGATCAGGGGAGATGGCCCCAAGGTGGGAGGGCCAAGAGGAGAGGAGGGAGTAGGGACAGTTGAGGGAGAAGGGACAGTTGAGGAGGAAGCTTTGGGTGGAGCTGAAGGGGGATTGATATTGGAAGGGGCAGATTTGGGAGGAGCCGCTTCAAAGTTTGCTTTCAAGCCCGAGGCAGTCTTCTTCTTTTTAACAGTTTCCCATTGTTCTTCTGGTTGAGCAGATTCAGCATTAACAATTTTAGAACAGTGATTGGCAAAATGGCCGTATTCGTGACATACCTTGCATTTGAAAGGAATTTGTTCATAATCCAGTTGCTGAATATGCGTCCAGTCGTCCACCTTTAGTTTGATTGCTTCTGGGAGACCCTTGCCGAGATCAACTTCGACGCATATCCGCGCACATGCCTGCATGTTATCCTTGGGCTCACACCGATCAATATATTTTCCCACAGCATTGCCGATGGCTCTAACCGAGTCGTCTCCCCAGCAGTGGAGCGGGAGATGCGGGAGACGAACCCAGACCGGAACAGCATTAGGGACATCCAGCTCAGGATCGAAGTCTGGAGTCCATTTGTTCAGATACAGGCCACGAGAATCCATGAAGTATGGCCCATTTCTGAAAATAAGGTCTTTGTCTGCTCTGGATTCGAAATGGAACGTGTAGTAGCCTTTTCCACAGAATCGGATGGATATTTTGCCATTAACTTTGTCTGCCCAGTTTCTTTCAATCCACCGTTGAACAGTTTTCGGTGAGGGCCATAGGCCGGTGAACTGACCGATGAGCCCCCGCTCAGCTAAGGATAGAGCAGCCATTCGAGGCAGCGTCGGAGGAAGGTCGACCTCTTGCAACCCATCCAGTTTCTTGACAAACTTGGACAGGGCAGGACGAGTTCTCTGTGGCTGGAGAGATTTGACTAGATCTGAAAACGCAGCTGCAGCAGATTGGTTACACGCATCAGCATTGGAATGGTCAACAGGGCCCTCCGCGGCAGCGTTCGGAGAGGCCATGGGAAGCCAGAGGCCAGGGGCCTCGCGCAGCAAAGGAAGACCAGCAGTCGGCTGCTAGGTCAGGGGGAACGCGCAGGGAGGCGCGCGCTCAGCATTTTGAGATAAATCTTGTAGAGGTTTTTGATAGTGCTGATTCCGGCTAATTTCGTTTGTCCAAGGAATTCCTCTGTCTCTTTAGACAACTCCTAAAAAAAACCTCTAGAACACTATAAATCTTTAAATTTGACTAGATTTACAAAAATCCAAAAATCTCTACCAAATTTTAATAAAATCTTACCAAATTTTTTTTTATTATAATTAATATATATATATATATATATATATTTAAAATTTATAATATATTTAATTTTTATTTTGAAGATTCCACATTTAACACACGAACAAAATCACATATAGCCTCATCCTTGACTCTAAAAAAGAACTCTCTAGAAAAATAGGGAGAAAGCCGATGATTGAAACAAAAGACTTGAAACAAAGTCGATTGCCATATTTAAATATACACAACTTGTTAAAAGCACAAGCTATTTCAAGGGTCATACATTTTCAACGAATACTATTTCACAAGGAACCCACCGAGTGTAAAAATCCTTCAGTGCACGTAAGAGCTTCATTGAAGTTTCAAACCCTGGAAGTAATAGTATACTATGAAGATCGGCTTGTCTTTATGGATCCATGCGTAGATCAACTTCAGCTATAGTTTGGTGCCAGTGGAGACCGTTTTCAATTCTTATGTCGCGGCCGCTTTGAGCATTTTAACCTTTTCAGCGCTTTAAATGGACTAGAACTGCGAACTCGAACATGTTTGTACAGCATAAGATCACTGGTAACCTTCTGGATCTCTTTAATTTTTTTAATTTTAAAAAGCGTAATTCCGCTTTTAATGTATGAGAATGACGGAATTTGTGTCGGTCGCATGAGGAGATTGCGGTTAAAGTTTTCGAGTTGAAGGAAAATTAACGGCGAAATCATGCCATTCAACAGGATTTTTAGCGGAGGAGAATTATTTGTTCCGGATTTAAAGGAAAATTTCCCGAGATTCAAGATTTTCTAGAGGTAAAGAACGTAGAAGCTAAGTAATTTAGGAATCGTGGATAAACGTCGATTAAGAAAACTCCCCGGACCAGAATCGGTAAAGCTTGGTTTCTCCGTCAAGTTTTCAGTACGGCATGAAGTTACAGAGTCTTTAAATGTCTGATCCTGATTTTAAGTTGAAAAATTGAGTTGTAAAGATTGATCTTGTAATGTGAAAAATAGCAGCGATCCGCGGAGTCTGGCTTGGTAGGCATTCCTTTGCTTGGATTAAAGTCAGTGAAGGAAAAATCCCTGAAAGCAGAAAGGCGGAAATTGGTGAATTTTTTTTTGTTTTTCTCAAGAAATTTATTTTAGAAATGAAATCAAATGACGGATCTTGAATTTTAGAATTTCTTCATTCCAATACTGAAATAAAATTTAAAAATTACTTATGACTTAAAAGTAAATAAATTTAGGCAATAGTGAAATTTAAGTATTATTATAATGCTTATTTTTCATTAGTTTAGGAAGAGGAATTGTTTGGATTTTAAAGTTGTTTAAAATATTTTAAGAAATCTTTCAGTTTGAATCATGTGTTTGTTTGAATTATATGCTTGATAGTAAAAATGAATTCAGCACCATCAAAAATCTATAAAAATAAAATAATTTAACTAGATTTACAAAAATCTCTAGTAAATTTTATTAAAATCTTATCAAAATTTGTACTTTTATTAAATTAATATATATACTTTTAAATTTATAATATGTTTTATTTTTATTATGAATATTCACATTTAACAAATGAACAAAATCACACATCACCTCATCGTTGACTCTAAAATACACGTCTAGGGAGCCTAAGTAAGAACTCTCTAGAAAAATTGGGAGAGCCGATGATTGAAACAAAGTCGATTGCCATATTTAAATATACACAACTTTTTAAAAGCAAAAGCTATTTCAATTTCAAGGCTAATACATTTTCAACTAATACTATTTCAGAAGGAACACACCTAGTGTAAAAATCCTTCAGTGCACGTAAGAGCTTCATTGAAGTTACGAACACTGGAAGTAATAGAATACTCTGCAGATCGGCTTATCTTTATGGATCAATGTCGTAGATCGACTTCAACTATCGTTTGGTGCTAGTGGAGACGGTTTTCAATTCTTTTGTCGCGGCCTCTTTGAGCGTTTTAACCTTTTCAGCGCTTTAAGTGGACTAGAACTACGAGCGCGAACATGTTTATACACTATAAGTGTTGGAAATATTAAATCCAATTGCACACAGGAAGGACAGTAGGAGTCTATTTTTGTTGGTTTTTTGTTTGTAAGTCAATCGTTACATTTTCCTCCATTTTGTTTTGAGTTAAAACGGCCACATCAACCATGTGGAGCTCACATTGCACATCGCAAGTGCCAAAGGTCTATGCTCGTCGATCGCCAATCGTCGAAGTGAAGTCAGGCGCGATGAGGACTCAACCAGAGTTGAAAAATGATAGATTGGAGATTTCTGTGGTGTAGTTTTTCAGATGTAGGAATTGGAATATCCACAGTGGTCATTTTTTTCTTTTTTTTTCTTCCAGAGTTGAATAAGTTTTGAATTCCGCGATATGTTAAGGTTCACGCAAGTTCATAGCGCAACCATAATTTGATCTAAGATCAATGGTTTGCGGGAGCACAACAAGCTCGTTGTTTATGTCGAGGGGGTGCCTCCGTAGTTGACTGCCCCATCTCGCGTTGACCAGAAATCAACGACTGTGGCTTACTGCAGTAGCACAGGCTAATCGTCTTGAACCCGCGGAGGGGTGCCTCCACAGCCACCAAAGGGGTGTCGCCGCCAATGAACCACCGAAGTTGTGTTGCCTGCCAAGCGGTGCTGCCAACGAACAGTTCGACATCAATGCGATCTTCAAGCGGTGTTTTTTGTTGGTATGTCAATCAATGACATTCAATGGTATTAGGTTTGTAATAAATTTCTATAGTCAGTCAGTGAACATATAGAGGTTGAATTGCACTGTAGAGAGTGCAATGTGTGTAATTTATTTTTATGCCCAAAGGCTGAAGACAAAGATATAGAGAGATATTGTAGCGATGTGTGTGTAACAGCCAAGAGAAATTTTCCACTGTGAATCCATAACCTTGTTCTGAATAATTCTATGTTGTAACAGAGTCAGTTTGTTTAATGAAATAGAGTTTCATATTTCATCTCTGTGACTGAAATTTAAAATTTTAGTTTTTATCTTTGTGTGTGTTGTTGTTCGGAATTACTCAGAAAATTCCATCATGGTATCAGAGCTAGTCTAGGCACTCAGTGAACGAAGCAGAGATTTCTCTTCACTGCAGAAGTTGTAAGAAGCTAGTTGTAGCGGATTTCTCCAGCAGAGAAGGCTACTGTTTGTTTTGCTTGCACAGTCACAATGGCTGCAGCAGGAATCGGCTTGACGAATCCCCAACTTCCACAGTTTAATGGGAAGAATCATGATTATTGGAAAATCACTATGAGAGCCCTGTTTGCTTCACAGGACATATGGGAGCTAGTTGAGAATGGCTACCCAGAACCAGCAGATGCAGCAGCTTTGGTTGTTTTGACAGCAGCAGAAAGAGACCTGTTAAGAGATAATAGGAAGAAGGACTCCAAAGCCCTCTTTTATCTCTTTCAATCAGTGCATGAGAGTATTTTCCCAAGGATTGCAGCAGTAAAAAAGTCTAAAGAGGCATGGGATATTCTCAAAACTGCCTATCAAGGCATGGAGAAGGTAAAGACAGCAAAGTTGCAGATGTTGAGGAGACATTTTGAAACTCTCTGTATGAAAGAGTCTGACACTATAGACTCATTCTTCACTCATGTTATTGGGTTGGTTACCCAAATGATATCTCATGTAGAAATAGTTGAAGAAAGAAGGACTGTGAAGAAAATCTTGAGAAGTCTACCCTCAAGATTTGATGCCATAGTAGTGGCAATAGAAGAGACAAAGGATCTCTCACAATTTATAGTGGATGAGCTGAGTGCATCCATGATGTCTCATAAACACAGATTGAACAAAGGATCAGATTCCTCATTGGAACAAGCTTTCAAGACTCAAATGTCTTTTGGCCGAAGCAGAGGTCAAGGCAGAGCAAATAACAGAGAAGAGGCAGAAGCCAAAACAGAGGCAGAAACAGCCCTGCAAGTTCGAGTGGAAGATGCTGCAATCAGAACCAGAATGAAGGCTCGTGCCAACAACAAGCTCATGGACAAAGGTATGATAAATCCCAAGTCCAGTTTCATTATTGCAAGAAATATGGGCACTATGCCAATGACTGTAGGAAAAATAAAAATGACATGAATCATAGGCAGAATGCTAATTTTGCAAAAGAAGAAAATAAGAACCAGATTAATGTGTTGTTAACATGTAATGTAGCACAAGATAGACAAGATGATGTATGGTTCTTACACTCAAGTTGTAGTAACCACATGACTGGAAACATAGCAATGTTTTCCAATCTTGATGAAGATGTTAAATCTGAGGTAACAACAGGAACTAATAATAAGATCTCTGTCAAGGGAAAAGGCAGAGTCAGTATCCTGGCAAGAAATGGAGAACATGAGTTTGCGCCAGATGTATATTATGTACCTGGCTTAAAATGTAATCTTTTGAACATTGGATAGCTCATTGACAAGGGCTAAAATGTGTTTTTTAAAGATGATGTGTGCACAATCATGGACATACCTCCAAGCAAGAAAGTCATTGCAGAGGTGCAGATGACAAGCAATAGGATGTTTCCTCTCAAGCTCAGAACAGACTTGAAGGAAAGTAAAAATGTAGCAGCTGTAACACAAGAGGTCTTTCAAGAGGAAGTGAAAGATGAGAACTGGTTATGGCACTTGAGATTTGGACAGCTCAATTTCGGAGGCCTGAACTTGTTGCACAAAAAGGGAATGGTAAAAGGATTACCATTGATTGAGAAATCGGACAGCCTATGTGAAGGCTGCATCTTGGGCAAACAATACAGAGAAAGTTTTCCAGCAGGGAAGAGTATAAGGGCAAAAGCACCCTTAGAGATTGTCCACTCTAATTTGTGTGGACCAATGCAAACGCCATCTTTATCTGGCAACAAATATGTTTTGACATTCATAGATGATTACACTAGAAAGACATGGGTTTATTTCTTGAATCATAAGAGTGAAGTGTTTGAGAAGTTTCGCCACTTCAAAAATCTTGTTAAGAAGTAGAGTGGGCACTACATCAAAGTGCTGAGAATTGACAGAGGTGGAGAATAAATCTCCAAAGAGTTTCTGCGTTTTTGTAGGGAGAACGACATATATAAGCAGTTTACCACAAGGTACACACCTCAGCGAAATGGTGTTGCAGAAAGGAAGAATAGGACCATCATGGACATGGTTAGAAGTGTGTTGAAGGCAAAACATTTGCCAAATGAATATTGGGTTGAAGTTGTTAGTTGTGCAGCGTATATCTTGAATAGATGCCCAACCAAAGCTGTCATGAACATAATTTTGGAAGAAGCGTGAAGCGGCAAAAAACAGTTCGTCACCCACATGAAAGTATTCGACTGTGTGGCATATGCACATGTCCTGGATCAGCTGAGAAAGAAGCTTGACAGTAAGGGGGAGAAATGTATCTTTGTTGGATACAGTGATGAGTCCAAAGCATACAAACTATATAATCCATCCACCATGAAAGCAGTAATAAGCAGAGATGTGCAGTTTATAGAAAAATAAGCTTGGGATGAAAGTTTAGAGAAAACAGTGAACGTGAAGACTAGTGTGTCTCATGAAGAAGAAGAAGAAGGGACAACAACAAATAATCCATCGACGATGGCTCCTCCTCCACCACCACAAGCACAACAAACCACACCATAAGCTGGAAATAGAACAGCCTTGAGAAATCAAGGAAGTGCTTCTTCAAGCACACCACAGGGAACTGAAACTCCATCAAGTTCAAGTGGAACTCCAAATACACCAAGAAGACCAAGATTCAGAAATTTGAGTGAGATTTATGAACAAGGAGAGGTAAATGATAATTCTGGTCTGAATTCTTTATTTGCTTTATATTGTCATGTTGATGACCCAATTCATTTTGAAGATGTTGTAAAGGAAGAAAAATGGATTGAAGCAATGAATGAAGAAATTGGTGCAATAGAAAAGAGTAATACATGGGTGTCAGTGGACCTCCCTAAAGGTAAAGAAGTCATTGGAGTAAAATGGGTCTATAAGACCAAAAATAATGTTGAAGGCAAGATTGAAATGCACAAGGCCAGACTTGTTGTCAAAGGCTACAAGCAGCAACAAGGAAGAGATTATGAAGAAACCTTTGCACCAGTTGCAATGATGGAAACCATGAGAACAGTGTTGTCCATTGCAGCACAACAGAAATGGAAGGTTTACCAGATGGATGTGAAATCTGCATTCCTGAATGGAGTATTAAAAGAAGAGGTATATGTTGAACAACCTCTAGGCTATGAAATTGAAGGCCAAGAGCACAAAGTATGCAAGCTGAAGAAAGCTCTTTATGGGTTGAAGCAAGCACCAAGAGCATGGTACAACAAGATAGATGCTTACCTGATTGAAAATGGATTTGAGAAATGTGATGGAGAACCCACACTCTACATAAAGGAAAATGATGGTAAGATTCTTATTATTGTTTTATATGTAGATGATTTAATTTTTACTGGCAATGAAGATTCTCTCATTGTTGATTTTAAAGTAGTCATGAAGAGTGAATTTGAAATGACTGATTTGGGTTTCTTGAAATATTTTCTTGGAATTGAAGTAGAGAAAAATGAAAATGGTATTTTCATTTCCCAAGCAAAATATGTTGATAAAGTGTCGAAAAGGTTCAACATGCAGAAAAACAAGGCAGCTGTAACTCCCACTGTCATGGGGATGAAATTGAGCAAAGAAGACAACAACAAGGATTTTGATCCAAAATTGTATAAAAGCATAGTTGGCAGCCTCATGTATTTGACTGCAACTAGGCTGGATATTATGCATGCTGTAAGCTTAATCTCCAAATTTATGGAAAGGCCGAAAGAAACTCATTGGCAGGTAGCCAAGAAGATTCTAAGGTATGTGAATGGAATGAAGGGGTACGGTATTTTCTACTTCTCATCAGAGAATTTTGAATTGACAGGTTACACTGACAGTGATTGGGCTGGAAGTATAGATGACAGGAAGAGCACATCTGGATATGTGTTTCATTTGAGATCGGGAGCCATTTCATGGGCTTCCAAGCAACAACCAGTAGTTTCTTTATCAACAGCAGAGGCAGAATATGTGGTAGCAACAACAATAGCATGCCAAACAGTATGGCTGAGAAGAGTACTCAGAGACTTGTGTCATGAACAAGAAAAAGGCACAACCATTCACTGTGATAACAGCTCAGTGATAGCTTTATCAAAAAATTCTATGTTTCATAAAAGAACGAAACACATTGACACCAAGTTTCACTACATCAGGGAGCTAGTGAACAATGGAGAAATAATTTTGAAACATTGCATAACTGAAGAACAGTTTGCAGATATCCTCACAAAACCGTTAACACGGAAAATTTTTAATTATTTCAGAAAATGCCTGGGTATGCAAGAAAAACCCAACAGTTGTATTTAAGGGGGAGTGTTGGAAATATTAAATCCAACTGCGCAGAGGAAGGACAGCAGAAGTCCATTTTTGTTGTTTTTTTTTTGTAAGCCAACCGTTACATTTTCTGCCATTTTGTTTTGAGTTAAATCGGCCACGTCAGTTGTGTGGAGCCCACATCGCACATCGCAAGCACCAAAGGTCTATGCTCGTCGATCGCCGATCGCCGAAGTGAAGTCAGACGCGATGAGGACTCAGTCGGAGTTGAATAAATTTTGAATTCCACGATATGTTAAGGTTCACACAATTTCACAGCGCGACCATCGTTTGATCTGAGATCAATGGTTTGCGGGAGCACAACAAGCTCGTTGTTTATGTCGAGGGGGTGCCTCCGTAGTTGACCGCCCCATCTCACGTTGACCAGAGATCAACGGATGTGGCTTACTGCGGTAGCATAGGCCAATCGTCTTGAACCCGCGGAGGGGTGCCTCTGCAGCCACCAAAGGGGTGTCGCCGCCAATGAATTACCAAAGTTGCGCCACATGCCAAGCGATGCTGCGAGCGAACAGTTCGACATCAATGCGATCTTCAAGCAATGTTTTTTGTTGATATGTAAATCAATGACATTCAATGGTATTAGGTTTTTAATAAATTTCTACAGTCAGTCAGTGAACATATAGAGGTTGAATTTCACTATAGAGAGTGCAGTGTGTGTAATTGATTTGTATGCCCGAAGGCTAAAGACAGAGATACAGAGAGATATTGTAGCATTGTGTGTGTAACAGCCAAGAGAAATTTTCCGTTGTGATTCCAGAACCTTATTCTGAAGAATTCTATGTTGTAACAGAGTCAGTTTGTTTAATGAAATAGAATTTCATATTTCATCTCTATGACTGAAATTTAAAATTTTAGTTTTTATCTCTATGTGTGTTGTTGTTCAGAATTACTCAGAAAATTCCATCAATAAGATCACTGGTAACCTTCTGGATCTCTTTAACCCTTTTAATTTTAAAAAACATAATTCCGCTTTTAATGTACGAGAATGACGAAAATTGTGTCGGTCGCATGAGGAGATTGCAGTTAAAGTTTTCAAGTTGAAGGAAAATTAACGGCGAAATCAGGCCATTCAACGGGAGTTTAGCAAAAGAGAATTATTTGTTCCGGATTTAAAAGAAAATTTCCTGAGATTCAGGATTTTCTGGAGGTAAAGAACGTAGAAGCTAAGTAATTTAGGAATCTTGGATAAATGTCGATTAAGAAAACTCCCAGGGCCAAAATTGGTTAAGCTTGGTTTCCCCGTCAAGTTTTCAACCCGACATGAAGTAACAGAGTCTTTAAATGTCTGATCTCGATTTTTAGTTGAAAACTTGAGTTGTAAAGATCGATCTTGTCAGGTGAAAAATAGTAGCGATCCGTGGAGTCTGGCTTGGTAGGCATTCTTTTTGCCTGGATTAAAGTTCGTAACTTTTTTTTCTCTTCTAGTGAAGGAAAGACTAGAAAAATCCCTGAAGGCGGAAAGAGGTGAATTTTTTTTATTTTTTTTTCCAGAAATTTATTTTAGAAATGAAAGCAAATGACAGATCTTGACTTTTAGAATTTCTTCATTCCAATACTGAAATAAAATTTAAAAATTACTTTGAGTTAAAAATAAATAAATTTAAGCAATAGTGAAATTTAAGTATTATTTTAATATTATTTTTTCATTAAAATTGGAGTCCCTTATGGAGGTGAAGGAATTGAGGAACTATTTAGAGTATTAAAAGTTGGCCCAAAATATTTCAACAAATCTTGTAGTAGTGTTTGAATCATGTGTTTGATGGTGGAAATGAATTCAACACCTTGAAAAACCTCTCGGACACTCTAAATTTTGAAGTTTGACTCTATTTACAAAAATCCCTCCGAGATTTTATTAAAATTTGGAGAGAATTTCCATGATTTTCAGGGGAAAAAAGCAAGTGGCATTAAGCAATGTTTGAGAAAGTGTGGTTTATATCCGATGTGAAGTGAATTGTGATCCCAAACGAATTTTGAGTGTAATAATTTGTATTAAAATCAATTAATAAGAATGAATAGGATTACTATCTCAACAATGAGATGATTCACCATTTTTGGAGTTAAAAAAAAAAAAAACTTTCCCATGAATATTTCTACAGTAAAAAATATAATTAAATAATTAAGTTAAACCAATTTGGGGAAAAATGTATTCTTTTAATGATAAGATTTGGATAAAAAAATGAGCCAATAGAGAATTCAAATAAGATTTAAACAATTTGAGTGGTGATAAATCATTAAAGAAATGATTTGGGGATTTTCATTTAGAATTGAATAAATGGAATTAAATTAGAAATAAATGATTGGAATTAAATTATAATTAAATAATAGGAATTTAAAATAAATTATTAAAATAGATGAACCTGTAATACTATTGACTTAAAATTTAAACAAGGATAGGGATAAGTCAAGTTTTATTTTAGAAATAGGGAATGACTTAAAATTTAAAGAAGGATAGGAGTCACTCAACTTATATTTTTAGAAATAGGAATCGATTTCGAGATGGTTAAAGTGCATCTCCACAGTTGTAGTAGATAACTTGCCCTCTTCCTCGTCCAGTTGATCCACCTCCTCGTCCTCTTCCTCTGCCTTGAAATCCACCATGCCCAGAGGGGGATGCTGGTGAGGTAGGTTCGGCTTGCATCCTATATAATTCAGCTTTATCTAGCATCATATCATAAGTGCGACAATGTTGCTCATCATGTCGCAATGATGAACAAAATCTTCAAAATAATTGCTTCAGCTCAGGTTGATATTTTCCAACTCTTCGACAGAAATCTGTTTCATGCAATCCCGTAACTTGATAGATTGTACACCATACTGTTGGCTTCAGTGGACTAACTTAAGCTTCTTGAACTGCTCATATGACTTAGGCTTCTTGACTATCTTGGAAATCAGTGGCTAACTGCGCTTTCTTGATATTATAATTATTAACCTGCTAAGCCTCCCATACAACATTAGTCACAAACCAAAATTGTTCAGTATCTTCATTTCCAATGCCTCTAAAATTAGGTAGCTTCATCGATGCAACCATATCTATGCCTGGGGGAGGTGGAGGTGGGGATGGAGATGGGTTTCGCAGTGGAGTGGGTGTTTTGTGAGATGAGTTTAAAAGTGGAGTCTATGGGGTGGGAAAAAGGATCAAGGTTCTCTAATCGTTCTTTTTTTATGAAACTTCTTCTTCAGAGTCATTAGAGCCACTAATTTATGGTTCACCTTCACTATTAGATCTAGGCTTCTGAGGGTTATAAATGAATTTTTCTGGATTTTCACGGTAAAATTTTCTACTGTGCATAGTCGGGCCTCTTCATGGCATTCAAGAAATATGTTCACACAGAGATTTTTGTTCACATAATAGCATTTTCAGCAACAATTTTAAAGAGAGCGGGAATTTACCTCTAGGACCCTTGAAAAATCTTCTCTTTGCTTCAGAATATGACACAAATTGGTTAATGGAAAATTCAGTCATAAATCCTCCCAAGAGGTGATCGATCTAATGATCTACCACGTGGGTGATATTATTATCTAAACTTTCTAATTGTTGAATCAATTCAGGAGTCCACTCAATGCCTGTGTCGTCCTTCACGCAGGTATTGAACTCGGAAAATTGCGGCAACCACTCCTGTAGCTCAGATGCAAAAGAGAAAAAGAATATCTCGTGAACTTCTGTATAGATATATTTATGTACCCAATTTTCGCCAAATATCTTAGTACTTTGATTCTTCTAAAGCAGGAATTCAGGGATCTTTCTATCCAACCAATCTTGCAATTCGTTCTGCGAAGGGAGCCACAACATCAAATCTCCTCAAAATGATCTGGTCCCGGCAACAGAACCATTTGTTGGCTTGAGGGGTCCTGACCCAAGTTCATAATTTATCATGCAACCAAAAAACCCTCCAGCTACTGGCCCTTTCGCCAGTGACTTGCTTGCGCATGTCAAAGTCTTACCCGAAGAAGTATGGGGGGGTGTTGGAACCAGGTTTTCACACCCTGAGGAAGAAAATAATCTAGTGGCCCTAAGCAGATTTATCACAGACTTATACATATTATAAAAATATGTGCACAATTAATACTTATCAGATCAAAGACACAAAATCACAGATCACTTCATTGCAAATATATCATAACAGAACCAGCCCCAAATCTATATAATGTGTAACTACTTAAGCAGATTCATCAACCATCAATATAACATCATACATGAATAAAAGATGTATAAGCATATCAAAAGTAAATTGAACAATAAACAAAGAGATAACATGATACTTTCCGCCAAAATCAGTCCTTTTATTAATTCAGATCAGTTCAGTACATCAAACTTTACTTTACCCTTACACTTCCCCTTCTGTGCACATAGCCAACAGAGTCCGCACACTGCCAGGACTAGGTCTTTGTGCACACAGCCAATAGGAGCCTTTCTACCCAACCCAGACTTAACCCTTACAAAACATATTACAGACAGATAAACTTAAATGATAGCATGAGTAATTAATGACTTCCTTAGAATCGATCTATCTATTTATATTAGGTCTGGCACGCAAATACTATGGTATAAAACCATGGTTTGAGGCCCACAGTTTACCCTTAAATCTTTTTACATAAAAATAGGGACTTTGACCCGCCCCAAAGCCCCATGACTCATCTGCGCAGTGCGCATATACAAAACTTATATAAAAATATTTTAAAAATTGTACCCCAGGGGACCCCTCTCTAGCAATGATATGCATAAAGTTGTTGTATAGGAGTTGCTAGTGTTGAGAATCAAGATGATAGTCCTCAAGAAAAACTACCAAAGATTATATCTTATTTGTTTGATAAGAAAAATACTAGTTTTGATACACACAATATAGATGTCATGTTTAAAGATGTTCAAAGATGCATAGATGGTTTTGTTGATTTACATGAGAAGGAAGACAAATATATTGTTGCCTTTTTACTTGATGATGTTCTTGGAATTGAAGACATAGTACAAAAGAAGCCATCAGTTATGCATGCATTCAGCCCTCGTGGTTTTACTCACCATGATCAGGAGTTCATAAAATTTTCTCAAAATTGAAAGTTATAGGATTGGGTTGAAACCAGGATGGTTGCGTAGATCTCGTCTTCCTGATTTTGGCACCATGAACGGTTCGAAAAATCGATGTCGTATGAGGGAGATATCACGTTCTGATCGAATTCCCAAATAACTAAATTTTGCGACAGGGTTGACTGGGATGCCCAGTCAGCATGGAGGATACACAGTCAGCAAAAAGGAATATTCCAAAGAATATTCCTTTTCTCAAAGCCAGTCAGAGGCTAACAAGTGGCGCTATATGGTTCGTTTTTTGGTTGTACATTATACTTGATGAACCAATGGAAGGGTGACACGTGGCCAGCCCTGAGGCCGCCACGTGTGCCCTTAGCGATATGGTAAAATTTTATGGAGGTCCGCAGGGTTCGACCCCGCAACCTCCGGCCTGCGCGCATAGGTCTCCACCAACCGGGCTATAAGATGTTACTTAACTACTATGGTGCACTGGTTATATTTAAATTTTAAAACATATGCATTCGGGGGTTGGAACCGCCGGTGGTCCCAACCCGTCGGCGGTCCCGTGGAAGAGTGTTCACATGCAATGTAACCACGACATAAAACTTAACTCGACAACTTATCGTATCTGCAGATTCTGCAACATTCAACCATATCACATGTGATTGTCACAATAAATATCTCGGCGTGGTCAAGTTTAAACTCCGCTTATAACTATGGTTTCAAGGCTATAACCCACAGTTTAAGCGGAGTTTCGCTCCGACATTTTCTATAACTGCGGGTTTTAGGGGTTGGCATGTGGCCACCCCCTACCCATAACATTAAATTTTCGGTTATCCACTGGTGGAAAGTTAGAGCGCACCCTATTTTTGTGGGTTTTGGATAAACTAACTCCAGTTAAGTGGAGTTCTCCACAATTAGTGGAGCATTTCTAGGTGTTACTGGGAAAATGAGTTGGAGGCTCAATTTTCGCCCATTATAAGTGAATGAAGAGTCAATATAGACTAATTAGAGCATTCTAGAGCCATTGGTGCAGATAAAACAATCATTAGAGGCCTATAAACACATGTATTTGCAAAGTTTTGAGCACAATGAAAGATGGACATGCCACTGGGAGCTGGACTAGCAGACGTAGCTTAGGAGGGGTGAACTGCTTCATCATGCCTACTATGTAAATGTTATTGGTTAAATTAGTTAGGGTTTTAGGTTTTTCTTCAAAATAATCACTTGTACAATGGTCATCTTAGTCATAAATATGGTTTGTAAGGTCATTATGGGTATTAATACGAGTCATAAAAAAGAGAAAATCCAAAGTCTTATGTCCCTCGAGCTGATTTGGTCGTCATTGTGAGTTTGACACTTTTACACACTTCCGCAGCAAATCTAGTTCAAACAAGTTCAGATTTGCTATGGAAGTTCCTGACACTTGCGTAGAAAATATGTCTTCTCCAACAAAGTTTTCGGTACGAAGTTGGTTTTTCTGCTAACAGTAGGGAAAAGTGTACAAAGTGTCAAAAAGGGTGAGGTCAAAGACTTAGAAGCATAGATGGAAATGGTACAAGCTGAATTGTTAAAAAAATACCTAAAAAGGATTATACAAAATGATGACGTGGCTCCATAAACATGGTAAGGTTACACATTTTTTGTCTATATTATGGCTTATGCTACTATACAGGCTTTTATAGGCTTTTACAAGTGTTTTGGAGGCAAAATAATGATGAAAATGTAAAATCTCAGGAAACTAGGTACTTTCGTAGCAACTCCCAGGCTTGAAGGTAGAAATTTGCTACGAAAGTGTTGTAGCTTTCCATGGAGGTAAAAACCCGCTAAAATTTCAGAAATAAGAGGGCTCAAGGTATGTATTTAAATCATTAACCTAAAATAAGACCCTGGAACAGTCAGAAAAGTCAAATAATATGCAGAGGGTTGATTTTGATATTGCTACCAAAGTTTGCTACCGAATTTTTGAAAATGATTGTTTTAGTAGTCAACTTCAAGCTCACTTTCTGACCAAATGGAAAGGAATTTTGGACATATGAAGGATTTTTTTCTTCAGCACGAGTCCATCTACAAAATCCTTCCCCTTTTTTCACAGACATCATGGTTTGGAAAATACGCACTCATATTTGAGGCATATTTTTCATAATTTTACATATTTGTGCAGAAATTTGAAATTCGGCTTGGTGGAGGTCCAACTCAGCAAGGTCAACATCCACGTGGCATGATGACACATCAGAAGTCCATCACATTCAAAAAATAAGTTGGTTGAATTTGATAAGGGTTATTAAAATAATTTGTTGAGCTATTTAATGATAGAAGAGTCCTTTTTGTGTACAGACTCTACCAAATAGAAAATATCCTTAGAAAGTCTCCATGTGATGTAATTCTATTAGAAATAGGCCTCTTAGGCAGGAATTCAAGGTTGCCCTAGGTGATAGACCATTGTATGAATGCCTCACTCTATATATGTGTAATTTTTCACTTTGTGGAGTTGATGAATGTTATGAGCAAGCTACTATGTAAATTTTATCTCTTAAGCTAATACACAGTTTACAATAGTTGCCTTCAAAACCTAAGATTCTTCTTGACTTATGTTTTTGTCTCTTCAGTTTTTATATTGTCATCAACTTCATGGTATTAGGATTGCTTGTAATTCATAACTTTATGCTCCAATTTCCTTCATGTACTATGTTTTACTGTAAAAGTTATGATTTAAGTCAATTTGCGTCAGCTTCCATGGATGTTATTTGCTAGCAATTGAAATAATTTAGCTAACTCCATTCCAAATGGTAGCCATCATACAATCTTCCACCTACAAGAACCACATAAAGCATACAAATATTTATCCATCTACAATATAGATCTTATCTTTTCATTATTTTCTTTGAGAGAGTCCTCTCTGATTGGAAGGGATCATTGAAATCCAAAGTGGTTTGAATTAGTTGTGCTAGGTTGATAGTTGAACAACCCAACTCACTCCAACCTAGTGATAATAGTTGTGATGCTTTAAATTACACTACTGCTTCCACAACAAGGCACAATTTCTTCTAAATAGTTCTCCTCAACATGTCACCATAGAAATAAAAATAATATCATTTCCCTTTTTTTTTATGGATTAGTGGTATTCCATAGGTTTGGAAAAAAGTCATTTCTATGGGTCTCATCAAGATTCTCTACTAGCTAAAATTCCTCCATGACTTCTCACTCTACCAGAGAAATTAGTATCAAGAACCAAGCATAATGAAAATTTGCACCACTTTTCTGCACATCCAGACAATCTTGCCGAAATTGATTCAACATATAGGCTACCCAACTCAATTGATCCCCTTCAAATTCATGAATTTATATATTCCTAGGGTCATCATCATCCTCTCCCAGCTCTGCTACATTGCAACACTCCACGAATTCCTATAATTTCTACGAATGTTTATTTTTGAGACATAAACGTATGACCCTTGACATTATTTGTTCCGTTAATGTGAATATATTTTCCGCAATACCTTAAAGGCCCTATCTAATTCTAGCTCCCCTACCTAAAACTGAAAGTGGCCTTGCATATTTATCTCATCTTGTCCCATGTTATAGTCCCTCTATGTTCCTCCAACTAAATGTACCATCTCATGGGGATAATGTCCAAAGTATATGCAAACCAATGTACCCACTCATGTTGCGGTACACGAACTTGAGTCCATGTTGCATAAAATTATTTTAGGTGAGTTCTGGGGCACTCCATTCCCATGTATTCCACCCTAGGGACTCCTGAACCAGTCCCAAACCTAATGCACATCACCTTAACGCGCTTCACCAATCCTTCGATTTGACATTTATGTGTAGTCCACCACTTAGCCAGGGTTGCGTGCAATGCAACATCTAGGGCGAGAATCCTTAGTCTCTCTGGTACCTAGTCCTCAAATTTCTGCACAAAAATAATTACTTATACTACCCATCAAAGTGAGGTGGGTTATTCTCTTAATTCCCTATCGAACACATTTCCATGGTGAGATTCATACATCTTTTAATGTTTACTTAGAGCAATCTGCCTTACCAATTTTCTAGCACAAGTTCTGAGCCAGAAGTGCATGACCCCATGTTGCTCTAACTAAGTAACCCATCAATAGTAGGATTCACATAATCTTCCATAAGAGTTTTATTTTTGTCAATGTTATCATTCTCCTCTCTTCTTAATTCCCCCCTAATTAGCTAAATGTACTAGTCTTATCTTGGGTCCAATGGTGCTACTACTCAGACCTCCCCTGACTTGAAGATCATTGTCTCTTCTTCAAGTTAATAATTGCTTGGTTATCAAATTCCTATTACACTCCTAATGGAGCATGGCATAGGTTGGTGTCATCCACAATTTCAATGACCTTGAAATCAATAGTGCGCATAACTCCATCGATGTCTACTGGTACACCCGTAAACCTTCCAAATGGAAAGATATAGTGTTGGTTTTTTAACCTCAACTAGATAAGGGATCACGTTAGCTTTGGTAGGATATTCACATCAGATCCCAAATCCAATATGATATTCTCCCACTTGTGCCCTAAATATGAATTCTTTACATGTCCTTTTCCTTCGTGCGACCTGGTTTACTATGCGAAGTGAAGCTCGCATAACAACCACTTTGGTCTCCTTTGCACATTGTTAGACCATTCTTCTAAATTTTTTCAGCACCTGCTCATTTCATACTAACTCAAGGAAATTTTTCAATAGGTTTCAGAGTCAAGTTTACCTTTGCTTATGACCTTCTATGAGCAGTTTCATCATACACAAATGACATCACATACTCCTCAAATTGTTGCAAAAAACTAATTACTTCTGATAACCCATCAAAGTGAGGTGGTATATTCACTTCAGTCCCTATGCAACACACTTCCCTGGTGAGGTGTGCACATCTTCTGGACCCTTGAGATTGGTGACCTCTACATTCACGAAATATTTTTACTAGAAAGATCCATCCAAAGACATCACTTTCTGTTGGCTCAACCATGGAGCCTAACCCTGAGAGTGTCGAGAAAATTGAACCCATAACCTCTCAATAACAAAGGTGCTTTAAGGATGGGAACTTGACCAATTGAGCTAACCCTCAAGTTTATAAATGCATTTAAAAAAATAAAAATAGTTAAAAATTAATTAAAAAGCTATATTATAAAATAAATAAAAAATTATTTAAAAATTATAATCAATTTATAAAGGATTACCTAAAATTAATTGTTATTTTATTAAATTATATATTATTTTGATTTATAAAAGGTATAATCTTTTAATATAGAAAATAAATTATATTAAATGTTTTGATTGATAGTAAATTTTAGCTTGAGTAATCACGACTTAGGGGCATCTTAGTGGTAAAAATCACTTGGGGATCACAACCAACCTCAACCGCACCAATCCTTAGCATAGGTAGATATTTTCCCATAGAATTTCCAACAACCTATAGATAGCCTTCACACCAAAAAATACCTAAACAAATACCCCATGGCCAAATATAAATTATGTTTTTAAATTTATATATCAATTTATAAATAATAAAACTGTAAATAAAAATAACTTTAATTAATTTTAATTTTGTATTAATAAAATATGAATAACAACCATATATGAGAAGTTGAAATTTTTTTGCACTATAAAAATTGAGGATTTCAAATTGAAAAATTCTTTTCAAAATTTCAAAGAATAAATAGTTAGAAAATCTTTTTCACACTGTAAAAACCGAAAATGTTTTTCAAAATATGATTGGTTTTTTTTTAATATACTATAAAATTAAAACACATCTACTATATAATAAATTTTAAATATTTTGGGTTTAGAATATGCTTTAAAGTTACTTTTACTTGGCTATGTGTCGATCAATGTTTGTAGATAATATTCAGAAATAACATTGTTCCACATTGATTAGCATTATGTTATCTTGGTTTTTACACTATATAAAATAACAAAAATTTAAATATTTCCATTTTTTAATTAAAATAAATTATGTATATATATCACTTCCCGTTTTATTATTATGTTATCTTGATTTTTCCACCCTGTAAAAAAACAAAATTTTAATATTTCAATTTTTTAATATATATATAAAAAGTCAGTTCCCTTTTCATCTTCGTCCTTTAAAACATTAAAAACCCATTAAAAAGTCACTTCTTTAGTGTACGTACTATGTGGTTTGCTAAAGAAATCCCATTTCATGTTTGGTTTCTTTCTCTTTTTTAAAATTAAATTTCAATTGCAAAAAGAGAATTATATAAAAAAATAGTTCATGTTGGTGAGTAGTTTACCACATGACTACATTTAAAAGAGAATTATATAAATATATAGTTCATGTTGTTGAGTAGTTTACCACATGAGTAAAAAGATAAAGTATTCATAAGACTAACAATATTATACATTACTATTATAGGATTGATAATTTTGAATAAATTATGTTAAAAAGCTACATAATTTGTTTGAGGCAAAATCCAATATCTTGTTACTAAATAAACACTAACT
This sequence comes from Pinus albicaulis, assembly GCA_034641835.2. Lineage (NCBI taxonomy): Eukaryota > Viridiplantae > Streptophyta > Pinopsida > Pinales > Pinaceae > Pinus > Pinus albicaulis. The sequence continues at coordinate 1,342,884,887 of CM076581.1, read as the reverse complement.
AGACCTTTTAAGCTAACATTAACAAGCATGGAAAAAGCCAAAAAATAAAAATACTAAAAGAAAAAGGAAATGAAAATAACTAGGATGAGGTGGAGGTATCCACATTTATGTGGATGGGGTATGTTGGACTAAGGCCACTCTAACAAGTTCCAAGGGCACATTAGTCTCAATTCTATTAAGACCTCATTCATTTCCTTCAGCTAAAGCACTATATCGTTGAGGGCCAACAATATCTTTTCCTTAGCAGTGTTTATATCCAAGATAATTTGAAAAAACAATGTTGGCATCCCCCAATATAGATCGATTGTGTGAAGGTATTAATTTTTCCATCCACGGGTGTGGCCCATATATGGCACCCAAGCTTCCATTGCGACTATCACCTTTGAGTCTGACAGGAATCAACACTCCCTAACTACATCCTCTTTTGGCTCTGGTGATTCATCTTTCACTTCAGGTGAGAGTTGCTCACAAAAAGGTCTTTTAGGGGTCTATGCTTTCATCCTTTCTTGGGAGCACTTGGTGAACCCTCTCCTCCTCCCCCCCTTTGGCAACGAGCTCTCTTCCTTACCATTTGCACTACTAGATGAAAACTTAATGAACTCAACTCCTATGGAAAGAATGACTTATCTATGCACCTACCTCGAGCCAACAGATTTATGCAGGCTAGCCTTTTCCACCAAGAAAAACTAGCAAAACTAATGTAAATCGCCTAGAATTTCAAACTCATGAAAAAAACCGCAAAAAAGTGTTACCGTAGAGTGTTCCTAACCTACCAAGTGTAAACAAAAAAATATATATTGAAAACCATTTCATAAACATTCCATAAAATAAATATGATTAAAACCCTATTTGCAACCAACCACAACATGTGTGAATCGAATCAAGAATACAATCAAATTGTAACATTAAACTCCACCACCATACACTCATTAATTGTGAAATAACTTATTCTACACATTACAACATAATGGCTAAGCTGGAGGCATGTTGGCCGGCCTCACTCATTAAGTGATGTGTGAGGGGACAACATCCTCGCCACTAGCTAAATAAATAAACAAGACACATCCCTTCTCCACCCATACAAAAACTTTATATATGTTTCCTTAGTTACACCCTTCCTTTTAATTATGTGGTTGGGCTCCTATAATTTACGGTTGCATGCTCATCCTTAATACCATGTTTCTCTTCCATGTTAAGTTCTATTGAGAAGGCTTTTCTATATATAATTTGTTTGAATAATTTAGATGCAATAAAGTTTTTTTAATATTGTTAAATTTTAAATACTTTGTACAACATTCTTGTAAATCAATGAGACCACAATGACCTTTTTTTAGGGTATCGAAATTCAATCGAAAGGGACCATTGCGTCTCTATGCTTCTCGTCAGCATTGATAGTTTCATACCTCTTGAACACGCCAACCAATACCTCACTTCAACACTTTTTCATCTGAGGAGTTCCCTGCCATGAGACTAGGACACGACATGGACTCTCTACCAATAGAATTGTACTAACCATAGGGGGTCTACCACATGGACATAGGTTAGGGAAGTTGTCAGTGTACTCGAGTCCCCACCAATAACATTTTGACACCTATGTAAATATGAAGCATTTCCATCTACGCACGCGATGCTAGAAAGGGGTCTACATTTGGAGGGTCTTCGCCATGAGTATACACGTGGCATAAGGCCCCTATGGTTGTAAAGATAAGGTGGGGACTCTAGATAGAATTAAATTGTAAAAGAATGTGGTAGGTGAGGTTTCGATTCCACTCACCGCAAATTAGGACACTTGGTTGTTCAATATTTCTATTTAGGGAATTTTTTACCATGGCCTCACCCAACGGGAATTGATAATATGGTCCCTCCCAATACGATCTTCTGGATTTTGTACGAGAAAGTTGATAGTAGCAATAAAATATCTTGGCCCCCACAATTCGACGCGGACGTTTTGAAATTAAAGAGGGGTCGCAATCAATAATGATATGGAGTTATGAGCAATATAGTTTTCCCGTGCTAGGCCAAAAGATATACGTAAACTAATGTTGCAAGGCTAAAGTGTTCTAGAAATCTCTAGAAAAAGGCAAACCCATTCCTCACACACATTCGTCATTCCACTACCAATCAATTATCCTAATGGTAATGGGAAGAACACTCTACAATTCAAACCTCTATCCCAGTGCACCATTAAAATCCAACAAAATCATACATAATAATAACTTTGTTATGTCTTACCTATGTCTTTGTTATTTCTTACTCATGCCTTTATTGATCAATGATCACACATTAAAAGAGAAAAAAACTTAGTAGAATAAGAAATACAAGTTTTTTTTTTAATAATTTGAAAGTTATTCTTTTGTAAGTTTGGTATGATTATATCTTTATCATTTTCAATATATCACTTCTATCGGAGCGGGGAATTGAACTAGTGACTTCACATCAAGGAGTGTTTTAACATAACACCTAATCATCGTCTATCCAAGACCCTGTAGACAATTTGAAAGATAATTTTAATACATTATATAAAAAAAGGTCATTGGATCAATATTGGTTACACCTTGAGCATTACTTGATTTAATTACAAAAAAGTAGAAATAGAAAAAAAAGCACAAATATATAAATTGAAATAAAAAAATATTCTTTTATTTAAAGTGTTGTTACTAATATTGTTTCAATGTTTCAGAACTTAAATTTGAAAATATTTTTGATACTACACAATATAGTTTACTGTAAATTACAATATAAATGTTTTGGATTTTCTTACATGTTATCACCTTGACCAAACCTTCATAGTTCCTATGACTCTACAAAACACTTCAGGTTTACGAAAAACATGTAAATTATTAACTTATTCCTAACTAACATCTGAAACAGGTCAATGCTACTTCTCAATGTTCATTGGTTCCTTGATTTGATGAACAATCTTTGTTTAGTTCATCTTGAGTGGAGTAGTTGGGTCTTTGTTGTTTAGATGCTAATTACGGAGAATCCTTATTTAGGTTCATTTCTAAATTTTGAAATAGGGTATATTTAGCGGCCAAGATATCCACTCTAAATGTTAATGTACTACTAAGTTTATGATAGTTGTATGTTGCGAGACTTAGGTGCTCATCCTCATGCATCTTAGTCGTTATAGATAATAGAGTAGTAATATTAGATTGAATGTACTTTTCATATCTCTTCAAACATTTCCTAGAAAGGTTCATTTCTAAATTTTGAAATAGGGTATATTCAACCACCAAAATATCCACTCTAAATGTTGGTGTACTACTAAGTTCACAATAGTTGTATGTTGAGAGGTTTAGTGGTGCTCATCCTTATGCACCTTAGTGGTTATAGATAATGGAGTAGTCTTATTGGATTGAATGTACTTCTCATATATCTTCAAACGTTTCCTAGAAATTTCAATACATGCTTGTTGTCTATGTCTACACAATGGGAGGGAAAATTTTAGTCGCAGGTGGGCTAATATTCCATGTTTTATAAAAAAGAAATATTAGCCAATTTCATTTTTCTAAAAATTGATTCTCCCAAATTTTATAGTATAAAATTATTTTACCTTAAAAATCGCCAATATTATATATTTTCTAATATAAAATAATTAGATTTCTAAAGAATTTTACAAAATTATCATCCAACATTTTAATATTTGGATATAGGGACTATTACCATTCGCCAAGGTTGCTAAACTTTAAGATAAACTTCCATCCTTAATTTTTTCCTTGCACAAAGGCCTTGAAACTTACAATCCAAACTAGGCACTAAAAAAAAGACTTGCATAAAATCTTAAACCAGAAAAATAAAAAATATAACCACAAGGCTACTACACATAAAGAACCAACCAATCTGAATTTTCTGGATACATTTTTACAAACTATAGTACATATCATAACCCAAAATGAAATGGTACTGAAAAGACCAACCAGATTATAAACTTTGTGTCTAACAAAATAAACCAAATAAAAAACGAACCAAAACACAAACCTTACCAAATAAATAAAAACCACACTTTTAATCAAAATATCATTTTTCTTAATTCTATAAAAATATCCAAAATAAAATTACACCCAAAAAAAATATATACCTTAAAATCTAATACCCTATATGATTTTTTTTTAAATAATAATAAATAAATAAATAATAATCTAAATAAAGTAAATAATAATCCCATTATGTTGAATAGTAAATGCTTAATTATTTCTTTACCCAATATCTCTCTTTATCAGTGATACAGAACTCGTGACCCTTATTTTTGCCCGCCAAGACTACAATCAGGATATTTCTGGTACTATACTGCTACTTTTGAAAACGACTATGTTTGTGATATTAATTTCCTCCACATCACTCACATTAAAGCAACGTACATGGAGTAAGAATCTCTCTTTAATGCACTACACGATTACCGATTTCATATACGTGAAATTCGCTGTTAAAAATATTTTAATTAATTATTTAAAAGATAATCCTAATATCATTTCTTATTAAAAGTAATTAGCTGTTTTATAATAGAGAATTAGAAAAAGCCATAACTAATTTTAATAACATAATATTACATTAAAATAAATCTACATAATATTACATTAAAATAAATTTATATGGATTTAGTAAGAGTAGAATTAAGTTTGCACCTTTACCTATTATATATATTGTGTAATTTTTTATTATTTAAATTATATTTTGAATGTATAATAGATTCAATGCTTTGAATTTTTTTTTTTGAAAATTTATTTGGGCACTTTTAATATGTACATTAGACAATTTAAACTTGCAATTCCAGCACATATTTTACTTGACTTCAAAAAAATTGATGAAAAGTATACTTGAAAAAAGGCTAGAATGTAAAAGAGTGAGACTACTTGAAATGTTTTAGCAAATAGTTTTTCCAATTACTTTATATGATTCATGTCTAGTTTTTTTTAAATAATATATAATATACATAGTTGATATTTAAATATTTTAATCAACATAAACATTGAAATATTTTATTTATGAATTATATAGTCCACATTAAAATACATTATTTTGTTATCAATATATTTTTAAATACAAGTCAATATTCCTTATACTCTATATTAAAATATTTTATTTATGACTCACATTGAATTTTTTATTCTTAATAATATGTTTTAAATGTTACATATTAATTTTGGATTAAGAATTAAATGAATTACACATATCTCTCTTCTTACTCTGGTTAGGAAGTAATTGATTTTTTTTCCCTTTCAATTACTCATAATAAATTATATGCATATTGAAATGTTTATTTAAGTCTTCTACTTAAATTTCAAAAAGTATAAAAATTGCACAAATTCAAAAGTGAAAATATAGGATTTCTTTTAACTTCCAATTATTGTATTTCTCTATAGTGTTGATATAAAATTATGTTTGTTTTTTTTTCTTTGAGGAAAATCATGGTAGGTCCACTTGTAGGGACCACACCCCTAAACAAACTAATCCTAGCCTAACCCTAAGGGTATCGAGGAGAATTGAACCTATGACCTCCCAATGGCAAGGTGCTTTAGCAACTGGACCTCGACTAATGAAGCTAACCCTTGAGGCTATAAAAAATTATGTTACTTCATATGAACATAGAAATATTTTATTTATGGTTGAGAGTGAGAGTAGAATAGTTTATCATTTCTCCTTCAAATGGATTGTAATATCAAAGATCCATTTGGATATATCGAGCGTCAAGAGGGAACAACTCTCTCTAGGTGCAAGCCTCTTTTTTGAGTGCAAGTTTGCAAGTTCGAGAGAATTTTTCTTTTAGCACTTGATAGATCCAGAGTTAGAATGGATCTAGGTGGGTGGAAAACATCATCCTTCTTCTTATTTGCTAATCCTAAATCATGATTATATAAATTGTCTGATTTGAAGGTTCTTCAAAACCATTCATCACAATGTCTTTCACTGTTTTCATCTTAATAACCCAAAAATCATCCTTTTCCCCACCAAAATATTGGAAGTGACCAAAAATAATATTTGCTACTCAAATCTATGGTAATAGCCTCAAATTTTCTCAAAGCTTCTACAAATTATTAATCACCAACCACTGAATTTGAAATCAAGATGATTTTAAGATCTAACAACATTTGTGTTTCCTTTTCCTGTAAAAATAATATACTAATTATGTGAATCTACTACTCCACTTTATAGCTAATTCACTTGATCTCTTATTTTTTTTTTCAAATAATTTTGTCAACTAATAACAATTTCTTTTTAAATGAATTCTTTTAAATTTTTAGGGAGCAGATCAATACTCCAAGAGAGAACAAAAATTTCTAGGGGCAAGTTGCTTTTCTAAGTGTAAGATTTTCTAAGTGTAAGATTCTATGAAAGGTTTACAAGTTGAGATATTTTATTCTTTCAGTGCTTGATAGATCCAAGGGTAAGATGGATCTAGGCTAGTAAAAAACATCATTATTTTTCTTATTTGTTAATCCTAAATCAAAATTATATAAATTGTCTGATTTGAAGATTCTTCAAAACTCTTCGACACAATGCTTTTTAATCTTTTCATCTTAATAACCCAAAAATCATTATCTTACTCCAAAAAATAGAAAGTGATCACAAATAATAAATACGACTCAAATCCATGATAATAAGGACAATTTTTCTCAAAAATTATACAAATGATTGGTCACTTTCCATTAAATTTGAAATTAAGATGATTTTAAGATTTAACAACTTTCTATTACCCTTTCCTATAAAAAAAAATAACATAGGAATTATGTGAATCTACTACTCGCTAATTCCCTCTACTCTTACTCTATTTTTTCAAATTATTTGGCCGACTAAATAATATTTGTCAAATCTTGATTATAATGTCAAATAATAATTTCTATCTGAATGAATTCATTCTAATTAAATTCTTATGGAGCAGATCAATGCATACTCATATTAAGTAAATGCCCAATGCCTTCAAAGATGTGGAAAATGCAACAGATGCCTTACAGCCTAAAATGAAATTCACAGGCTACCTCTTTCTTCAGTATTGAACGAATTTAAACCTTCGAAACCATAAAGGAAAGAACAGGTACACAAAAATACCTTGAAAACCATAAACAAAAACAGATTTGCGAAAGACGCCCCCCACCGCTATCCTCCTTGGGTTTGAATTGAAGGGACTGATGACTTGTTTTTAACTTAGATTTAACCACAGGGCTATTGTAACCTTGCTCCCTTTGCACTCATGGGTTACAAGATATGAAAACCATGGAGGAAAATGATTTGTGTGAGAGGACAAGAATTCTATACAATTACAATGTACAAAAATGAGGGATTGTACCGTGCACTCATATGCTAACTGGTTAAGTGTTTCCATGCCTCAGCCATGAGGACATGCAATGGTATACGTCGATGCAATATGAATTGGGTAATTTTTCATTTATATGAAAGATAGTGAATACTATTTTTTTTTTATTGTTGGTAATATAAGCATGTGCAAGTGTTTAAGCTTTTCAATAATTTTTTTTATTGTTTGTAAGATAAGTATATGCGAGTGTTTAAGTTTTTTTATTTTAATATTTAAAATTATTGATATATTATTTTACATTATGTATATATATTTCTTTTATATTGGGTTGTATATATTTTCTCTATATTGAGTTGTAGAGCTCATCTCTACACAACAATCAAACATAAGATTATTGATGTTTTAATAATGATTTTAATGAAATATTTGTATCATTATTGTTTTTATTATAATCGATTATATATATATACACACGGAGACTACTTAGATCTTGGCACAACACAACTCGAGATCTCAACACGATTACTCATATTGCATGCTCGGTATTACATTAAACGGCGTTACGAATGGAAATTACGGCTCGCGTGATGCAAGCAGTCGAGTAGAATGCTCGTGAGATGCGGAGCGGGGAGATATTCAAACACGGGACTCGAATATTACAAACTTAGAGAAAAAAACTTCGTGATGCAAGCGAGATCGAGCGAGGAATGCTCGGCGGATGCTGCGACGAGGAGATAGTCTCGGACTCGCGACTCACGACTCACTCAAACTCTAAAAACTTTGAATGCCAAATAACCTCGCAATGCTAGTATTTATAATATCCTAGCGGGTCATCACGGTTACAACTTTTTACTTGGATACTTGAGACAATGAGAAACGAGACCTCGGATAGGCCATCATGCAAGATTCCGATCACGAGGGTACTTTAAAGTGAATAACCGGGAAAATGTACCTAAGATTCGGGCAAGTGGGGGACGACCACTTGTTATCTCGTCCCTTGGAGGCTAGTGCCATATGGGGACCGAATCCGGGACCCAATCTAATTATTACACTAAATGACAATCAAGGCCGAATCTAGGACATCGGCTCTTTTATAAAATAATTACACGGTGGAGATTTTTATTCGGATCAAATCCCATGGAAACCGAAAGATAAAATATGTACAATAAAGCAAGATATGCAAGGATTTAAAATGAGTGATCCTTACAATCAATCACTATTTTCCCCTGTCATCGTAGTCGGGGTCATGTTCACGTTCCCGTCTTTCATCTTCTTGTCTTTCTAACAAAGCATCTATGTCGTGAGCAAGTCCTTCGTATGGAACCGATTCATCGAAGCCAATAAGGTGCTTCTTCTCTCGGTACAACGGAAAAATGGAAAAGTATATACATATGGAGGCTCGATCTTGTTCTATCTGACGTATATTACACCTCCGAAACTAACACATAGTTTGAATGACTCACTTTCTTCAATAGGAATCACCTTAGTGTGCCGATGGACAAATTCAAATTCTATAACAAAAATCATTCGACTCCCTACATGCATTTCCCAATGAAAAAGTCCGAAAAAATCAGTAAAAGTTCTATCAAAAAATATTTCTATCTCTAGGAATATACCTAAACAAAAATAATCTAAACCATGGACTCCACCAATTCCTACTAGGGTCAATATCTAATGCATAAAATATGACTTTTACAAAACCATGAATCCTAGCTCTTTTGATGGATAGAAAAATAATCTGCCCAAGTCCAATCTGTTTGTTGGATACAACCGAAATATACGAGATTGGGTTCTCTAGCACAATGCATAGTAGACTCTCCATGGCCTAATCCTATATGGAAATTATTTAGTATATGACCACTTTGCTTCATCGTAATCAAACCATTTTTGAAGTATGACTTGCTTTACTTCTAAAGGAAAAATGGAAAACTTATTAGCAAAACATTCTAAACAAAAACTCATAGTGACGACTATCGCGGACAATGACTTGACTAACTCTTCTAGACTTGGACCGAGCGGGACTGAACCGGAAGCTGGTAGAAGCCTCATGCTTTCGGTGAAGTGGTCTCGAACATCTTTATTTCTTTGACTTCTTCGAACCTTCTCTTGTGAGCATGTCGGCAAGATAATTTTCTGCACGATTTATAAACTATGTCGAAATCAAAACCTTCAAGCCACAAAGTGTCCCACCTCAATATCCTAGTACTCCCTTGTTCTAGCGGTCTTTTTGTTTGCCAAAATGCTTTTCATGTGCTTGAGGTCTATCCGTACAATAAATCTCACACTTTTCAAGAACGAGATGGAATCTCTTAATTCCTCTTTTTACAACAAGTATCTCCTTGTGAGAAGAGGGATACTTTTTTCTCAGTATCATCAAAGGTTCCGAGAGGAATAGGCACACACTAATTCTTTCCCTTCCATGCTTCCGGAGAAGTACGATCGCCCATGTATGATCATAAGCATCTCGTTTCAAGAATGAAAGGAAGTTTAGTATCGAGAAGCTTTAACTTAGGCAATTCATTAATCTTACTTTTAATATTTCGATCTGCTAGAGTCATCTCTTCGTCCATCCCGATGCCTACCTTTTCAATCTTCTTTGTAACACTTTGGTGTCATCAGCTTGATTTTTCATAGAATTGTCCCGATATAATTCGAGACACCCAAGGAATCTCTGCAAAGTTCGACATCCGGAATTACATCGGGAAATTTTAATAAATGTGTAAGAACATGAGGTTGTAGATTAACATGTCCTTGCTCTATATGCGGGACCCAAATAATCTATTCCGACTTTCCCAATTTGAAACTTTTCTTCGAATCGGAAAGTACCGGACCATGTTTAAAGACCAGTTCATAAAACTTCTCTAAGTGCTTTTTATGGCAATTTACATCTCTGCTAAAAACAAGCAAATCATCTATATACACTATGATATACTCCTCCCCCACCAAAAATGTCTTCCATTCTTTTTTGAAATTCGAGGAGCATTTTTCAAGCCAAATGGCAAGACAGGTCCATTGATATTGTCCATGTGGAACAGTGAATGCGACTTTTGTATTTGTCGAGCGGAATGATGCCAATTTGCCAAAACCCACTCTTCAAAATCAAACTTGTTGAAAACATTTGCGTTAGCAATTTTTGGCAAGTAAGAGTTCTTTATTAGGCAAAGGATATCGAATGGGAAGTAATGCATCATTAAGAACCTTGTAATTAATAACAAGTCTTTTCTTACCTCTCTTTTGTTCACTATGCTTGTTGACATAAAAGGCCAGGACAAGCCCAAGGGCTCTTGCGGGGCTCAATTAGTCTCCGGTCTAGCAGTCGGCTGATTTCTTTCTTACACAACTCCCACGTTCGGAAGGACTCATATGATTAGCGCTAGCTTTTTGTGGTTTAGGAACATAACTTTCTTTATATGGAAGAGCCACAAAAATACTTTTCTCTCGTCCAAAAAAGCATCCTGGGGTCTGGCTAGCCATACATTCTTTTCTAAGCTTATTTGAAATTCCTTCAAGAGCTTGAGGACCATGGAGTTCGCATGCTTGAAAATTTTGTTGATCTTTGTGAGATCTTGCAGACCGACTTGAAGTATATCTTTTTCAGCGGTCGTACATTAACCCGATATTCATCTGGAAGATGGTAATTCAACCGGCCTTCTTTAGTGGTGAATGTGGATCCGTTTCTTTGCCAAAAGTGACGGGCAAAAGTTTATCCAAAAAATCTTGTCCTAACAAAAAAATCCGAGCTCGAATCAAAACTATACAAAGTGACCTTCACCTCGTACATTATCCAAAAAGATAGGAAAATCGGGGGCTATATGATTTATTGCCATTAAATCTTTCGTGATAGCCCTGAAAATTGATTTTTGTAGGCCGCCAATAGTAATCGGGGGATATCACCATATTTGCAAACACTACTCATAGCTCCATAATCAACTGGGGCATCCGAGTGTATTCCTTGATCTTGGGTAACTTAATCTTTATAAGAACAACTACTCTATCACCAATTCCCATTATCTTGACATCCTCTAGAAGAGGAACTTTCTTATATTCGGAGGAAAATCTTCAAGAAGCAAACTAGACAATTTAGAATTACAATCATCATAATCGCAATAAGCATTTGAAGTTTGGATGACAAGCTCGAACCATTTCGGTCATAGTGATGATGAATTGATGATTCTAAATCTTTTATCTTTATCCTGGAGGGAACCGATTTTATCCATACCTTCGATGGGCTTTCTCGCAATTTTTAATGGTGTGAACATTGAATCAAATTCCTTTTCAATAAAATCTTCTTCAAATATCTCTCTTCTAGCTTTAGATGGCAATCGCTTCTCTAAGTTTTCTAATTCTTTCCGTCAATCTCCTTCGGGCAAGAAATCGAATCTGGATCAAGTCTGATGCCAATTCATCTTTGACGTGTCGCAATATTCATCGCAGAATCTTCGAAGGATTGAAATGAAACATTTTTATATCGGGTATAAAGGTTTCTTCGAATCGGGAAGAATCGGTATCCAAATTTAATTGCCCGATATACGGCATGTCATCTCGTAAAGTCATTGTTAGAAGAAGAAGAACTTGATACTTCAAAAAAACCTCACCATCGGAATGAGATATGAGATCCCATTCTTTTGGGTCATGAACTCGTAGAGAAAATATCCATAATTTTCATCTGTTTTTTTATCCTTCTTTTCTCTACATGTGTTGCATAATGACCTTCTTTTTCCACAAATAAAACAAGTAACATTCTTTGAAGGTCTTGATCTTTTCTTGAATACTATCCTTCGTTTGAAAAATTTCTTGGAAGGATAATATTTCTTCTTTACGGGAATATATTTTCCGGGCTGACAAGAACAATGATCTTTGGATTTTTTTGACAACTTTGTATTTAGACTTCTTATGACATCCAAAATCATATGTTTCGGGTGAAAATTATTGCATAACTTGGTACTGACATGCATCCGTTTTTTTAAAATTCTTTTTGGCTTTCTCGGCCACACATTCCTTTTGTAGAATAATAACAATCAATTGATGTCCTGCAACAAAAGATAGATTCTCAATATTGACTCTATTCAGCTCAAAATACCTGATGTATCAAATGCGGAATTTTTCCGTGCATAGAGGCAATATAGTACCTCGGATATGCAATATTATGAGGATCTTGAGCTTAGTACAACAACTTTTGCATAGTGCAAAAGTATTATGGCGATATAGTCAATATTACACAATCTTTGAGATAAAAACATTTGTGCATGATGTGTCGAGTCTTTCGGTACTATTCCAACAAATTCATGTTTCATGGCATCAAATAAAGCCTTTAAGGGATCTATTTCATGTTCAACTATTTGAGTCATTTCCCTATTCGAAAGTTTATCCCACCATTGTTTGACAATACCAAGAAAAGACCGGACAATCAGTAGTAACTATGTCGGACCAACTTCCTTTTGTTTTAGCCTTTTTCCGTAATTCCCAAGCATGGATATTATGCAAAACATTGATTACTTCCTCATGGCTTAGCAGTCAATATTAACAAGCAAAGTGTTTCCATATCCTTTGCTAGCGAGTTTTCAAACTTTGGCGAGCAGTATTTTGCGCTTTTTACGAGTATCTACCAAAAGGACTAGAAGCAGAGGCTTCATGGGCGTAGTTTCTTCTTGGCCTCTCGTTAGCTTTGTGTGAGAAGAAAAAAAGGGCTCATGTCCGTCTCTTTTAGAACTTGGTTCACCTTGTGCGGGTTCTCCAGTGGTTCTAGAAGTCCCCGAAACTCACGACATGGCTAGTATATCTTTTTGAGCGAGATGGTTGACCATTTTCAATCAAACTTCTAAGACTCACATATTTCTTAGGCAATTTGTAGCTTTCAATAGCAGAAATCCTTTTAGCCTATTTTTCATCAAATCTGTTTTCTCTCTCGAGCTAAAATTAGTCCTTTTTGAATCTTTTTTTAAGCTTTGTAACATTAGTATTCTATACCCCTTTAAAAATAATGCTCTTTTGTGAATCCGAGGTTTTCGAGAGCTGAGGAGGAGAATCTTAGTTTTGAAGCTGGATAAGTCTACTTCTCTATAATGAGGAGGAGAAGTAGGTTCGGGTAGAGCATCCCTCAAATGCTTTCTAAGGATTTTGCAATTATGCCCATATTAGAGTTTATATAATTCAATTTCGTTGGGTATGTTCATTACTGGATTCCTAAGACTTCATTATAACCATAATGCATCTTCTTAATATGTTCCTTAACTTCTAAAACATCCCCGGCAAGGTCATCAATATTACGTAACATGCACACAATTTGATAGTTTGTGTAATTGTGCACATTTTTCTGATTCCAAAGTCGATCCGGTTCCCATTACAGATTTAGTATGTAACCATTGCATATCGCCTCTTATGGTTCCATTCTTGAAAGTTCTTCTTGAACTACCGATATCTAAATATCTCTCATTGATCTTTACGAGACAACTCTCGTTGAGCTCCCGGGGAAGGAAAGCTTTTATATCGGTATCATAACACGAGATTCATGCTTTGGAGATTCAACTCGGAAATTTGAAGAAGATGATGGAACACAAACCGACAATCATTACCTATATGGGAGGTAGACTTTCGGGATTTTCTCTTGGAACGGAAGAAGCAGGATATCCGACAAAACGGACTTCGTGAAGAACTGGAATAGTTTCATGGGAAATGGATCTAGATCGGAATAGTTACATTAAACGACTATTACAAAATGGAAATTACAGCTCCGTGATGCAAGCAGTCGAGCAGCACGTTTGCGGATGTAGAGCGAGGAGATAATTTCAAACACGGACTCGAATATTACAAACTTAGAGAAAAAACTCACGTGATGCAAGCATATTTCGAAGCGAATGCTCGCAGATGCAGAAACGGAGATAGTCTCGGACTCGTACTCACGACTCGCCTGAAACTCTAAAACTTTGAATGCCAAATAACCTCGCAATGCTAGTATTTATAATATCCTAGCGTGTCATCCGTTACAACTTTTACCCAGGATACTTGAGACAATGAGAAACAGGACTCGGATAGGCCATCATGCAAGATTCCAGATCACGAGGGGTACTTTAAAGTGAATAACCAGGAAAAATGTACCTAAGATTCGGGCAAGTGGGGACGACCACTTGTTATCTCGTCCCTTGGAGGCTAGGCCATATGGGGGACCCGGGAATCGACCCAATCTAATTATTACACTAAATGACAATCAAGGCCGGAATCTAGGACATCGGCTTTTTTTATAAAATAATTACACAAAGGAGATTTTTATTCGGATCAAATCCCACTGAAACCGAAAGATAAAAATATGTACAATAAAGCAAGATATGCAAGGATTTAAAAATGAGTGATCCTTACAATCAATCACTATTTGCCCCGTCATCGTAGTCGAGGGTCATGTTCACGTTCCCGTCTTTCATCTTCTTGTCTTTCTAACAAAGCATCTATGTCGGGAGCAAGTGCTTCGTATGGAATTGATTCATCAAGCCAATAAGGTGCTTCTTCCTGCAGTACAACAGAAAAATGGAAAAAGTATATACATATGGAGGTCGATCTTGTTCATCTACAAATATTACACCTCTAAAACTCGACACATAGTTTGAATGACTCACTTTCTTCAATAGGAATCACCTTAGTGTGCCGATGGACAAATTCAAATTCTATAAAAAAATCATTACTGGGAATGCTACATGCATTTCCCAATAGAAAAAAGTCTCGCAAAAAATCAGTAAAAAGTTCTATCAAAAATATTTCTATCTCTAGGAATATACCTAAACAAAAATAATCTAAACCATGGACTCCACCAATTCCTACTAGGGTCAATATCCAATGCATAAAATATGACTTTTTACGAGAACCATGAATCCTAGCTCTTTGATGGATAGAAAAATAATCTGCCCAAGTCCAATCTGTTTGTTGGATACAACCGAAATATATAGGATTGGGTTCTCTAGACAATGCATAGTAGACTCTCCATGGCCTAATCCTATATGGCAATTCTTTAGTATATGACCACTTTGCTTCATCGGAATCAAACCATTTTTGAAGTATGACTTGCTTTACTTCTAAAGGCAAAATGGAAAACTTATTAGCAAAACATTCTAAACAAAACTCATAGTGACGATCATCTGCAGACAATGACTTGACTAACTCTTCTAGACTTGGGACCTGAGTCGGATGAACTAAATCGGTAGAAGCCTCATGCTCTGTTGAAGTGGTCTCGAACATCTTTATTTCTTTGACTTCTTCTCGAACCTTCTCTTGTGGGCATGTCGACAAGATAATTTTTCTCGCACCGATTTATAAACTATGTCGAAATCCAAAACCTTCAAGCCACGATGCCCACCTCAATATCCGGTACTCCCTTTGTTCTAGCAGTCTTTTTGTTTGCCAAATGATTTTCATGTGCTTCGTGTCTGTCCTAACAATAAATCTCACACTTTTCAGAATCAGATGGAATCTCTTAATTCCTCTTTTTTATAGCAAGTATCTCCTTGTGAGAAGAGGGATACTTTTTCTCGATTATCATCAAAGGTTCCGGAGGAATAGGCACACACTAATTCTTTCCTTCCATGCTTCGGAGAAGTATGGTCGCCCATGTATGATCGGAAAGCATCTCTGTTTCAAGAATGAAAGGAAGTTTAGTATCAGAAGCTTTAACTTAGGAAATTCATTAATCTTACTTTTAATATTTTTTGATTGCTAGAGTCATCTCTTTTGTCCATCCCGATGCCCGCTTTTTCGGTCTTCTTTGTAACACTTTGGTGTCATCGCCTTGATTTTCATAGAATTGTCCGATATAATTCGGACACCCAAGGAATCTCCGCAAAAGTTCGACATCCGGAATTACATCAAGAAATTTTAATAAATGTGTAAGAACATGAGGTTGTAGATTAACATGTCCTTGCTCTATATGCGGGAAACCAAATAATCTATTATGACTTTCCCAATTTGAAACTTTTCTTACGAATCCGAAAGTACCGCACCATGTTTAAAGACCCAGTTCATAAAACTTCTCTAAGTGCTTTTTATGGCTATTTACATCTCTCGCTAAAAAACAAGCAAATCATCTATATACACTATGATATACTCCTCCCCACCAAAAATGTCTTCCATTCTTTTTTGAAATTCGAGGAGCATTTTTCAAGCCAAATGGCATGACGAGTCCATTGATATTGTCCATGTGGAACGATGAATGCGGTTTTGTATATGTCAGCAAGAATGATGCCAATTTTCCAAAACCCACTCTTCAAATCAAACTTCGTCGAAAACATTTGCGTTAGCAATTTTGGCAAGTAAGAGTTCTTTATTAGGCAAAGGATACCGAATGGGAAGTAATGCATCATTAAGAACCTTGTAATTAATAACAAGTCTTTTCTTACCTCTCTTTTGTTCACTATGCTTGTTGACATAAAAAGGCTTTGGACAAGCCCAAGGGCTCTTGCGGTGGCTCAATTAGTCTCCGGTATAGCAAATGGCTGATTTCTTGCTTACACAACTCCCGTTCGGAAGGACTCATATGATTAGCGCTAGCTTTTTTGTGGTTTAGGAACATAAATTTCTTTATATGGAAGAGCCACAAAATACTTTTCTCTTGTCCGGAAAGCATCTAGCTCGGCTAACCATACATTATTTTCTAAGCTTATTTGAAATTCCTTCAAGAGCTTGAGGACCATGGAGTTCTCGCATGCTTGACAATTTTGTTGATCTTTCTGTGAGATCTTGCAGGCCCTCATACTGAAGTATATCTTCTTCTCGTCGTCTGTACATTAACCCGATATTCACCGGAAGATGGTAATTCAACCCGGCCTTCTTTAGTGGTGAATGTGATTTCGTTTCTTTGCCAAAAGTGACAGGGAAAAAAGTTTATTAAAAAAATCTTGTCCTAACAAAAAACTCGAGCTCGAATCAAAACTATACAAAGTGACCTTCACCTGTACATTATCCAAAAAGATAGGGAAATCGGGGGCTATATGATTTATTGCCATTAAATCTTTCGTGATAGCCCGAAAATTGATTTTTGTGGGCTGCCAATAGTATCGGGGATAGCACCATATTTGCAAACACTACTCATAGCTCCATAATCAATGCTGGGCATCCAGTGTATTCCCTTGATCTTGGGTAACTTAATCTTTATAGGAACAACTACTCTATCACCAATTCCCATTATCTTGACATCCTCTAGAAGAGGAACTTTCTTATATTCGGAGGAAAATCTTCAAGAAGCAAACTAGACAATTTAGAATTACAATCATCATAATCTGCAATAAGAATTTGAAGTTTGGATGACAAGCCGAACCATTTCGGATCCTAGTATGATGAATTGATGATTCTAAATCTTTTATCTTTATGCTTTGGAGGAACTGATTTTATCCATACCTTCCGATGGGCTTTCTGAAATTTTTAATGGTGTGAACATTGAATCAAATTCCTTTTCAATAAAATCTTCTTCAAATATCTCGTCTCTCTAGCTTTAGATGGCAATCGCTTCTCTAAGTTTTCTAATTTTACGTCGATCTCCTTCGAGCAATGGCTCGAACTCGGGATCAAGTCATGCCAATTCAGCTTTGACGATCGCAATCTTCATCCGCCAAATCTTCGAAGAGGGATTGAAATGAAACATTTTTATATCGTATAAAGGTTTCTTCCGAATCGAAGAATCGTATCCAAATTTAATTGCACTGATATTTGGCATGTCATCTCATAGAGTCATTGTTAGAAGAAGAAGAACTTATACTTCAAAAAAAACTCACCATCAGAATGAGATATATATAAAGAGTATGTGCCAACTCTAGGTTGAGCACGAAAGGAATTATATATCACGTTCAGATTAGTGGGCTATAAAATGAATTCAAATCGACCATCTCTTAAATGATATTAAACTAGTTTAGATTAATCTTAACTCTTGATCTACCGAGGGCTAAGAGTGATCAAATCTATTGATCTTAAGAGATTTGATCCCTCTTGACACTTGGTAGATCCAGAGGTAAGATGGATCTAGGTTGATATAATTCTCCCTTTAAATATGCTATATTCCACATGAATACCATGAGTTCTCATAAAGCTGGATGTCAAGAAACACTAATAATAATTTATGAAATTTAATACAAAAAATATTTATTTTTATTTTTTATTTTATTTTATTTTGTCAAAAGTTAAAATGTTTACATTACATTACAAGTATATACATATTAGAGTGAAGAGTGTCTCTTTGCGTAATTAAATTAAATTAATTAAGGGCGGAAACGTGAAGCCGGTTACACTTTTGTGAGAATGTGAGGTAGAAAAATTGTTTCGGCAATAGTTCGGCCGAACTTTCTTAGAAAGTTCGGCCGAACTTTTGAGTCCGTTTAGATTGACGGCACAGTGACGGCACAGCAAACAGAATTTTTGCCGGAGGTTTGGAAAACCGGCAATAGGAGTTCGGCCGAACTTATTTAAAAGTTCGGCCGAACTCGTTTTTATATATAAACCGCCCGCGAAAGCAGTAAGGTTACTGTTTTCATTGTTGGCGCGCGATTTTTGCTGGTCTGTTGCTGATTGCCGCGTTGCTGCTGGTCTGTTGCTGATTGCCGTGTTGCTGCTGGTCGAGTTGATTGGCGAGTTGCTGCTGTGTGCTGGTCGAGCTGCTGTGTGTCTGGTCGAGCTGATTGCCATCGTTAAAATCTGCTACGTCCGCCATCGTTAAGATCTGGTATGTTCCGTAAATTGCAAACACAAAATAAATCTTGTATGTTCTGTAAATTGCAAACAAAAAAAATCTTGTATGTTCTGTAAATTGCAAACAAAAAATTGAAGAGAGAAACTGAAAAGTTTGAAAAGTTAAAGTTTCAAATTTAATAAATTTAGAAGTTACTAGAAGTGAAAGCAGAGAGTTCCTATATTTTGCCTCATGTCTAATTCCATATGACCTTTGCTGTACCTATATGCTCCTTTTAATTTTCAAATAAAGTCAGTCTTCTTGAAAGAATGTGTCTGAAATAGAGTATCACCACAGCTCCACAAATTTTTTTTAATCCTTCAAAAAGTCTCCACGAGATCAAATTTATCACAGGTCTGAAATATGAGTCTGAGCCTCTGCATTTGTTATAAGGATGAGAGAGTCGTTGTTACAGGACCGAGACGGAGATATGAACTCGTATTATCCCACATAAATATGAATCCGAGATGCAATATTTACTGGTTTGATTCATGTATAGGTCCGAGCCTTTATGACTGTTCTTTGTCCCAAAGTCTGAGTGAATGTCCGAGCTCTACACAAATCGAAATATTGAAATATAGTTTGGATTTTACCATGACTCTACCCACAGGCAGTTATATGACAGTACAAGTTCTAGCACAGTCTGAGGTAAAGCTTCTTATTTACCACAAAATTATCCAAGCTACTGTTGTAGTCTCCTTCACGAGGCATAGAAATAACAGTGTTATGACATAGTCAAGATATAAAGGTAGAGCTGCCAAAATTCAGAAACAATACATAGTCTGAGTCACAGGGGTCATCACAGTTCAATTATGAAGCCCAAGGAGTATACACAGTTAGTTCAAAATAATTATGCCATTGTCCACGTTGTCTTGTAGATTTCGAACCCATTAAAAAATATTCATTGTTTCCCTTTCTTCTTTAACTACAAACTATCTTCACTGCAATTAGAAATCTGAACCACTTTCTATTCTGCCCATCCAAAAATCTCAGAGATGAATATACGAAATTCTGTCTCTCAAATGAAAATTTTGTCCACATATTTATAGTGGTTTGCAAAATTTGAAAGGACACATCTGTTTGGAGGGAGGCCGACGTGAATGTGTGAATGTAGGTCGGCTGGCCAAAAAATAATATTTTTCTAACTTAAAAATTCATTTTCTCTTAGGATATTTGGAGTTAAGAGTTGAGTGAGGGCTTTTTAGAAAGAGGGAAAAATCCTCTTTAATATGGCATAGGATTCATTTGTAAAGGATTCCTCCAAGCTTTCCAAAACTAATTTTCTTTGTGATTGCTTTTGAAATATTTACGTTGTCTTTTAGATTTGAATGAAAATTTGTGCCAGACCTTATAAATCCATTACCACAAGATTTATTTCCACTAAGGGAGAACCATATATTCCTTAACATCCATATATTGAAAAAATTGTTGCTTTAATTTGCTTTACACATGACATACATTGAAACATTTAAAGTCAATCTTAGCAAAAAAATTGTTTTAGTTTCAAGATGGGGTATGCACAAGATTAGAAACTTTGAAGGGAAAACACCATCAAATAGAATGCAAACGTAGCAGTATTCTATGGCTACTAAAAAAACACATTATTTTCCCTTCATGTATATCTTTATTGTGTTTTACTCTAATTTAACTATATTCAAAGTTTAATAATTACACCAAGTAGCATGGAACACTAGCTATGTAGCCTTCTTAATAAAGTTTGATCATTTATCATACATGAATGTTATGTCATAATAATTATGTCATATGGAGGTTCATAAAATGTGTAATGATCTATTATTTAAGGTATAGTCAGTTTTAGGTGAGGATAATGAATATGATGTTAGTAAAACATCATCCACATAACTATTAAGTAATAAAAAAGAATCATTATTAATAATCTTTTATCATTTATCATACATAAATGTTATGTCATAATAATTGTGTCATATGGAGGCTCATAGAATGTGTAATGATCTATTATTTAAGGTATAGTCAAATTTAGGTAAGGATAATGAAGATGATGCTATTAAAACATCATCCTCATAAATATTAAGTGATCAACATATAAACTTCATATACGTGATTTTTTCTTTGTTATGATTGTTGTGACATGTGTTGTGGTTTGGTTGTTTTTTTTATACATAAGTGAAGGTATGCTTTAATGATTAAGTGTTTGTAATTTGTTTTCAAATATTTGAATTTGAGTTTGTAGTTGGAAATTTCAATTATTATGAATGTATAGCTTTGGGAATTTTGCACTGATTAAAGAAATTTTTGAGAAATGATATGATATTATTTGCTAGAAAATATTTAATAAAGGATATTTTTTAGGAATGCTATGATACTATTTGCTAGAAAATATTTAATAATTTTGTATCCTCTATGAAACAATTATAATACTATTGTGTTACATTTTGTTGGAATTCTTGATTTTTTTTTTTTTTTTTATAAAAGGACAATTTCCAATAGAAGATCAAATAATGATGACATTAAATATGGATGTGCATAGAGGAGATATTCGAGGACGCTACAAAAAACAAAAGAGCCCATGCAACTGTTAATTCAACTTTTTTGTTTGAACATGTATCAATGTTTAGCCATATATAAATAGACATACTTCTTGGAAGGAAGATTATGGCTCCACCTCTGCAAACCCTTGCTTGAGAAGCACCATCGAAAAAACCAGTCGTTGGATAGTATGAACTAGGAGGAAAGCTAAAATATTTGATTTTGGTATGTCTCTTGGGCTTGATATAGTCTGAAAAAAATCCCACAATATCGCCTTGAATACCATTGGTTTCCTTTGGTATAACTACAAAAATGATTGTGTTTTTGTCCTTCCATATTCCCCACGCTATCAAAACAAGAATGGTTTTAAAGGTGCCCATATTTTTTTCCCACCAAAGGAGGCAATGATCCAATGGTTCAATAAGATTAATAGCTTTTAGGTTTATAGCTCCAAGGACATATAGCGAGAGGGATTTTGAGTAAGCACATTTAAAAAATAAATGTACTACAAATTCAGAACAATTTAAACAAAGAAGGCCTATATTTGGACCATAAATGCCTTTCCACGTCATTTGCTCCCCCATATAAATTTGATTTCTTAAGGCCAACCAAATAAAACATTTTAATTTTGAGGCAATAGACCAGTTCCTCGTCTTTATGTGCCACCAACTAGATTTTTTCTGTACATAGCTTTCAGAGACTGCATAATAAGCATGATGGGTTGTGATTTGCCCAAAATATTGATTCCATGCCCAGACATAATTTTCTTCCTCCTCCATTAAAGTGATGTGGCCACCAATAATATTCTTAATAAAACCATTTTAGTCCTCAGCAAGTAAACCAATTAGACTCAGGTCATAAATATTCATCCATATAATGGTTGAAGCCTGATTCAAGGAGCAACAAAAAATTGATAAAGATTGGAGATTCCACGAGATTCAAGAAGACCAATAAGCTCAGAAGATAAATTTGACACAACACCTCAAATTATTGGAAAGGATCCTAGCTTTACCTTATCTCCCTTACAAACCTTCCATTTCAACCATTTTTTGATCCAACGAAAAGGTGTAATCATTCCCCTCGATACAATTGATCCAGTAATATGGTTGCATGTCCTAAAGGACCTAAACTAATCCATGATCGACTGACTATGAAAAATATTTATCCATGATGATTTTTCTCCAGATGTTGTCCCCAATGATTGTCCTCCAAGAACTTTCCATGGCCAACGCTAAGCCAAATCATTGAAGCTTTTGGAAGCCCCACCCACCATTGTGATTGGGCTGAGCCCACATGTCCCACTTGAGAAAATGCTTAAGAGGACTACACTTTCTATCATTCCATAGAAAATTACTCATGCATTTTTGGATCTTGTTAATAGTGGACTTTGCAATCTTTGTTAGAGTAAACTAATACACAAGTAAACCTTCCAGAGTTGACTTGATAAAAGTCATCCATCCCCCTAAAGTGAGCCATCTATAACACCAATTATTAATCTTTCCTTCAACCCTCTTAATGAGCCAACCCCAATCCTCGGCTCTATATTTGTTGCATTTAAGTGTGTCTAACATAACTCTACTTTCAACATCTTGCTTCATGCAACATGCACCATACTTTGAATTTACAAAGACCTGAATTCTCCAGCCCCCATTAAAATGACCCTACAAGTTGATTATTTCAGTTTTTTCACTCTATAAGCATCAACGTACGATTATGCATGATGGAGAATCTCTAGCGCTTTCCCTTGTTAATATATTTAACAAGGGAAAGCGCTAGATATTCTCCATCATGCATAATTGTACATTGGATTTGGTGATAATTGTCTCCATATTTTGGCTTTCTGACCCGCAAAACATAATTATTTTAGAAGGGAGGGAAGGAGGGATGATCACATTGACTTGCTTGATGACTTGTCTATGAAGATTAACTACCTCAAGAACTATTTTTTTGCGTAGGGAAAGACACATTCCCATGTCTGAGCATGAAAACGTTCTTTGATATTGTTAATGCCTCTAGTGTTTACTTCTACAAGTTCTATAGGCAGAGTCTGTAAAGGGCCAGGTAGCCTCTGGATCTCATCTTTTATGAAACGTGACATATCTAGTAAATGCCCCTGCAGTCAATCTTTGGAATGGATCTAAATAGAAGTTCTTCATTTTAATATCCGTAAAACACAACAACTTTAAGGTAAACTATGTACATGTTCCATTCATCATGAACACAAACCTCACAAGCCTCCTTGGCTTTGGAGCATTTTCCATGTTTTCCATAACCAAGACTCAAATAATTAGGCCCTTCTTGAAGAACATTTGGCTCAACTATGCCTTGTACGTGCTTGCCTTTAAAACCCTTTACTTTCATAGCACATTTTCATCAAAAAATTTCTCAAAAGCATGTACACATTCATTTTCAGAGGAAATTGAAGGTACTCTAATGTCTCTAATGTCTCTCAAAAGCACGTACACATTCATTTTTAGAGGAAATTGAAGGTAGAAACCAATCTAGCTAATTCTTCTAACTAACCTTGACTAAAATGAGCTAAATTGTACTTTGATACGAACTTTATTTAAATTGTCCACCCCACATTAGGCACCAATGATTATAACCTTTAATGGGCTAGCACTGGTTTGTATTCATCATCTCAAAATGACCTAGTAGATGAAAAATTATCATGTTTGTAATCATCGTTTCACGCCATCTACATATGACCCTTCTACACATTATATGATTGAATTTATGGTAGGTCATCTCTTCTATCTAGACCATGATTGATTGTGACATTAGGTGAATAAAGGAAATTTGATAAGGAAGGGATTAGTATAAGTTTGTCCTCCTCCACGCACTCCATATCTAGTGATTGCCTATTTTTTCTCTTCCAACATTTTATTTTGGAAATTCATTTTGGTAGTTAATTCTACTAATAGTCACAACACACTTGGAAGTCAAAGAAATTGTTATATACACTACTAAACTCAATTAACATTATTTTTTATTAGACTTTACAATAACAAACAACGTAGAGTTCATTAATGTAGTAGTGTATATGATAAATTTTATATGTATAGTGGTGTGGCTATCGATAAAATTAGCTGCTAATGAATTTCGAGAATAGAAAGTTGGAAGTGGAAAATTGAGAAATCACTAGCTATGGGGCGGATGGAGGAGGACAAACTAGAAACTATCTTCTGCTTATAAATTGTATTTTATTCACCTATTGTCACAATCATTCATGGGATAGGTAGAGAGGATGACATTTCAAAAATTCATGCATATAATATGTAGAAGGGGTCATGTATGAGATGGTGTGAAGTGATGATGATGGACATGGTAAATTTTCATGTGCCAAGTCATTTTTAGATGATGACAAACCAATATTAGCCATTTTAAGGTTATAATCATTAACAAGAAATATGGGTAAGGAAATTCAAAGTGCCAAATTCTAAGGAACAAGCCATATTTGCTTCTCAAAAACTTTATTTGATATATTCTTAAAAAACCAAGTACAAATTTTATTAATCCTAGAATCATGCTTTACATAAGGTAAAATTGGGGAACTCATGACTTGTACTATAGATAAAAAAAACATTTAAACTTACCAAAAAATATATGATAAAAATTGGCAAACTAGATACCCTTAAGCTCAAGGGGATATAATCATTCTTGCCTTCCATATAGATAATGAAAATGATTGTTCTAAGTCTCATGTTGCTTCTCATGTTATTTTATAAACCTTGGTTGGAAAGAAAAATATGAGGGCAGAAATGTAAGAAATATAGAACATACTGGATTTAACAGCCCCAAACTGGATTTTACTTCGAGGTATTGATTTTTTGAAGTCTATTTTGTGAATGTTGACCAATAGATATATATCATGGAGGATGAAAGACGAAGATCGGCCAAATCCCATATGGAGGCTCAGGGATTGGAGGATGTTCACGGTATTTAAATATAATCTTAAATCTCCATACATGTGTGTAGGTATGGAATTGATTTTTTTATTAACTTTGTGAGTGAAATTAGTTGTTAATAAGTTTCATATTTTAATTTTTAGGAGGCAAGAGGAGAAGGCTTTCTACTCCATCAATGGAGCGTGGCCAAGGTTCAACCGGTCGAAGTAGCAGGGTGCGGGAAGGGGGTGATATTTATTCCCCCGAAGGCCAGCAATCAACGGCTGCTGGTTCTCAACAGGGTCACTGTGGGTCTGGTTCTCAGTAGCATCATTTTGGGGCTGGTTCTCAGCAGGGGCATGTTGGAGATGATGTTAACCAACAACATCAAGGTTGCCATCAATTTCAATATTTTTTCATTAAATTTTTACAACTTTTTTTACACGTGTTTTTTCTAATATATGAAATTATATATATATTGATGCAGAGGCTGAAAATTTTTGAGCCAGTGGTCAAAAAAGACGCAGGGCAGCGTGCTACATTGAAGAAGAAGGCTGTCAACCTAGCACAACTTATCCAGCTGAGATTACTGATATACCATGGGAAACGAACATGGCGGAATGCACCTTACAAAGGTGTCAAAGCCTTTATGCAAAATTGCAGAGAGATCTCCAGGATTTGACTCTACCTGCTGAGAGTAGACAACGCCTACAGATAGTTACACATTCATTGAGTGAAATGGTAAAAGTGTACAAAGATTTGGGGCCAACCACTGATTCATTTGTAGAAGTGATGAGAAAGAGAAGAGAAACAGTGATAGGTCCCGATAAATGGCAGGACATAAAAAAAAAGTGACAAGAGAGCAGGCTAAGTCAATGTTTAATTATAAGGAAGGGCCAAAAAGAAAGATGTTGAAGTTGCAGTATTTCAAGCACCCAGACAAAGCAAAATATTTGTATAGTCGACATCTTGTGGCCTTTGGAAGGCTTCCATGGAACGATGAGGTTCCTCTTTATTTCACACAAATGTTTTATGCAGAATTTTTTTTGGATATGAAACCAGACTACAATGACCTTCCTTCAGAATTTTTTGGCCCGGGGAGAGGTCGATTATGTCAACGTAATGGCGCTAAGCGAGATGTGGAGTTGCCTCGCCCTAAGCCGCCATTGGTGAGTCGACCGTCTCGAGTCGAAACCTTGCGATCAGAGATGGATGCGACTTCTCAAATAAGTCGTGAAGCAAGAGATGTTATGATCGAAAATGTTCATAGCAGATTGAGTGGAGTCGATCTTGGCTTAAATCGACAAAGAGCACGTGAAAATGCACGTGCCAATTTTTTTTATCATACAGATGAGGAGATTTACAACATGAATGTTGAAGATCTCCGAACATACACAATAAATTGTCGCAATGGTCTACAAGACCTAATTTTTCGTGAGGAAGAGGGCACCGGAACGTTATGTGTTAGTGACCTTAGGATTTGAAATTATATTTACATATACATGTGTACAATTTGTAATAAATACATGTGTATGTACACATGTATACATTTATTTGTATGTGTACATTAATCTAACAAAAAGGTATGATTATATGTTAAAACACCATTTGCAATTCTCAGGCATGATGCGTGATGAAAATGTTAATATTACGTTCGGGACCTCTGGCTCAAACAATGCAGATGGGTCTGCCCATCATGATATGTTGGCACATGTATGTTAGTGTTTTTTAAGTGACTCTAAAATAAATAATTGTTGCCACACATGTACATGTATGTATATATATTTAATTCGATAAAATGTTTTAACAGGTACCGATTCCGTGTGATGTTTTTGGGATGTTGGTACCTTCTTCTTCTTTAGGAGATATACCTTCTACTTCATTGGGAGATGCACAAGTATGGACAATTTTTCACAAGTTCAAAATTTATGTTACCTCAAAAAGTTCCATAAAAAATTGAGATATATAGAGAGAGATCTATATTTTGAGTTATTTAAAAATTTTTGAATTTAGGTTTGTATAGAAGATTTTTTTAATCCGAGGACTTTAGCGACGGAGATAGGGACATCCACAGCATTTGAAGAAGTTGTCTTTAGTTCTTTTTTTAATATTATTGTTCAAATAAGTTTATATATATGTACACACGTGCATTTTCATTTGAAAGTTTTTAATTTATATAAATTATTTCTGTATATATATATATATTTATATTTAACTGTACATGTATATTGTACAGGTTACCACTAGAGATGTTTCTATGGCAGATCTTGTTCATCAAATGGAGAGGCAACCTTACGAGGTATTGTGCGATTTTTTTGTTATATTTTGTTTTTTACATGAAGTTCTAGATATATATATTCTCGTTCATTTTTAAAACTTCAAATTTTAATGTTCAAGTACATGTACATTGTGTATGTAGGTTTTCCATTTACAAGATAGCGAGCCAACTCAGACCCAGAGGCTAGATCTTCCATTTGACGGACAAGATATACAGTAGATTTGATTTTATTTCAAAATTTAGATGGTTTTAAAATTTTTTAAACTTGATACAGTTTGATACTTGAGTGAGATTTACAATTTTTGGACATATTTTATTACAATATGTTTTTTGGACATATTTTTGGACATATATGTTAAATGTTTTTGTTGGATAGTTGAATTATAATTGGCATGGCATGTGATATTTAATGTTAAATGTTTTTGTTAGATAGTTGAATTATAATTGGCATGGCATTTGAAGTTTTTAAAACTACATGAATGATAGAATGTGAACCTACATTTTCACATGTGGTAAATTGAAATGTTACTTGTAACAAGACAATCCCCATTGATTTCATTACATTATATGTTGATTTCTGATTTGATATAATTGCATACATATGATGGTACATTACTTGTAAAGTCATTGGATTAATAACTTGTTCATTGATTTCGGTGTTCTTTGGATGGTTTTAGTACTTTTGGCATGTGAATGTGAAGTAATGTTGTCATTGAATTACATTTGACATTTGATATTTAATGTTAAATATTTTTGTTGGATAGTTGAATTATAATTGGCATGGCATGTGATATTTAATGTTAAATGTTTTGTTGGATAGTTGAATTATAATTCTAATGGTATCTGAAGTTTTTAAAACTACATGAATGATAGAATGTGAACCTACATTTGCACATGTGGTAAATTGAAATGTTACTTGTAACAAAACAATCCGCATTGATTTCGTTATGTAGTATATGTTGATCTCTGATTTGATATAATTGCATGTATGATGGTACATTACTTGTAAAGTCATTGGATTAATAGTGTTCATTGATTTCAGTGTAAGCGCAAAAAATTATTGACAATGTAGAATGATTTTTGTGTTATAATAATTAAACATAATAATATTGGAGAGCAAGAGAGACTTGAGGTATGGTGTTTACTACAAGAGTTTGAGCTAAATATTTAAATGGTTTATCTATCTTTCATAAAATAGTTTAATATTGATCACAAGAATTAAGAGAATGTCTCGGTCCATCATTGGTATGGTCCATCATAGAATGATCATCCATGTCAATGACTCTTAAGTCTATCTTTCCAAACCATGACCCTACTCTCACATGTGTGCTTTTCATGACACCAGTCGTGCTACTTTTATCCTTGAGTTGATTGCCTTGAAAGCACTCAACTCTTTCTCGATGCTAGCCTTCCTCTTTCTAAGAGATGAAGCTGCCTTTCGACTTAGGAAGCTATGGGTAGCCCCGTGTCTATCAAAGCAGAGAACGTTTTCCCATGTACGGTTGTAGACATGAATCTCAAGTCCAAGGAACTTTCATCATCATTCCTCCTTGTCTTGTGCCTTACTTTTGCAATCTTCTTCAACATTTCCTCTTCCAATATGTTTTTCGAACTAGCCCTTGGCTTAACAGTGCTTTTCACATATCTCTTCTCATGAAGCTCCATATAACAATTTGATCTTGGGCTTGCTTGAATTGGTTCAAGCTCTTTCTTTTTCGAATTATGTCTAATTGCTCCAATACGACATATATTGACTCCTTCCAAACGAAGTGCACCAATCCTCTTAGTGTGGTCATCTTCTTTTCCAAGTGTGCCAACACATGCATTTTCTTTCTTCAAGCCAATAGGTTTCGGATCAAGAAAGTCCCTCTTGATCTTATCTTCCATGTTCTTGACTTTACCCTGCAACGTGGTGCTTATTTCCTTCAAGTGAGCCCTTTCCATAAAGAGTTCTTGAAGTGTTTGTTCACCTTGTCGTATCTCCATGTCAAGCTTTTCAATTTCAGCAGTTTGTCTAGAAAGTCCATCCTTGGAATTTTTTGCGTGAAAAACCAAGTAGGTTGAACCAACGTTGGTCTAGTGCATTGGAATTCATTAAAGAATTGGTCATTGGCGCTGCTTCAAGCTAGGAGTGAGCATCGTCACCAACCTGCTTTGAATATTTTACACTCCCTATGGTGAATGATACTTTAAATTGATTGACATTCTAAGACTTTCGAATTTTTCCGAATGCCAAATGATCTTACAAAGTTACTATTTATAATATTCTAGTAGGTCATTTGGCGACAACTTTTACCAAAAACTTGAAACGACTTTGGCGTGTGATATTTAATTTGTTAAATGTTTTTGTTGCATTGTTGAATTATAATTGGCATGGCTTAACAATGCTTTTCACATATCTCTTCTCATGAAGCTCCATAGAACAATTCGATCTTGGGTCTGCTTGAATTGGTTCAAGCTCTTTCCTTTTCGAATTCTGTCTAATCGCTCCAATACGACATATATTGACTCCTTCCAAACGAAGTGCACCAATCCTCTTAGTGTGGTTGTCTTAGTGTGGCGTGTGATATTTAATTTGTTAAATGTTTTTGTTGGATTGTTGAATTATAATTGGCATGGCATGTGAAGTTTTTAAAACTCCAGTTTTGGATGGTTTCAATCTACATTTTGCATGTGATATTTAATGAACTTTAAATGTTAAATGTTTTAATGATGCATAATATATAATCAAAAGGGTTTTAAGACTTAAAGTTTTGGATGGTTTCAATTTACAACTTAAAGTTTTGGATGGTTTCAACCTACATTTGCACATATGGTAAATTGAAATTATGTTACTTGCAACAAGACAATCCCCATTGATTTCATTATATATGTTGATTTCTAATTTGATATAATTGCATGTATGATGGTACATTACTTGTAAAGACATTGGATTAATAGTGTTCATTGATTTTACTTTAAGCGCAAAAAATTATTGATAATGTAGAACGATTTTTGTGTTATAATAATTAAACCTAATAATATTGGAGAGCAAGAGAGATGAGGTATGGTGTTTACTACAAGAGTTCGAGCGGGGCATTCAGTGACAACTTTTACTAGAAACTTGAAACAAAGAGAATCTATCTTTCGCTAGGACATCATGTAAGATGCTTGACATAAACAGTAAAATTGTACTTAAAAGCCGAGATTCGGGCAAGTGGGGACAACCACTTGTTATCTCGTCCCTTGGAGGCTAGGCCATATGGGGACCGAATCTAACTTTACAAAATAAAGTGAAATAGTTTGTACCATATGGTCGGAGAACATATACAAAAACAATTAATATACAAGAACAATTAATTTCATTCTAGAATATATATATCCAATACATATTTAACATTTTTAATCGATGCACATGTATAGAAAAACTATTTTCAGTGGAAACTAGAGCACGTGCTTGTACCCAAACAATTTGTAACATTTGCAAACCACAAATAACATAAGCAGTTCAATTTTTAGTTGAGTACTGAAAGGTTTAAAAGATAATAAATTGTTGTCCTGACACTTCACTCAAAAAAATTCTAATGGAATTCCATCCTAAATAATCCGTTCATGATCGGATTTTGACATTTTCCATTTCTTAATTTTTGATTTTTTCTTTGATTGAACTTCTATCAACTTTATGCGTGCTGCACACACCAAGTGACTATACTGACAACTTATGGAATCGGGTTCATAGTCTTCAAAGTAAACAAAGTCTCCACTTTGACGAGTTTGTTTGAAAAAATAACCTTTCAGTATAATAGACCCTTTGTCATACTGAAATCCGTGATCATTATAGTCTTGTAATAATTTCATTTTTTGTTTAGTGCAACGCATCAAATAATACTTCACATTTTCATCGTTGTCAATAGGTGCAATTACAGCAAAAACATCTCCTACACAATAAAATAAATTTAACATTTAATTATGCATATTTAAATTTAAATTTGTAAATCTTTAAAAATCATTAAAAAGTAATTCAAATGTTACCTTCTCTAACAAGATCAGAAACTCGATCACCATCGGATGATATTGTAGTTTCATCTGATTCCATTTCTTCAATCATTGCAACATACATTTTTCCCTTTGTATTTAGCTCTGTATGTTTCTAATCGTTCACATACATTTTGTTTTCACAGATGTCATTGGATTTTGTGTTGTCTATGCAAACATCACAAAAACAAGAATATTTTCTTTTATCCAATGCAAACACATTTGTGGAAAATTTTGTTTGAATTGAATGCAATTTTTGAGTCCCTTTTATTGTTCCAACTTCATTTCCAATTGATCTATTTACGTCTCCGATTCCAATATGCCAGAAAAACCTTTATATGGAAAATTAGAAAAAGATTTTGTAAATATGATATCAAAATACAATTAAAAATAATCATTGCATGATAAATGTATAATGTTTAAAATTAGATTACCAATATAAATTAAATTGAATGTACCTTTGCACTTCTCGTGATGGGTTAATCTCATGGCTTAGAGCATTTTTGCACCATTGAACAACTTCTTCAGCGTTCGCAAGTCGGCGTGCAAAGTGGTTCATTTGATATCTTCGAAGTACTCGTTTTATGCATGCTTCTGCACCGTCATGTTCTCCTTTTCCATGGCCAGTCTCAAAGAAATTCCAACAATGTTTAATGGAGGTTTTCTTATGAAGACGACACAACCAAAAAAATGATCGTGCAGATTTGAATTGACCTGCGCATCCGTCTGACCATATCCAATGTTCATTGAATGTTATTCCACGATTTTCAATGAATCATAAATTTTTCCAAAACAATGTTGTACAAAACATGTATCATGCGTACGATCGTCACTGATATAAAAATGATATTCTTTAATGATATGTCTACTTTCACTCGTGCTTTCTATATGATCGACATTTTGTTCAGCATGTCTATATAGAATATGAACGAGCATGGAGACTTGGTCAGAGTGATAGTATTCACTCTGAATTTCTTTTTGTGGAGCAAATGTGTAGTTTTCTGCAAAATCAATCACCGACAAAATGGTTCCTGGTGGAAAAACTTCACGAGATTTTTTGAATTGCAAGTCTTGCCATCGAGCTCTATGGGAATGCATGGTGTATTTGTAAATTTCTGCTTCAAACTTTCTCAAAAAGTCTATTAGAAAAATTTCGTCTTCTCGTAATTCGATTCTTTTAACACTGTCTGCACTTTGAATCGATGTACTGGTATATTCGTATCTCTTCCATTTCACTTTCATGTTGGACAATGATTGATCATTTATATCAATACGATATTTGTTTTGAAATTTAGTCAAATTTCCACAATCATCGCATTTTTTACCACCAACACATTTCTTTTTTGTAAAATAGTTCATCGCTTTCTCTTTCACATAGAATTTGAGATATGAATTCACGGATAGTGGAAGGAGGAGGTGAATCCTTCCATAATGTTCTACCGAAATCAAGGAATGTGTCATAATATAACTCAAATTCCACATGATAACGGCAACAACAAGTGTCGCGTACGGTGGTAGGTTTTACATACCATGGTTTTTGTTGAACAAAAGCACTGAGTGAAACTTGAATTTGACGATTCTCTTCTTTGAACTTGTTGAATAACTCTATTTGAGTGGTTTCCAAGAGATGTTTTTCATGTTCTTCGTATTGATTTCGTGCTATTCTTCTTCGCATCACATGTCTAGCAGTGGGTGAAACACGCGAATTGTTCTTCCAATATTCATATATTATTTTTTTAACATCTTCTCCAAGTCTATCTTTGTATGGTTGCCTACAAATAGCTCTCCAACAAGCGAGTTCATCATTTACGTCTATTTGCAGTCGAAATTTTCGATCTTTGTGCAGAGTTTTTCGCGAGGTTCCGAGTGCTCGTGCCATAGATGTTAGATTCAAACGATTCTCTTGAGTACTTGGTGAAACCATTGCCATTTGTATTCCTCTACGTATATTTGAAACATTTTTATCTCTAGATCTCTTAATTGACTCTATAGCACTACTCATATTTTTTATCACCTCTTCTTTCATTTTTTATCTTTGGTTGATTTTCGAATACCCAATAGTGTCGTCGCTTCTTTTAATTTCCTTGATGATAAGAGACCTTTCAACATTTGAGCTTGAACTGTCACCTCAGTTTTGAAAAACATTTCCAAAATTTTCTCGACACGATATCGTATAATATAGTCAGGTTTTTTATCTCCATATGTGTGAGTGTCGACATTTTCTAACATCTCATTATCGATAGTGATTTCATTTGTACATATTCGAAAAAATAATACATATTCAATAAATAACTAAATTAATAAATATGTCAATAAATATTAGGAAAATTTTAAATATATCAATAGATCATAATATCTACATTTACATACCCGATTCAATTTCTGCTTGAGGTTGATTTTCTTCTTCAATATTTTGAGGAGTGTCTCTGTCTGTTTACATTAAACAAAATATTTTTCAAACTAGTTCATCAAATAAAATTAAGCTTCACATTGTACATTGGGAAAACTTTAAAAATATATCAATAGATCATAATATTTACATTTACATACCTGCTTCAATTTCTGCTTGAGGTTGATTTTCTTCTTCAATATTTTGAGGAATATCTCTGTCTGTTTACATCAAACAAAATATTTTCAAACTAGTTTATCAAATAAAAATTAAGCGTTACATTTTACATTAGGAAAATTTTAAATATATATCAATAGAGCATGTAATATTTACATTTACATACCTGCTTCAATTTCTGCTTGAGGTTGATTTTCCTCTTCAATATTTGAGAGAGCTTCTAACTTTCTTTTGCGATATTGTCTCGTCTCTTCTCTACGTTCCTTGGGCTTTCTTTTTCGATCATATTTTCTCACACAAGTTCTTCGATTTCCCATGATAATAGGGTATGAGGTTCAAAAAATTTCCTTTAAAAAATTAGACAGTAACTCAATTACAAACAATATCACAAAAGATTTAATTTAAAAAAATCTTTTCTAAAAAATACGTAATCCAATCCAAAACACGTACATATCTCTAAGAAAAATCACACCGCCTCCAAGAAATGTCTTCCAAAAAAATTCTTTAAATCTTAAAATGTGAAGAAAATTTTTTGAACAAAAAAGCTCAAAATATTTATTTCAACACAAAACACGTACATACCTCCAAGAAAAATCACGTCGCCTCCAAAAATGTCTTCCAAAAAAGTTCTTTAAATTCAAACTTTGAACCTCCAAGAAAAATCACGCCGCCTCCAGAAAATGTCTTCCAAAAAATTTTTTAAACCCAAACTTTGAAGAAAAATTTTTGAATTCAAACCAAGTTGTAAGATGAAATGAAGTGCGAAATGTGCGAAAATTGTGAATCATTTCGCGGCAATTTATATTGACCGCGAAATATGTGTTTTGTAGGGGGCTCCACAAAAAATTCCGGCCGACGGAAAATTACACAATAGTTTGGCCGAACTTTTGATAATAAGTTCGGCCGAACTATTAAGCCGTTAGTTTTGGCGGCCCGTAAGCGGAAAACATAGTTCGGCCGAACTGTCGCTAATAGTTCGGCCGAACTATCGCGTCACTGATTACGCAGAGCCAAGCTCTGAAAACGGTTCTGCAACTTTGGACTGATTAAACTCCATGAAAACTTGTTAATTAACTGTCGGAACCAAGACAAGCATTTTCAGAATTGAATCTACTTTCAGGAAATATAAATTTTATGGAATTTCGTAACCGTTTATTAATT
Source organism: Pinus albicaulis (assembly GCA_034641835.2). NCBI lineage: Eukaryota > Viridiplantae > Streptophyta > Pinopsida > Pinales > Pinaceae > Pinus > Pinus albicaulis. The sequence goes on along the minus strand of CM076581.1, from coordinate 1,342,849,526 downwards.
TTAATTATTTTTCTAATAAAATGAGTGCAAACAATTTTTGAGGGTCATCGTGATTCAGTGAAATCAAAATTTTGTATCTCCCAAAATACATTGTAAAAAAAATTTAAAAAATTATGGGGCATTACATTGGTCCGTTGACTGTAATGGGTAGCTTTTATATTTTTAGTTTATAACTTTTATGTTAAGAAATTTGTTGCCACACGAAACATATCAAAAATACGCAGTTTTTCGTATTAGACCAGTTCAAAAAATTCTAGTAATTATCATATGCATCCATTGGCTTTGTAAATATGACAAAACCAAAGTAGACTCTGTCTATATTGTTGTAACACATTTTGTTTTTTCAAAAACACAAATTTTCAATGAATACAACGTTGCCACATAACATGACTACTTATGAATTCTTTGATTGTTAAGAGACACACACTCAAAGAAACGCTAAGTTGACATATCAAATCCGCATAAAAAAATTTCAAAAAATAAGTAATAGAAAGCTAACAAAATGTCTCACAACTTTTATTTTTACTGCAAAATGAAATTCTACACGGAAAAATTGTTATAGTTTGCAGAAAGTTGAAGAACCCAAAAAAATGAAAAATTTTTCTCAAAAAAGGGCAAAAATTGTAACCCAGCTTCACATTTTCACCCACAAATTAGACTAATATTGAAGTAAGAGGAAATCCAAATTAGTGATTTTGCCCTCCACAACACACAAAAAATATTCTTGGTCCCTCAAGTGTCATTGTAATAGATTCCTAACCACCGAGTGGGTGTCACCAATGTTTCTTATCTCTTGTACTTCTATGGATGTGATCACTTGTTTAATGTGTTAAGGGAGGTCTTTGTTGAACTGGCGAGATACTTTGAAATTCCATGAAGGAGGAGTTTTATTGCCTCTTCCTCTTCCTCCTCTCCTAACACATTTTGATTCTCAAACCATAACTATCTGGTGAGAATTACCACCATTAGCGACTCCAAGCTATGTGTCCTTCACATCTCTACAAGTGCGATAATGAATAGTCATCTACAATTCTCTACATATTTTGGTATAAACAACAACCTAAGGAATCAATATGGGATTCATCTCCCAATATGGAATTGATTTCAACTTCCATGACATTTTACCACCATGTCTGGTGGATTGAATGGCATCTGTAGGACTGGTAGATGGGTATTTCCACCATTCCCATAGATTTAATGCATTAAGAGACACTAGAATGAGGGTCCTCATTTCCCTTGGATATTGACACGGCACCCAAATCTCGTGTGTTGAGATATATGTTGGCTATATCAGAGCACTCGGAGGACCAAGTCAAAATTTGGGGGAACCATAAGTTCATGTCAATGCATGGATATCTCTCATCCATTCCTTTATTGGGTAGGAAGTCTACTAGGGAATATTCCTTCCACCTGACATGACAGAAAATCATTGCTTCCTACTAAGAGTGGATTTGTGTGAGATGTTATGTGCTATGTTCTAGACACCATCTACAGGATCACTTTGAGGGAGAATATCCATGGTGGAGCCTCTACCCAACATAAACTATTAGTTGAGAACTACTTTCAATTATGAAGGGATGAACAACTATGTTTCAGGAAATGAAAGTTCCCTGGATTAAGGCTTCTAAATTCTCTTCATTGTTGCCTTCATGTCTTATGTATCCTCTATAGACTCTAGGAATGTCACCCCTATAGTTTCTTATTACTCCTCTTCTCCCAACCTCGCCTATGTTTTATTTTTAATCTCTCCCAAAGTATAATTTGTAATGGTGTTCTAATGCAGGTGGAAAAATAGTTAGGCTTGCATCGATGGATCTAGGGAGTGTAATTCACACTGTGGCTCGAGAGTAATTGAATTTCTACCATGCCAGGATGGAATTTTCTTTAGGAGGCCACTAAAATTCCTTTTATTCTTAACTTGAGAGAAAAAGGGTATCCTCAATGTGCATATATAAGAGAAACAAAATTCCTTCTAAATTTTTATGGTGGTCATTAAATATTTTCTTGTTACATTTCTTCTAATGTTCCCATACGAAAATTATCGGGGTTAATTCGAGAGTCTATTCAGATCCTAGATTTTGAAGGGGTTTTTTCCCCTTTCTGAGAGTTTGGACAACATCTCATCTAACTCTATTAGCTCTTCTAAATCCATATGAAATTTCACCCCAAAGGATATTTGTTATCTCATAGGTGTCCAACAAGGGATCCATGGATTCTAGCTGGTTTTTACACATATAGAACCATGAATGTCAAGCAAATCCTCCTTTGATCATGTTATCTCAAGTAATGATTCTATAGTTGTCTAGAAGCAAGATGGTTGCGGATACCTTTATCCATAAGCTTCAGGACCATAGCTTCTCAAAGAATGGGCTTTGGCCGACTTGTGGTACATGGAAAGTTAAGTTATAGGCCTGTTTGACTAAGAAGCATCCTACATTTTTGTAGGTACATCATAAGATGCTTGTGCCTTTTTTCTTCCTTATAAGTATGTTGTTGATTGTGTGCCACAAATTATCTGAATTATCCACTTCTACATTAGCTTCCTACAACATTGGGTGTTTCCATTTTCATATTCTTGTGTTATCATCTCTTATGAGTAGCAATGGACTTGGATTCTCCCTGATCATTAAGCATGATATTGGATTAATGGGAGTGAAAAGTTGATAACAATTCTAGTCTTTTGGTACCATGAGCCCTCCCAAAATCTCACTAACCTTCCATCACACTTTTCCCAAAACCTATGTGCTTGGACATGGTATTTGTTGTGGCTTTATAGTTTCTAGATTAGGGAGCCTTGAGTGGATGAGGATAATCACATAAGGTCTTTCTTGTCAAGCTCATCTGCATATCTCTTATGCTATAAGTTTCCCGAGGGCTCTAATTTGTATTTGACCAACCTCCATAATATTTTGGTCCTGAGTACCATATTGAAAATTTGTATATCATGTAGGCCAAGAAGTCGATTTTATTTTGACAAACGAAAAGTATTGCATTTGAATAATGACCATTTTATCTTAAGGCGGTTTCCTCCCATTAAGAAAAATTGTTTCATATTTTTTATGCTTTTCAAGACGCACTTTGATCTGGATTTATGCAGGAACGCAACATAATAAACATATAACCATAAATACAGAGATGCAATGGAAATAACACTTCATTTCATTAATATCAAAGAACTGAAATTTTCTTACAGAAAGAATGGAAATAAAACTACCTAGGGCGCTGGTAGCTATCTCTGAGAAGAGATGTGGCGGCTACAGGCCTTTGAACTGAGTTACAATGAGGCTCGAGGGTCTATTTATTATTGAGAAGCAATGGAGAACCATAAACATCCAAAAACCTAACCCTAGGAGATGAAGCGCGAAAACTATGGGCCCCATTTGGGTAAATTGGTGTTTCAACTTCCCAGGGACATAACTTTGGCATACTATCTCCGTTTGACGCTCATGATACATCATTATAAGGCTCTATCCGAGGACTACAACTTTCGCATCATATTTGCTGGAGGTGCGATGCCCAAAAAATGTCGTTTAGGGCTTCAAAACGCCTCCAGAAGTTCAGGACCTAGAAAAATGCTAAAAATAGTAACTTATGCCGAAACTGAAACATTGAAAGAGACAATGGTGGGGGCCAAAATGGAATAGGTGGGTGGCCACCAATATCCACCTGGATCATCCCTCCCCCCTTAGGAAGCAATGGTCCCCATTGCGTTAAGTTCCGCCATGATATGAGGAAATTTCTGTTGAACTTGGTCCCTGGTGAACCACTTTCCTTGGTGCAGGAGTTGGCCAGCTTTGACGACCCGATACAGTTGGATATTCTATTGGCAAGTGTTCTTGATTTGCATGTCCATGATACAATCTATGGTGGCATGTTCCATGCAGTCTGGGTTTAACTCTGTAGGTGTGAGCTGTTCGGCAATGTCCGAGGTGTCCAGTAGAGGTGGGAAGTAAGGACGAAGGCGATCCACATTGAAGACTAGGTGCAGGCCAAGGAATGGAGGAATACTAAGCTCGAAGGCATTGTGCCCTATAGCCTTGGTGATGGTGTACGACCCGTATCGGAGCGGGCGAAGCTTGCAGTGAGGTCTAGTGAGGCACTGCTTCTACAAATGTAGCCATACTTTGTCGCCCACCTGGAAGTTGTGTGGCACCCAGTGTTGATCATGGTGCTGCTTGTACTTCACATTGGCTCTATCCAATATATCATGAACCTATTGGCGGATGTGTTGAATGCGCTCGATGAAGCTACTTGCTTTGTCATCTTCAGACTGGACATGAGTTGAATCGACCTAAGTAGCTGCAAATGGCATGGCTACGTCAATGGGACATAGTGGCTTGAATCCCAAGCCCACATGAAAGGGGCTATGGCCAATTGAACTGTGGAGAGCCCTATTATAACTACGTTTTACATAGGGGAGGCTCTCGTCCCATGTGCGTGGATGCTTTGAATTGTACATGCGCAGAATGTGTACAATCATTTTATTGCCGACCTCTGTCTGGCCATCTGTTTAGGGATGGAAAGCTGTGGACTTGGTGAGCTTTGTGTCCAACATTGACCAGAGGTTGGACCAAAATGTGCTGAGGAACCTGCTCTCTCAATCTGATATGATAGGCTGTGGGATCCTAAAGTGCACCCACACTCATTCAAAGAAGAGTTTAGTTGTGGCTTCTGCTGTGATATTCTTCTTACAGATCGCCATAATGGCCATCTTCGAGATTCTGTCAATGACCACGAAAACACAGTCATTTCCATTCTTAGTAGAAGGCAGGCCCGACATGTAATCCATGGAGATGGACTCCCAAGGTCGACTAGGGGTAGGCAGTGGAGTATATAGGCCTTGCTTCTTGATGGTCGGTTTGGAAATGGAACAAGCAGTACAGGATCTGATATGCTTCTTGACATCCTTTCGAAGGTTTGGCAAATAGAAATACTTCTGTAGTATTGCTATTGTTTTCTCGACCCCAAAATGCCCAGCAACTCGACTGTAGTGTGCTTCCCATATCATCTTGGCACACTCGCTTGAAGGAACACAAAGGTGTCCCAGGTGACATAAAAGTGCATCTTGGAGGTGAAAATTTGGAACTTGCGTACCCCCCAAGAGTGCCTTGTAAGTGTGGCCGAATTCTGTGTCACTCACATAGAGAAGCGGCCAATCAGAAGTCTCGTGCCCACAAGAGTTGAGCATGATGGTGAGCGCCATGATCGGTGGTCGGCTGAGGCAGTCTGCAACATTATTGGTGCTACCCTTCTTGTACTTGATGTTCAAATGAAACTGTTGCAGATATGTTGACCACTTCTGATGGCGATCATTCTGCAACTTCCCTTGTGTTTGTATCAACTGCAGGGGCCGGTGGTCTGTGTGGATGATTGTTTCCTTCGCCAAAATGTAATGCTTCCTTTGTCGACAGGCTTGCATAATGGAATACATTTCTTTGTCATAGGTGGGATACTTGCAAACTCTCTCAGACAATGTCTCACTGTGATATGCCACTTGATGTCCCTGTTGAGTAAGAACTGCCCCAATATCATAATCAGAGGCATCTGTCTTGATCTCAAATGGTTGTTGCAAGTCTGGTAATGTGAGCACTGGGGCAAAACAGAGGTGATTTTTCAATTCTGTGAATGCCTTCTTTTGAGGTTCTGACCAAAAGAATTTTTCTCTCGCTCCTCCCTTGGTGACTTGACTCAAGGGCCAAGTGATATGAGAGAATCCCAACACAAATCTACGATAGAAATTAGCAAGATCCAAAAAGCTGCGAAGCTCTGTTATAGTGGTTGGGGCAGGCCAATCCTGAATGACTTGGATTTTGGTTGGATCCACATGCACCCCCCTTTCATCAATAATGTATCCCAAATATTGAACCTGGGTCATGCCAAACGTGCACTTCTCCAAATTGGCACACAACTTGTGTTGTCGTAGTGTTTGGATGACTTGTCGGAAGTGGTGAAGGTGCTCTTCCCAAGTCTTGCTAAAGATTAGAATGTCGTCCAAGTACACCACTGCAAATGAGTTGGTGAATGGTCGCAAGATGTCATCCATCATCCTCATGAAGGTTGCGGGAGAATTCATCAACCCGAAAGGCATGACTAGCCATTCAAAAAGGCCTTCCTTGGCTTTGAAGGCATTCTTCTGCACATCAAAAGGTTCAATTGGTACCTGGTGATACCCAGACTTCAGGTCAATCTTGCTAAAATATTTTTCACCTTTGAGCTGGTCCAGAAGGTCATCAATCCATGGGATTGGGTACCTATTCTAGATAGTGATCTTGTTCAGTGCCCGATAGTCAATACAGAGTCTCCACGTCCCATCCTTCTTCTGTACCAACATGATCGGGCTCCCACAGGGTGATGAACTTGGTCTGATGTGACCTTTCTACAACAGCTCCTAAATCTGCCTCTTGATTTCATCATTCTCCAAAACAGAGCGCCGATAGATCAGTCCATTGGGTAGCGGCACACCTAGGGTCAGATCAATCGTGTGCTTGACCTAAAAGTGCATAGGAACCCCTGTGGGTGAGGTGAAGATGTCCCCGTACTCCTCCACAACCCTATCCATTTGTTGTTGTCGTGCAGAGGAGCCCTGTCTGGAGGTCGTGGCCATAGTCTTCTTCTTACCCTAGGGGCAGATCATCAAGAAAACGAATTTCCTGGTTTGGGAAATGTGTTTAGTGCATTTTTTTGTATTAACCAAAGAGATAGCCGCAGGAGGTGGTACCTCTGTTATCCTGTACAACTTATTTCCCAAAGTAACAATAACAACACGAGGTCGAGACTCATACACAGCATGACGCTTCCACAAGTATGGTTGTCCTAATAATACATCAGAAAAATCAATAGGAGAAACATCACATAATACCTCATTCGTGAAGGGCTTCATGCTATAGGGAAGGCGACAATGCTAGCTGATGCGGAGATCTCGTCCTTGGTGAAGCCACCCAATGGTGTATGGATGTGGGTGAGCTATGGTCGGCAAGCCCAACCACTTCATGGCGTGTGCTGAAATGAGGTTCTTTTGGCTCCCATTGTCGACAATGAATTGTACAGGGGAGCCCTTTACCCACATCTAGGAGTGGAAGAGATGTTCCTCCTCCTCTGGATCTTCCAGTTCCTCCTTCTGGATATTTGTAGTGGCAACAGTGGCATTGCGCTCCGCATCAATAATCTGTTTCTATTTTTCATTCCCCTTTTCAGGTTTTGATTCCGAGTCGGATCATGCATCTGACTCAAAAGCCCTCATCTCGGCCACTAGCGACTGCTTGGCCCGACACTCAATTGTGTTGTGATTGGAGATCTTATGGAACTCACACCACTTTCTCGTGTCCTTCTTTGGCTTTACGGTTTTGTTCTTTTCTTGTGGCTTTGACGGGTTGTCTTTAGTCACCATGCCTTGGCTCTGTCCTTTTTTCTATGGTTTGGAAGCACCTTTCCCTTGCTTTTGGTTCGCAGATCCAAAGTCTCGCTTCTTCTGTTTGAATTTTTGCTCAATCTTGGTGGCATAACGGTATGTCGTACCAAGCGAGGAGATGTCGAGGAACTCCATTTCCTCTTGAATGTATCTTCCTTAATTACCATTTCAGCACCAAATGTTTTCCTCGAATTCGAGACCAAATCTCAGTGTTAGTAAGGGAATGATTGTTTGCACTGCAATATCTTTGATCCCTTTTGTTGTCGTCAGCCATGGTCCATCAGAGATGTAATTTGTCCTCACAGTCTTCATGATGGCACTGCTCGATTTTTGTTCCCGGAAGAATTTTAAAGTTGGTACATCCGAGAACAGAGAGGGTTCTGTCTGGTCCTTGTTCTCACAGTAGGTTTCCCACCAGTCCTTAACATGGGGGGTAGCTTTGAGGAGTGCAAAAATAATCTTCTCCCGGTCTGAAAAGTCATGAACAGAGAAATATCCTTCTAATAGATTCAACCATATATCTATGGCATCTACGTCTATTTGACCCTCAAATATGGGAATGTTAAAATTTACTTGTACCTTAAAAGGAGTCGCGCCTCCAGAGTGGCTGCTGGATGCAAATGTGTCGCCGGTGGGCAGCCGTTGAAGGATCTGAGCAAAGTTATCCATCATCGCGTTCCTTTGTTTTTCAAGGGCCTCCTTGAGCAATATTTTGATAGGATCTCCTGCTCCCTCATCTTTCTTTTCGTCCCCTGGCGGGCGTCCGTCGAGCCTGGCAGCTGGATTCGGCAAAGGTTCCACCGTATCGTCCTACGTTCCTTATACCTTTACCTCGTTGGGGACATGCAAAGAAGGACGAGAAAAAATAGACCCCTTTTGATAATCTTATCCTGATTTATGAAGGAACAACAGAATAAACATACAACCGTAAATATCGAGATGCAAATGGAACAACACTTCTATCATTACACCAAAGAACTAATATCTGCTTTTTACACAGAAATAGAATGAAACAAAACTAAAGCAGGCGCTCGTAAATATTCTCGAGAAGAGATGTATACATGTGCTCGAACCGACAATGAGGCTCGAGGGTCTATTTATTATTGAGAAACAATGGAGAACCCTAAACATCCAAAAACCTAAACCTAGGAGATGAAGCACCAAAACTATGGGCACTGTTTGGGTAAATTGGTGTTTCAACTTCCCACGGACGTAACTTTGGCATACTATCTCCGTTTGATGCTCATGATACATCATTAGAAAGCTCTATCTGAGGAATAAAACTTTCACCATGAATATCATTTCAGAATGGAATGATTTTCATTGGAGGCGCGATGCCCAAAAAACGTTGTTTAGGACCTCAAAACGGCTCCGGAAGTTCAGGACCTGAAAAACTGTTAAAAATAGTAAGTTATGCCGAAACTGAAACACTGAAAGAGACAATGGTGGGGGCCCAAGTGGAATAGGCGGGTGGCCACCAATATCCACCTGGATCACACTTGGGTGTGGATAAGGCTGTGAATATATATATATATATATATATATATATATATATATATATATATATATATATATATAGATATATATATATATATATATATATATATATATATATATATATATATATATATATTAAAAGGATTGGTGCACTAATTTAAGAAGAACAAGATGATTGGCTATATTTAAAGATGATTGGCAAGTTTATTAAAGTTCTGAGGTCTGATAAAGGAGGTGAGTATGAATCTAACGAATTGATTGATTTTTGCAAACAACATGGTATTAAAAAAAAATGATAACCAATTATACTTTGCAGCAGAATGGAGTCGCGGAAAGAAAGAATCGGACAATTATGAATATGGCTCGAAGTTTGCTTAAAACATGAAATTTGTCTAAATATTTATGGGCTGAAGCAGTTGCATGTTCGATATATATTTTGATTAGATCGCCAACTTCTAGTGTTCAAAGTTTTGTACCTGAAGAAGCACGGAGTGGACAAAAGGTAACTATTTCACACTTTCAAGTATTTGGTTGTATTGATTTCACTCATGTTCTAGAAAAATTAAGAAAGAAGCTTGATGATAGGAGTGAAAAGTATATTTTTATAGGATATAGTGATCAGTCTAAGGCATACATATTTTTTAATTCTATAAGTAAGAAGTTTTTCGTAAGTCGAGATGTGAAATTTCTGGCAGACAAGTCTTGGAATGAAGTGGAGAACAATACTTGTCCTAATCCTTTTATTCTGTTAGACGAACATCAAGCACCTACAACAAGCACTTCAAGGTTACAGGTTCAAAACAAAATGAGCAGTAGTTCATCGAGCAGTAGCAGTTAATCATCTTTTGAGTATGATTCTAATAATCCTAAAATGAGAAACTTAAGTGATATTTATGCACAAGATGATGTTGATGATATTGTAAAATTTGCATTTCTTTCATTTCAACCTACTTGTTTTGAAGAGGCTATAAAAGACAAAGAATGGGTAGATGAAATGAATAATGAAATCGATGCTATAGAAAGAAATCAAACTTGGGATTTGGTTGATCTACCTAATGATAAAAACTCTATAGGTGTCAAATTGGTTTTCAAAACAAAGTTTAATGAGAGAGGTGACATTGATAAGCACAAAGCAAGATTACTTGCCAAAGGTTTTTCACAGCAGCCTGGCATAGATTATGGTGATACATTTGCACATGTAGCAAGAATTGATATTGTTTTATTTTTATTAGCTATTGAAGCACAGAAAAAGTGGCCGATTTATCAAATGGATGTAAAGTATTATTTTTTGAATGGTGTTTTGAATGAAGAAGTATATGTTGATTAGCCACCTGGTTTCAAAATCAAGAATCAAAACCATAAGGTGTACAAGTTGAAGAAAGCATTGTATGGCTTGAAGCAAGCTCCAAGAACTTGGTACAACCGAATAGAACATTACTTGCTAAATAATGGTTTCAGAAGGAGCGACCATGAGCCCACTTTGTATATCAAGAATGATCATCAAGGTAATATTTTGATACTGTGTCTTTACGTTGATGACATGATTTATACAGGTAACATGTAGTTAGATGAATTTAAAGCTGCAATAAAAAATGAATTTGAAATGACAGACCTTGGATTAATGAGATACTTCTTAGGTATTGAAGTGAAACAAACACATGATGGTATGTTTATGAGTCAACAGAAGTATGCTACTGACATTTTGAAAATTTTTAAGATGGACAGGTTTAAACCGCTGGATACTCCTATTGAAGTTGGTACAAAGTTAAGTAAATATGATGTGGGTACTATTGTTAATGTGACTTTGTATAAGCAACTTGCTCGTAGTATTATGCATCTTACTGCTACTAGGCTTGATATAGCGTTTGCAGCTAGTTATATTTCCAGGTTTATGGAATCTCTGAAATACTTTCATTGGAAAGCTGGAAAAAGGGTGTTAAGATATATTGCAGGTACACCTACATATGGTTTATAGTTTGCAACACCTACAGACATTAAGCGTGTTGGTTATACACATAGTTATTATGTAGGATGTTTTGAAGATCAAAAAATCACTTCTGGCTATGCTTTTATATTTGGTAGAAACTTGATGTCGTGGTCATCCAAAAAGCAACCCATAGTTGTGTTATCTTCAGCAGAGGCTGAATACATTGTATCAAATTCAACATCATGTCAAGAAGTGTGGCTAAAGAGACTTCTCTCTGACTTCGGATATACAGAAAATGGACCTATTTCAATCCTTTGTGACAACACTTCTACTATTTCCTTGTTAAAGAAAAATGTCTTTCATCAAAAGAGAAAACATATCGACACTCGTTTTCTTCATTCGTGAATTCGTAAAAAATGGTGATATTGTTCTCAAATTTTGTGATTCCAAGGATCAGTTACTGGATATCTTCACCAAACCGCTAGGAAAAGTTAATTTTGAATTTCAATGTCAAAAGTTAGCAATAAAACATTGTAACCCTCAAGATTAAGGGGAGATGTTAGAAAATTAATCTTTAATTAATAAATCTGTTGCTGTATGATTAGTTAGCAGAACGGTTTCTTTTTTAACTGTTTCTTAGTGGTAAAAATATCTCTCTAATTCAATAAAACAGTGTGTGTGCTGTCCAACACTTTTTTCTCTTTCCTTTTATTATTCTATCAAGCTTCGCATCAGACAATGTCTACATGTAGGAAATGAAGAGTGAGATCAAAGCCATTTCTCTATACATTCCATATGGAAACCATGATTACAGTTTTGCAACACTTTTACACCGTCACCTTCCACGAATTCTTTGGTGAAAATAGTGCAATCTGTTGTAATGAATAGCTGTGTGAATAGATTTGACATTACACCAATTTGCTAGTGGGGGGTGATTACTCCAATACTCTTCTTCAAATTTAGTTTTGGGAATTTGGGAATTGAGTCTAGTCCACGCTCAGGTTTTGATACTATGAAGAGGTTTGAAATTACATGAAAATTTGTAGGTGTTGGTCTCCACTCTAATATCATGAAAAGGTTTTCCATTATACCAAAACCTACAAATTTTGGTAAACTTCCAAACCCTTAACTAAATCTCTAAAGTGAAACTTAAAAATTCCATAAAAGTATGGTGATTGCTCCAACACTCTTTGTGATCTATAGCGTTGATTTTCCATGGATAAGTGAGAGGGAAGCTTGTATGAATTTTTCCTTCGTACTAGTGTTAGCCTGTATGACGGCCATACGATTCTACCATGACCTCCAAATATAGCACCACGGAATGACAAAAGCAAGGCACACTAGAAATATGACTGCGCAGGGCAAAGCAAGAGTAATGGTGAATTCACTTTTCTATGACAGGTCCATCTATCACTGTAGGTAACATAATGGTTCCAAACTCCGGGACCTTTCTTTCTTTATTAAGCTTGAGGTTTATTAGTCTAATCCCTGGCTACTTACTTATGCCTCTTGGTATTACTTATGCCTATTCTCTAGACCAGGGTAAGCAACTGATGATTTTAATTTCTAATATTTTGTTACATCAAAATTTTCATAATAACCTAATCCTACAGCAACGATCTTAAAAGATCCAATACAACAAAATTTGTTATTGAACGTAAAAATTTGTTTTCAGAGCTAGCTCATTATTTCACTCCATTTCAAAAGAAACATCAGAAGGGATTGTTTGCTCGCCACAATACTGAACAATAGGTATAGATTTTGTTAGTACTTTTCTATAAAAATATTCACAGCATAAAGTTAAACATTGATAAACACAACATTTAAATTTGGAGACAGAATTTAACCTGGTTCACCCAACCAATCTCGGCTACATCCACCAAACAGAGGTATCAAAAATGTTATTATGCAACAGGAGATTACAACAGTAGATTTTCACATCTGCACTTCCTCTTCCTCACCCTCATATCATATGTTATACCTCTACTGACTTACAATTTATAGATGTAGAGAAGAAAATGAATAATAAATTCTCTTCCATCCTACCACAACAAAATAGGATATAATATCTCCTCTTGCTAATTTGATGCCATCAGTTTTGCAACAAAACCTATTGTTGGTATTATCAGACAGATTTGTGCCAAAATAATATGGAAAATCTCAACAATATCCAGCTTGACAACAATTAGCCTGATACCTTGTTTCTTTATTCTTTTTATTTTCTCTGCAAGCCAAGACAAGCCAGACACCATCGTAGCTTCTCTAATAAAACTGGTTTCATGAACATGTCTGCACAGTTTTCCTTTGTATGCAGTTTTTCAAGAGAGACTCCTCGTTCAGTGATAACCTATCTTACAAAATGGTACTTTGTAGGTATATGCTTTCATTTACTATGATAGACCGGATTTTTAGCCAAGTGAATTGCACTTTGACTATCACAAAATAGCTTAATGTTGTCTTGCAACCTACCAAACTAACCAAACAAACATTTCAACCAAACCGCTTCTTTGCAATCATGTGAAGCAGCTATGTATTTTGCTTCTATAGTGGATAAAGAAACAATGTTCTGTAGCTTTGACATCCAGCTAATAGCTCCACCTGCAAGAGTAAAGACATATCCTGAAGTTGACGTTCTCTTATCCAAATCACCTTCAAAATTGGAATCAACATATTCGAAAAAAAATTCACTACTTCTGTCATAAGTGATAAAATAATCAGTTGTGCCTCTCAGATACCGAAGCACCCATTTCACTGTTGACCAGTGTTGTTTCCCTATGTTTTCCATATACCTACTGAAAACCCCAACTGCATGTGAAATATCTGGTCATTTACAAACCATCGCATACATCAAAGTTCCTACTGCATTAGCATAAGGTATTCAAGACATATGTTCATTTTCATCATTTGTATTAGGACATAAACTTGAAGAAATCTTAAAATGGGAAGCTAAAGGGACTGAAATTGGCTTCACATTGTTCATACCAAACCTTAAGAGTATTTTTTCAATATACTTCTGTTGTGATAACCACAACTTACCATTGCTCCTGTCTATGAAAATCTCGATGCCCAAAATTTGTCTTGCTGCTCCTGGATCTTTCATATCAAATGTCTGAGCCATCTGAGCCTGAAACCTGTTGATATCAGTTATGATTTTGCTTGCTAAAAGCATATCATCAACATATAAAACTAAGATAACGAATATTCCATTACTTAATTTCTTAAAGTAAACACAATGATCATATTCACTTCTTCTATAATTTTGAATATTCATGAAAGAATCAAATTTCTTGTACCACTGTCTTGGAAACTGCTTCAAACCATACAATGATTTCTTGAGCCTGCAGACAAATTTTTTGTTGCGATTTTGAACAAACCCTTCAGGTTGTTCCATATAAATCTCTTCATCTAGATCTCCATGTAAGAATGCAGTCTTAACATCTAGTTGTTCTAATTCTAAATCAAGTAAAGAAACTAATGCTAAGACAATCCAAATTGAAACAATTTTAACAACTGGTGAAAATATCTCATGAAAGTTAATTCCTACTTTCTGAGAAAAACCTTTTGCAACCAGCGTCGCTTTGTACCTGTCTCCTTTATCATCAACACCCCTTTTCAATTTGAAAACCCATTTACATCCTACATTTTTTCTGTCTTTAGGAAGTTCTACCAGGTCCCATATGGCATTCTTATCTAATGCCTTCATCTCATATTTCTTTGTTTCTTGCCACTTATCACTGTTAGAACCTACTACAGCTGCCTGATAGCATAAAGGTTCATCATCATTAGCAGTTAAAGTAACTGAAGTAACATAATCATCATACCTTTTAGAAGGATGTCTGATTCTCGTGGACCTTCTTAATGATGTTTCTGGTTCTTCCACAATTTGTTGATTATTATCTGTAGGAACTTCTTCATGATCTTCATCTGAAACTTGTTCATCTTTACTATCATCAGTATTTGAACTGGTTTCAAACTGAATATGTTGAAATTTAGGTACATTTTCCTATTTCAATTTAATATCTTCATCTGGATTATCAAGTGAAGATTCATTGAATTTAACATCTATGTTAATGATGATCTTGTGAGTAGTAGGATCCCACAACTTGTATCTCTTAATCCCATCACCATATCCAACAAAGATATATCTTTTTGATTTAGGATCTAATTTAGAATGCTGATGTTTCAGAATTAGAGCATATGCATCACAACCAAAAACTTTTAGTTTAGAATAATCAAAAGGATGACCCTTCCATACCTCTTGAGGAATTTTGCATCCTATTGTAGTTGATGCTGATCGGTTTATCAAATAAGAATCCATAGATACTGCTTATGTCCATAATTCCTTCTGCAAATTCGCTTTACTTAGCATACTTCTTGCTCTTTCTAGGAGAGTCATGCTCGTGCGTTCAGCAAATCCATTTCGCTGAGGAGTATAAGCAGTAGTTCTATGTCTTTTGATCTCAACTTCCTTGCAATAATTATCAAATGCCTTCGAAGTAAAATCACCACCATTGTCAGTTCTTAAAGATTTAATGGTTCTTCCAATGATATTTTCTACTAATGCTCTAAACTGCTTGAAAACTATGAATACATCAGACTTTCTTTTCAACATGTAGACCCATAATTTTATAGAGAAATCATCTATAAAAGATACAAAATATGATGTTCCTCCATATGAGGTTGTAGGATATGGACCCCGAACATCGGAATGGATATAATCAAGGATTCCTTTACTAGTATGTTTTCCAGTTTTAAATTTCTTCTTGTTTTGTTTCCCATAAATACAATGTTTGTAGAAATCTAACTTAGAATATTTTAAACTAGGAAGTAACATACGATCAGATAATTTTTTTAATCCTCTTTCGCTCATATGGCCCAACCCTTGATACCACAGTCGAATAGAAACACTATCATTTTTAGATATAGTTGAAACATGATATGACTGTGTTCTTCCTTCTAACTGGAAAATATTTCCAATCTTCTTTTCTTTCATTACTAATAGGATTCCTTTGTAAATTTTCATTATTCCACCTTGAATAAAAGTTTTATATCCATTTGTGTCTAACACTCATAGAGAAATAAGATTTTTTTCTGAGTTTAGGCACATGTCTTACATCAACTAAGATTTTATCTGTCCCATCAAAAAATTTTATCTGGATGCTTCCAATTCCCACAAAATTACATGAGACATCATTGCCCATGTAAACTAATCCATCATTAATTGACTTATAAGATTTAAACCACTATTTTTGGATGCACATGTGATTGGACGCACCAGAATCTAATAGCCAATGTTGATCCTGATTTTAAAAATTAACTAATAAAACTTCATCACTTATACCTGAATCGGATACTGAACCTGAAGCTGTATCTGTCATTTTTGCTTCTTTATTTTTTGTTGAAGAGTATCCTTTGGATGTTTGTTGTCTCTTCCAATAGTCCTTCTTCAAATGATCCGATTTGCTGCAAAACCAACATTTTAGCTTACTCTTCTTCCCTTTCGATTTTGACCGAGAGTTGTTTTTCTGACTGAAGCATTTGTCTTTAAATCAACCTCTAACCATCATTGCTTCTGATGTAGAGGTTTCTAAATTTGACCTTTTTCTAGTTTCTTCAGACAACATAGCTCCAACAACATCATGAAATTCAAGGGCTTCTGATGAACTAAGACTTTTATAAGTAACAAAATGATCCCATGACTCGGGAAAAGAGCATAATAAAGTTACAACTTTATCTTCTGAATAAAATTTTACTTCTATGCTATCTAACTGCACCAAGAGAGTATTAAAAGTATTCAAATGATCAGTTATTGTCATACCTTCCTTCATGCGCAAGCTGTACAACCTTTTTTTCAGAAGAATCCTATTTGTTAAGGATTTAGTCATGTATAGTTTTTCTTACTTTTTCCATAGACCAGCGGTTGTTTTCTCTGACACGATGTTAAATAAAACATCATCTACGAAACAAAATTGTATGCCGCTCAATGCTCTACCATCGATGTCACTCCCTTCGTCCTCTGTCATGGCGAAACGTTGTTTGGATTTTCCCGAAAGTGCCTTTGCCACACCTTCTTGTACGAGTAAATCATGCATCTTGAATTTCTAAATTTCAAAGTTATTCCTCCCACTAAACTTCTGGATCTCAAACCGAGCACTTTGTGTTTTTGACATTTTTAAATTTAACTTCTTTTCTATGGATTCTTAGATTTCCTTTTTAACCAAATCAACAATTAGATAAAAATCCCACAAACTGTAAATTGCAAATACTAGCAGCTAGCAATGAATTGAATGGCATTTCAATACAACGAATCAAAAAAACACTACCTTGCTTTCATTCACCGCTTACTCTGTGAGTTTTAGGCATACGATTGCAGCATACGAAGGCAAGTCTCCTCGTTGTCCATGGGTTACATGAGCCCTGCAAGCATGCTCCTTGCACATTTCTCCTATTTGTTTAATCCTACCAGCTTGATGTACCATGCTCCGTGTTTGAAAATTTGATTTTGGCCAAATAACGATTGCAATCTGGCCAGTTGATGCTACCAACCACTGCTGCAATAGAAGGCAAGTCTCCTATTGATCCTCTTAACGCTTAACTCACGATTTTACACGTAATGAAATCCCACGGCTCTGCCTTCCGCTCTTCTCCCATACAGCAGCATTAGAAAAAAGGCGGCTCCCAACTCTGGACGCAAGTCAAACGACCTTCAGCCTTCATGCAAACTTGTTTGCACAGAACGCACAGTTCAACCTCTAGCTCCAGCTCATGGCTTGCACGCTGTTTAACCTCTTGTGAAGAACGTTCAGATCTGGATTCAAAAATCTTACAGAAGGAGGGAAGAAACAATCTGCGCTTTATCAATGCAACTGCTAATAGCACATACGAAGCACCACACCAACATTCTTTGAAGTTCGGAGGAGGCCGACAATTTTAAAAAAGGCTCCCTCTATCGTGAGCAAAGATCATGGCCTCCCGATAGAAAAAGGTATCAATCCAAACAGATCATTGTTGACAAAGCCATTCAACAAAATATCCTAGGTCAATTTCCAACAAATCGAAAATATGAACTAGCTAAATAGATCTCTACAAATCGCTCTGATACCCACTATAAGAATATTCGCAGCAGAAAGTTAAACATTGACAAACACAACATTTAAATTTGGAGACAGAATTTAACATGGTTCACGCAACAAATGTGGGCTACATCCACCAAATAGAGGTATCGGCTATCTTATTATGCAACAGCAGATTACAACAGCAGATTTGCACATCTGCACTTCCTCTTCCTCACCCTCATATCATATGTTTTGCCTTTACAGGCTTACAATTTATAGATGTAGAGAAGAAACTGAATAATAAATTCTATTCCATCCTATCACAACAAAATAGGATATAATATCTCCTCTTGCTGATTTGATGCTATGCATTTTGCAACAAAACCTATCGTTGGCATTATCCAAGAGATTTGTGCCAAAATAATATGGAAAATCTCAACAATTTCGTGGTGAAGGAAGCTTTTAAGTAGAGAATCACGGTAGATTTCATGTTCTAGGGGATTCTGCCATCTTATCTATAATCCAAGTGAATTGATAGGGTGGGAATAGTTATATCTATTTTTATCATCTTCCTCACTCGGAGATTGAGCCGATATTTTAAGTAATAACGTTCGAACCCTTTGATCAGATAGGACGGATAAGTTTACCCACAGATGTTCGCTAAACATAATAAACAACTAATTTATGTCAGATTGTTGGGACACGTTCTAGACGAGCTTCATCTTGAACCGTTCCCGATGGTTTTAACTAAGTGGCAAAAATAAATAAGAATATTCATTCAGGTGAAATTTTTTGAAGGATATAGCGCACTCTTATAATTGATTCCTTTCTTCAACTATCATTTGAATATGGAGAGAGTGGGACGTTCGATATAAGCCAAGAGAGATTGGGTTAAAAACTTTGAAATGAGAGCTGGCTTCAATTGAAATAACCATCAACCTGCTTAATATCAATATCCAACGTGAAAAAATGCAGAATTAAAAAATAACCAGGTGGCAGATAAGAATAGAATTGTGACCGTTGATTTTTCTAATGATATGAGTTGATAGAATTAGACTTCCATTTATGTCATTTTCTCATGACATTGTATAAGGATTCATGTAATTTTCACAAGACATTGTATCAGGTAGGATTACGATTGCTCATTAAAACCTACTTTAGTTGTTCTCATATTTCAACCTGTTCTCATATTTATTAACTTTAATAAGTGCCATACTTCAATTGGGATAGTTCTTATAGCTGTCGGCTGAAAAAAGTGGTTTGATATTTTATTAATGCAAGTTATCTGTTTTAATCGCATTTTGGTATGTCACTGAATTAATATTCATGGGCTGTTCGTTTAGAAATAAAGGGAGGTTAATTCTTTCATGAACGATGTTGATTTTTTTTTTTTTTTCTTTTCTTAAAAGATGGTGTGGATTGCAGTGTAAATCCTTTTTAAATCAAAATTTATCCATTATTAAATTTTATACCGTATAAATTATATTTTAATTTAGTAGGTAACTTATAAATGCTATAATATTAAATATAATATAAAAGATATATATAACAAAAAATCCTAAGATTTATTCAATAATATCTTACTTTTGTTTCTCTTTTATAATTCACTACATTTAAGGAAGGGTGGTTACAATGCAATGAAAACTTTGACCTATGAGAACATAAGATAGTATTCATTGATGTTTCTCTTAACATAATAAGCATTGGCTGATGTTTATTATCTAAAGTTATTGGTTCATACTTGTTTTCTAAAGTTATTTACAACTTAATTATCATATTTTTTAATAGAATTTTTGGGATTTTTTTTGCTTTTGTTATTTTTATATATTTGAAAATGTTTTAAATTATTTACTTTATTTACTCATTTTATATAGTTTTTGAATACTATTTGTATATCTTATCCACTAGATTTTTTTGTCAAAAGCTTATTTATATTATCATTTCAAAATGTACAAAATCCAATAGCATAGTTGTCTAACATCTTAGGAACCCAAGTTTAAAAGAGAACTAGGCCAAAGGCCTTACAACTAGAAGTATTGAGTGCATGCCATGACAAAGGGTGCCAATGGTTATTTCCGGCACAAATTTGACAAAAGACAGTAAAACATAAAACTTCATCGCAATGGATTGGGAGGAGCTGTTGATGGCATTGCAGAGAAGCATGCGTGGGTATGGACATGGTAGTCTATGTATTCTACCTGGATTTTCAGTGCTCATAAGTGATCACTGGAATGCCTCAGCGCACGTGGTAGACTATCAAGGGCGTCCACAATTTCATTCTACATGTGTTGGATATCATTTATATACGCAATAATCTCATTGCATCCTTCATACCTTTGGTCACTCATGTTGTCCAAATTCAACTTAATATGTTGCACTTGGGTTGATATCACATCCAGGGTGACTGGAGCTTCGACTTGTCCATGTGAACGAGATGGAGCAACTGCCATCACTGCCACCAATAGTTGGCTCTCTGTAGATTCTGATTTTCAGTTTGGCTCCTCATTCAGTCTTCTTTCCTCTATGTCGCATCTGAGGCCACCTATGTGAGCTATCTCTCGTTTCCGCGACATGTAGCCCCTACGCCTACTCCACACCCCCACCAGCCAAGAACAACCTTCACTCCCACAAGATGCCTCACCACTTCCAAGGTTTCAAGTGCCGAGACCCTCCTTGGTCTCCGTGATGCTGACGCCCACCAACTGGCTTGCTACAACCCCAATTCCAAGAGTCTGCCCCCATTTCCTTCTATCTCCTAAAGGCCTCCGGTATTGGCATGTGGACCAAAGTAGAATTGCTCCTGAGCTCCACTTGAGTCTCCTCTAATACCGCTCCCCATCCTTGTCCACAATCACCACAAACCACACCACCAACTAGGGTTGTTCACCACCCAATAGACCAATGGGATTGAGCTTCAGTTCCACCACACCCATAGTCTAGGATACCTCCATCATTGTGCTCTTTACATCCAAGGTCCATATTCCAAGATCCCAGAGTCACGAAGAAAACCATACCCAACTCACAATTGCATTGTTTCTCTAGCTCGAACCCTGCGCATAAGGCTCAAGCCATGGCTTGAGAGCAGTTGTTGTAGCACAGGGTGGTCTCTCTCGTCGAACACTCACCATTGTCCAACTGTGACTCAATGCGCTCTGCATCTTGTATCCCTATATATATTCATCCACTCATCGTGATAGAACATGGGACGAAGGGCCATCACCTCAAATGTGTGAGGTATTAATGCTCCAGTCTAGCATTTGACAGTAGGCCGGACCCTCCGGCTCGCTCGGCCACCATTCAGTTATGCGACAAGACACCTCCATTGGGGATCTTATCTACTATTGTGTAATTTTTCATTGTGTAATTTTTTATTGTTTAAATTTTTTTTTCAATGCATGAATGGATCCAATGCCTTGAAAATTCCTTTTGGACACTAAGATTATGTATTTTACATAGTTAAACCTTGTAATTTTTTTTAACAAAATATACCAAAACATATACATGAAAAAGACCAAAATATAGATAATGTGATTAATTGAGATGCTTTAACCATAAAAATTTTCTTATTTTAATTTAAGTATATAATATATACATAGTTGAGATTGGAATATTCACTTATAGAATATTTTATTTATGCCTAACATTAAGTTTCATTATTTTTAATCATATTTTTAAATGCGACATGTTGGTTTTATATTAAAAATTAAATGAATAACACATCTTCTTCTTATTACTCTTATTAAGAAGTAATTACTTTTTTTTCCCATTAAATTTTACATTTATATAGTAAAATATTTATCATTATCTTAAACTAGTCCTTAAACCAACCTTCCAAAAGTATCAATTAATCCAACAATATACATATAATGTAGTTGGTATAAGTCTCATGTTAAAACACTTTCAAAAGTATAAAAACATATGCACACTAAAAAATGTTATAGTTATATATATATATATATATATATATAATTTCTCTTTGAAACTTGACATAAACTTATGTAATTTCAAATCAATATAGAAATATTTATTTATCATGAACTTCAAATGAATATTAAAATATTTATTTCTCATACGTTGTGATGCTAAAATATTTTTACTAAGTTAATAATCACACTGAAATATTTTTTTTTCTTATAGAACATTGATTTTTATTTAATAAAATATATTATTCTTCTTTACAAAGAATACATATCATAAAAGAATTACAAGTCTATTTCATATTACTATTATAAAATGTTTATATATACCTAATAACATTAAATTAAATTACATAAATTAATATTAAAAATAGATTAATATTTTAAAATTAAAATAAAAGAAAACTTTAAAACACAAATTTATGTTGGAATTATGAGGAATTCCAGCACAATGAAAGGAGAGAATAAACTCTCCTCTTACAACACAGAGAAATTAAAACTTCTTTGACAGTGGACAGAGTTTCAGATTGTAAGACTAACTTTGCCTTTTCCTTTTACAAAAAATTGTTACAAAAATTCCTCAATACAGAGGGATAACATAAAAATGGTGACTGCTGCAGACGCAGTGCACAAAAATGACTCTCTGTTCATCAAACAACACACTCTATCTCTCAAAACAACACTGTTGTGTATTGCAGTTCCACGCTGCTGTGCGAAAACAAAAATAATAATTATTCTACTATACAGGCTCGCGAGCCTTTTCTATTTTATATGCCGCGCATATATTAAAACATTACATAACAAAAATAATGAAACTTTTTAACCAAAGTCTACATCAAACAAATATAATGCGGGCTATTCAGGTAGGGACCACATCGCAATCACAATCGACAAAACAAATATGTGCTAACAACCGAAACTTGCGATTGCGATTGAGACGCGGATGCGATGGACCATTTTAAATCTGCCATATAAATGGCGTCAGTTCCTAACTTTAAGCAAAGACGCATGACCCCAAATCTTCTGATTGCGATTGGAATCCGGACACGATGCATCAATAAACTGCGCCATAAAAGAACATCGGGTCCGGGAGTTCAACATGTGCGATTGGGCCTTGTACACAAAGGGTTTTGATTGTGATTGAACAACTGGATGCAATAGCGCATTAAACTATGGTATATAACACGATCGGGTCTGGCCTTTGATTGGAGCACATTTCAAAAGGCCTCCGATCAAACCTTGCAATTGAACTTTGCGATTCCATTAAGTCTTCACCACATGGTGAAATGGACCCACGGGCCTCCGCTGTTGTTGGGGCGATTATAATATATGTTTCAATGTATTAAACGTTCCGCTTGCGGAACTCTCCCATATCAACAAGACACTTGGTTTATGATCCATTTGCATTGCGATTTGCGATTGCGATTGGATCGCATCTCAGATATTCACATTAACAAGACACTATGTATGAAACTTGCGATTCCAATTTAGCATATAAGTGGTGAGCACCACTTGTCCCGCCATTCAAAAAATAAAAGGACTTCTGCCTGTTTTAATCTGTTTTCTTCATTCTGGTTGTTGAGGGCTTTAAACGCCCGAAATGACTGTTTTGAATAAGTCTGCTCCTCCGTAGTTCAGATCTACGGGAACTCTTCATTCCATTTTAATAAATGGCTACGCCCATCACCATATTAACTTCTCCTGCAATCTGTGGCTGCGGCCCATCAAAATTTAATTCTTCCTTACTGTTTTTCATTCTTATTTAATTTACAGTGTTGTGCACTCAAAATTCTGCTGCTACCTTTGTACTCTTTTTCTTCCTGCCCAAGGCTAGCAGGTGACTTTAATATTTTCAACACTCCCCCTTAAAGTCAGCTGCTGGGTTATCAATCATACCCAAGCATTTTCTTAAAAATTCAAATGTATTTTTTCCCAATGGCTTTGTCAAAATATCTGCATATTTCTCCTCTGTTTTACAATGTTGTAAAACAATTTCTCCATCGTTTACCAATTCTCTAATATAATGAAATTTTGTATCTATGTGTTTTGTTCTTTTATGAAACACAAAATTATTTGACAATGCAATAGCTGAGCTATTTTCACAATAAATCACTGTCCCTTTTACCTGTTCTTGGCATAAACTTCTCAACATTCTTCTCATCCAAATGGCTTGACACGCTACTGCTATAGCTACTACATATTCTACCTTTGCTGTAGATAATGCTACAATAGGTTGTTTTTTAGAAGCCCATGAAATGGCTCCTGAACCCATATGAAAAACATAACTGGAAGTGCTCTTCTGATCATCTACACTTCCAGCCTAATCACTGTCAGTGTATCCAACTAATTCTAAATTTTCTGAAGCAGTATATAAAATACCATACCTTTTAGTTCCTTTAACATACCTCAGAATTCTCTTTGCTGCTTGCCAATGAGCTTCTTTTGGCTTCTCCATAAATCTGGAAATTAAACTAACATCATGCATAATATCCTGCCTAGTTGCAGTAAAATACATGAGGCTGCCAACTATGCTTTTATACAGACTTGGATCAAAATCCTTGCTGCTGTCATCTTTAATCAACTTCAATCCCATTACTATGGGAGTAATTGCAGCTTTTCACTCCTGCATATTAAATCTTTCTAAAACCTCATTCACATACTTTGCTTGAGAAATAAAAATTCCTTTTTCATTTTGTTCTACTTCTATTCCTAAGAAGTATCTCAACAGACCCATGTCAGTCATTTCAAATTCATCTTTCATGACTGTTTTAAAATTCTCAATAAGCTAATCATCATTACCTGTAAATATTAAATCATCAACATATAAAACAACAATGAGCATCTTACCATCCTTTTCTTTGATGTAGAGGGTGGGTTCTCCCTCACACTTTTCAAATCCATTTTCTAGTAGATAAGAATCTATCCTACTATACCATGCTCTTAGAGCTTGCTTCAACCCATAAAGAGCTTTCTTCAATTTGCAGACCTTTTGATCTTGGCCTTTCTTCTCATATCCGAGAGGTTGTTCCACATATACCTCTTCTTGAAGGCATCTGGGTCTTGAAGGCGTGCTTAAGAGATGAATGTTCATCTCTGCTCAATCTCTGTTCATGAGTTATCAGTGAGATATGAAGTTCATCCACTGTGAATTGTGAGAGATCTTTGGTCTTTTCTATGGTGGTTACAATAACATCAAACTTTGAGGGTAAGCTTGTCAAAAGTTTCTCCACGATTCTTCTTTCTTCAAGAGTTTCACCATGGGATCTTATCTGATTTACAATCCCAATCACATGTGTAAAAAATGTGTCCACATTATCTGACTCTTTCATGCAAAGAGTTTCAAAATCTCTTCTTACCAACTGAAGCTTTTCTGTCTTAACTTTCTCCATACCTTGATAGGCTACTTTCAGAGTTTCCCATGCCTCCTTGGATCTCTTAGCTGCTGCTATCCTTGGAAACACACTCTCATTTACTGCCTGATACAAATAGAAGAGGGCTTTAGCATCCTTCTTTCTATTGTTCTTCAATAAATCCTTCTCTTCTTGAATTAAGGCATTAAAAGCCTGTTCATCAGCTAGTTCAACAAAACCATCTTCTACAAACTCCCATAAGTCTTGTGAGACAAATAGGGCTCTCATGGTAATGGCCTAATAATCATAGTTCTTTCCATTAAATTGTGGAAGCTAAACATTTCCAATGTTCATACCAGTACTTGGTCCAGCCATTGCTTTTAAACTAAACACTGAACTTATACAAATTGTCTTTCCTTCTCTAAACGAACAAACTCTTTTAAAACAAAACAACAGCTCTGTTATCTTTGAGAAATACCTGAAATTTTGACTTCTTTTGGGCTTTCACACTGCTGGAGAAATCGTTTCAACAAGTCTTCTTCTTCTTCAGCTTCTTTGAAACCTTCAAAGAGCCTAACTGGGCTCTGATACCATGTTGGAATTATGAGGAATTCTAGCACAATGAAAGGAGAGAATAAACTCCCCTCTTACAACACAGAGAAATTAAAACTTCTTTGACAGTGGACAGAGTTTCAGACTGTAAGACTAACTTTGCCTTTTCCTTTTACAAAAAACTGTTGCAAAAATTCCTCAATATAGAGGGATAACATAAAAATGGTGACTGCTGCAGATGCAGTGCACAAAAATGACTCTCTGTTCAACAAACAACACACTCTATCTCTAAAAAAAACACTGTTGTGTATTGCAGTTCCACGCTGTTGTGCGAAAACAAAAATAATAATTATTCTACTATACAGGCTCGCAGGCTTTTTCTATTTTATATGTCACGCATATATTAAAACATTACATAACAACAATATGAAACTTTTTAACCAAAGTCTACATCAAACAAATATAATGCGGGCTATTCAGGTAGGGACCACATCGCAATCGCAATCAGCAAAACAAATATGTGCCAACAACCGAGACTTGCGATTGCAATTGAGACGCGGATGCGATGGACCATTTTAAATCTGCCATATAAATGGCGTCGAGTTCGGACTTTAAGCAAAGACGCATGACCCCCAATCTTCCGATTGCGATTAGAATTTGGACGCGATGCATCAATAAACTGTGCCATAAAATAACATCGGGTCCGGGACTTCAACATGTGCGATCGGTCCTTGTACACAAAGGGTTCCGATTGCGATTGAACAACCGGATGCGATAGTGCATTAAACTATGGTATATAACACAATCGAGTCTGGCCATTGATCGGAGCATATTTCAAAAGGCCTCCGATCAAACCTTGCAATTGAACTTTGCGATTCCATTAAGTCTTCGCCACGTGGTCAAATGGACCCACGGGCCTCCGCTGCTGTGGGGACGATTATAATATATGTTTCAATGTATTAAACGTTCTGCTTGCGGAACTCTCCCATATTAACAAGACACTTGGTTTATGATCCATTTGCATTGCGATTGGATCGCATCGCAGATCTTCATATCAACAAGGCACTGTTTATGAAACTTGCGATTCCGATTTAGCATATAAGTGGTGGGAACCACTTGTCCCGCCATTCAAAAAATAAAAGGACTTCCGCCTATTTTAATCTGTTTTCTTCATTCTGGTTGTTGTGGGCTTTAAACGCCCGAAATGAGTGTTTTGAATAAGTCTTCTCCTCCGTAGTTCAGATCTACGGTAAGTCTTCATTCCACTGTAATAAACGGCTATGCCCATCACCATATTAACTTCTCCTACAATCTATGGCTGCGGCCCATCAAAATTTAATTCTTCCTTACTGTTTTTCATGCTTCTTTAATTTATAGTGTCGTGCACTCAAAATTCCGCTGCTGCCATTGTACTCTTTTTCTTCCTGCGCAAGGCTAGCAGGTGACTTTAATTTTTTCAACAATTTAACTATATTGAATATTCAGGATTAAATCAAATATAGTATAAGATAAATCAAATTTACTTATCAATTGAACTGATGTAACATAAAATTAAATAAATAAATAAAATGGACTCCATATTTCATTAATCCACACTTCATTAATAAATATTTAAATAAATACAGACTGATTATATACCATGCACAATCTCTACGCTGACTATATTCATTTCACAATCAGATCTCCGCTTCAGAGAATGTCTACATGTAGGACATGAAGAGTGAGATCGAAGCCATTTGTCTATACATTCCATATAGAAGCCATGATTACAGTTTGGCAACACTCTTACACCGTCACCTTCCATGAATTCTTCCGTGCAGATAGCGCAATCAGTTGCAATGGATAACCCTGTGAGCTCTAGAGTTGATTTTCCATAGATTACTGAGGGGAGCGCTTGTATGAAGTTTTCCATCATGCCAGTGTTGGCCCGTCTGGCGGCCATGCCATTCTGCAACAACCTCCAAATATTGCCCCACGGTACAACAAAAACGAGGCCCCCTAGAGATATCACTGCGCAGAGGAAAGCAACAATAATAACCTTCGTTCCTTCACTCATGGCCGCCTCCAAACTTTTGTCTGACAAGTCCACTGCAGGTAACGTAACAGTTCCAAACTCTAACACCATTCTTTCTTCATTAATCTCGAGGCTTCTTACTCTAATCCCTGGCTGCTTAGTTATCGCTCTTCGGATTACTTATGCCACTTCCCTAGACCAGGTTAAGAAATTGGATTCCACGATTTTAATTTCTAATAGCTTGTTACATAATTTTTATAACACTTCAGTATTACATTTTAGCGAACGGAACCAGAAATTGGATTTCACTATTTTAATTTCTAATAATTGGTTACATAACACTTCATTATTACATTGTCGCGAACTGAACCATCCAAAAGCTATTAATTGAGAGCCACGACCCTAAAAAGATCAAATCCCGCAGAATTTGTTGCTGAAAGTAAATATTTGTTAGAAAACTGTTTGAGAGCTGGCTCATTCTTTCACTCCCTTTTAAAACAAATATCAGAAGAGAGTGCTGACTGGTCACAATACCAAACATGGTGAGGGAAGCTCTTTAAGTAGAGAACCACGGTAGCTTTCATGTTCTAGGAGATTTTGCCACCTTATCTGACTGAATTGATAGGGCGGGCATAGTTATCCCTATCTTTATCATCTTCCTCAATTGGAGATTGAGCCGAGATTTAAGTAATAATGTTGGGACCCTTTTATCAGATAGGCAGCGGCAAAATAAAATGGGCATCTAAATAGTGGAATAATAATAATAATGATCTAATTTTAAGGTGAGGGAGTCAGACATCAAATTGGTATATAAGATTTTTTTGTTTGTGGAAACAAGGACTCATCTCTCGGCAGCTGTTTGACAACTAGCAAGACATACATACTCTATCTCTTATGATTTTAAACCTATAACCTCTTAACAGAAAACACTTGCTCTAAACTATTAAGTCCATTCAACCTATATAAAAAAAACTCTTAACAGAAAAGACGTGCTCTAAACTATTAAGTCCACTCAACCTATATAAAAAAAACTCTTGCAATTGATTAGATTCTTCCACTATCATTTGAATATGTACAGAGTGGGACGTTCAGTATGAGCCAAGAGAAATTGGATTCAAATCCCTGAAATGCGAGCTGCTTTCCATTGAAATAACCATCAACATGCATAATCGATCCGTCGTGAGGTTCCATATGAGCCAAGAGAATTTGAGTTAAAAAACCTGAAATGCTAGCTGGTTTCCATTGAAATAACCATCAACGTGCTTAATGTCAAGATCCATCGTGAAAATTTGGAGAATTAAAAAATAACCAGGCGGCAGAGAAGATTAGAATTGTAACATTTAACGATTTTTTTAATGAGAGGAGCTGATAGGATTAGATTTCCATTCATGTCATTTTTTCATGACATCTTATCAGGATTCGTGTAATTTTCTTATGACATCGTATCAGGTAGGATTGCTATTGCTCATTAAAACCTACTTTAGTCGTTTTCATACTTCAACCATTAACTTTAATAAGTGCCATACCTCAATTGGGATAGTTCATATACCTGTCCTGCTTAAAAAAGTCTTTAATATTTCATCAACACTGTTAAATGTTATCTGTTTTAATCGTCTCTTGCTATGTAACTGAATCAATATTCAGGGTCTTTTCGTTTAGAAATAAAGTGAGCTTAAATTTTTATGGACAATGTTGATGTTTTCGCTTTGAACATTGCGTGAATCGCAGTTTAAATCCATTTAAAATAAAAATGTGGCTGATATTTCATCAGCGCTGTTAAAGAGGTTATCTGTTTTACTCGCCTTTTGTTATAGTAACTGAATTAATATTCATGGTCTTTTCGTTTACAAATAAAGTGAGCTAAACTTTCTCATGAACAATTTCGAAGGGTTTTTCCTGGTTTTTTTCTTAAAAGGTAATGTGAATGATAGTTTAAATCCATTTTAAATCAAAATTTATAAGAAGTAATTTTACCATAATGTCAAATATAATTAAAAAGAAAAATGCAATAGAATAATAAAATCTACCTATTTATTCAATCATATCTCACTTTTGTCTCTCTTTTTAAAATTCACATCATTTAAAGTAGTATGACTACACTGGGATGCAATCTCTGACTTATTTAACATAAAATGGGATTCGTTGGTATTTTTTGGTTAGCATAATAAGATATTTATTGATTCATTTTGTTATTTAAAATTATTTAAAGCTTAATTATCATGTCTCTAATTATAAATTTTTAGAACTTCTTTCTCCTCTGTTATCTATCTATATATATATTATTTATTTTTTTACTTATTTTATATAGTTGTTTAATAATATTTGTATATCATTACTTATTCTTTAATTAAAATCCAGGATAATTTTTTTTCAATTTTCTATCTCCTTTTAACATTTAGGTATTTGTCTTTTAACATTTATATAGCATTCTCTTTTTTCTTTTGTAATAATAGTGGTATTTTTACTAAACTAGGTAAATAAACAATAGGAAATGTAGATTAAAAGAAATTATTTTATCCTTAATGCATGAGCAGAAGCATACTTTTGCATCAAACAATATTTGTAAGATAGAAACATGGACCCTCCAATTAATGTGAGCCATTGAAGGCCACTAAATTCCTCCTTAAGTAGAATGCATCCTCGAAATATATATTCCTCCATTTGATTAAATATTCAATTTTTTCTTTACCTAAAATATTTATGAAATTTCAAAAGCCTCAAACAAATCCAACTTATAAGAATTACCATATACGATTTTCAAAAAATCCTACATGTACCAACTTTCTTGGCCTTAGTTTATTGTATGTTTGTTTTGGAAATCTACCCTTCCTCAAATGTGGCTTCACTCTATTTTCATAAAAAAAACTTCAACTTTGTATGAAAATTGGCCCTATCTTCAAAGTTTGTCACTAATATATTGTAACTTCTTTCTAACTTACTCATGAATGTTATGCATGAGTTGCAAAGTTATTTCCATTAGTGCCCCTAGTATTCTATAATTTTGGAAAATTCACCAAGTTGATAACACTTTCTAGATACCTCTCATACATTACTTAAATTAGTTTTCACTAATGAGACTATGGAATAAATTGTTATTATAAAATTCAACTTTAATTATAGTGAAATCCCATTTACTCAATTTATCTCTAATAAAACTTGTCAACAAATTTTGTCAACTTCAAAGAACTTATTTTGTATGAGAATTTGTTTTTTTATCATATTTTGCACTAAAATACAACCTAAC
This sequence comes from Pinus albicaulis, assembly GCA_034641835.2. Taxonomy (NCBI): domain Eukaryota; kingdom Viridiplantae; phylum Streptophyta; class Pinopsida; order Pinales; family Pinaceae; genus Pinus; species Pinus albicaulis. The sequence continues at coordinate 1,342,818,562 of CM076581.1, read as the reverse complement.
CCATATTATTCCAAATATTCCTCCAAAAAATTTCAAAAGACTAGTATCTCTATATAAAGTGATAGTCCTAAAAAGTCCATCCAACCTTACAATTTCCTGGAAAAATAACACTATATAGCATTACTAGTCTTGCATACTATGAAATGTAGTAGCTTAAAAACTTTATCCAGCAAAATGAACACTAAATCATGAATTCTTTATTTCTAAAGAATTCTCAATGTAAAAATCATGCTTATGTCTTCCCATTGCCTTTTAGGCATAGAAAATAGATTATGTAACCTACTTTTTTTTACTTCTCCCCTTGGCCAACTCATAAATTCTAGATTAATTAATAAATTTGACGACATTTTATCAATTTTGGGCCAAAATATACCTCTCTAGATTAATTAATAAATTTGACGACATTTTATCAATATTGGGCCAAAATATACCTCTCAAGAACTCATTCCTTGGTTTTATCCACTCCAAATCCCCATCTAAACCTCCAATATGCAGCTTTCAAACCAGGTTTAGCCTTAAAGAACTACGAGGGATACACAATTTCTTATGATTGAAGAAGAATATTTCTTAAATGTCGAAATCCAAATGTGGTTTCTCATTCATACTGCATGGTTTTTCGCATGATATCTATGCTCTTTGGTTCTTTGCGTGATTTCCATGCCTCTACAAATATGTTTTCTGCAAACAATTCCTTCATGTTAGCCAAACTAGAAAATTCAACGTGCATTTTATTTTATAGCATCGTTCTTCAACTTAATGCATCAATAACTCTACTAGATTTTCAGAACTATTTTAAAAAAAATAAAAGTAATTGTTTAAAAACTCCGAGCATTTCAAATTATTCCAATTTCGGTTACCTTCGCTATCTATGTTTTGTTTATAAGAGAACATTCAATGACAAATATTGTCTCTATTTATTCTATGTTTTAACAATCGTACAAAATTATTGATCATATACAAAGTAGTTTTTCTTAGTAATATTCAACTTCTCATTAAATATCACTATTTTCTTGGCACATTGTCCCAAGGCAAGAGCAATAATTGAGCCATTTACTTCAAAATATATTTGAGATACCATGCTAAAATTTGGAAGTGCTAACTTTAGCAATATGATTAGCTTCTTTTTCATAGTTTTAAAGGACTTTGTTGCTATTTTTTCCACTAGAAATCTCCCTTCTCCATACACTTCGTGAGTGTTGTAAAAATCCCACTAATTGTTTTTATAAACTTTCGATAAAAAAAATATCTAAACCATTGAAAATTTTCACATAAAATGTGCATATAAGAATTGTCCAATCGATAATGGATCTCGTCATTTTATGATCCATCCTCAAACCCTCATTGAATACTATAAAACCAAAGTAAAACAACGCTCCTCTTAAGAAACCACACTTATTCAGGTTAATTTGTAGCTTTCTCCATTGTCATCCTTTGCCACTCATGCTTCATATGCCCTGAGTTATCTTCCTTTAAAGTCTTAAATAATATTCTCATTAATATACATGATGACAAACTTTCCTAGCAACATATGTAAATTTCATAAAAGATACAAGGTGCATCATTTATTGTTTAACGTAAATGGCCTAATAATCCATTCAGTGTATATGATGGCTATATTTTCCTCTCTTCAACATATATACATTTCTGGTCTTATTTTCTCTTTCCTCTAATTTTCCATAGTCTTTCTTACTTACCTTACGTCATTTAAAGCTAAATGTGACTTCATTGTCATTTATCAACTATTTCACTTACGCTCATGATATTGTTCTTTAAACTTTTAATAACTAGAAAATTTGTATCCTTAGTCCTTTTATTATCAAAGCTAACTATTACTTTTCCCATTAATTTGGCTATTGTATCCTCTCCAACCATAACATTTCCACTCTTGACCTCCTTTAGAAATTAAATTCTTCTTTTATCACCTATCATATGATGTTTGCATCCGCTATCTATACCATTTTCTATCTATATATTGAGCACATAAAGCTAAACTGTTAAAACTTGTATTCTATAACTATTGATCAAATAGCTCTCCAGGTGAGAACCTAGAGAGTATATACACACATACACACACTCTCATCATTGAATCAGATGAGCCTAAATTATATAGGCGTTCACACTAACGGGATGGTTTCAACCACTCCCTCGATATCAAGATATGAGATCTATGATTAGAATCTCAATCCTATCTTTATCATAACAACAACTTAACTATGGATTTCTCAATTATTTCCAACACTCCCCCTTAATGGAGAAAAGGTACTAAACATTAACATACACCTGCTGGTCTAGTCTCAGCTAGGCTTACAATAAAAAACATAAAAAAAAACTTGACAACAGAGAATTTCATTTTTGTCTTTATGCTTCTGAGTCCATATTTGTTCATTCTAAGCCAAGGCTTCCTCTTCACTCTCCTCACCGTGAGGTAGTGATGTATTTTCACCTCATTTCTTCCCCAGTGATGGAAAGCTTGAACGCCCATCCTTGCCCTTTTGAAAGTTATGACAGAATTAATAGGAAACTGTTTTCTCTCACCATTTTTGGTGTCACACATGTAAATTTCAGCAATGTTTTCATCTGCACACACATAAATATTCATGAGATTATCACATTTTAAATTATCTCCAGCTCTGTCTTCTTTTGCCACGTCTTCGCAATCAGCTTCATGTGGCTCGTCCAATTGATCTTCAACACTTTATTCATCTTTACATCCTTCCTGAAGATCAACTTGTGACTCTTCAATATCAAGATCTTGCACAAAAGATTGTGCCTTTTGTTTCTCATGGTCATCAATAGAACCACATTATTTTTCTGAAAAAATTCTACCCATGCTACCCAGGCTAATGCCTAAAAATTCCCACATGAAAATATCATCATTGTCGTCATCAAAATCAAAAATATCTAAAAATATAGACATGTTGTTAAAAGGTCCAACTTATCTGGTTTTATCTTTCTTCCAGATTTCGACTCCACTCTGTCCTCTAACGAGCTCCAACAACCCCGTTACCACATAGGCGGGGATCCTCCCTTTGATAGCTCTTTCAATAGTAGAACCCTGTAGACTGTGGCTTCTAGGCCACGTAGGGCTTAGTGCCCTCAGCTCTTGCGACGAGCAACAAATGACCTCTCAAAAAACTGACAACGCTATCAATGTCTAATTCTGCTCATGGAATTAACAATTTCTCGTATGATGAATATTTCCAATAAAAAATTTCAGAATAAATTTGCTACATCGCGTAAGCAGCAATGAAGTTTCCTTCAAATTTCAATAAGTGGGGACCCCAGAAAGACAAAAGATGATGCACAAATGCTGAAGAAAATTGGGTCTTCAAATTTCAATCAGAAGAAACCCCAAAAAATAAACAAAGCGATCTACAAATGCTGAAGTAAATCACATGCGTCTTCAAATTTCAATCAGAAAACAAATGGACCCTATAAATTCACAATAAAACTATCCATTAAACATGACCTTCACAATGCCATTATCATGATAATCGAAATGGTGTTTATCACCTAGCACGACACGACCTCTACGCAATACAATGCACCTCCACGGATGCAGAGACACCTATAAATATTTTCCAAACTCATACGTTGTCGGCCGCTCTAACAGTTGCGGAAGCCGTGAGGAAATTAAAATCGGTTATAGCAGATTTAAAATCCTGTCCCCCAGCATTAGAAAACGGCATATTGCATTTTCAGGTCAGAGTGATCTTGAATTCATTATATTTATGGCTACGAGACTCCACTCGATGTGGCTTCCAGGGCTGGATGTCTTTATTTCAACTACATTGTTCAGACTATGGTGAACAGGCCTAGCTTCAGGGATCTCAGGCGCTTGCCCCCCATGTTAGTGCTGTGAAAATTCACCACCAGAAAATTCATTCAAGGCAGCAAGGTAATCTCTAAGGAGACGTTGATTTAACTGTGAATAACTATATATACTGCATCCATGGAGTTTTCCAAGAGACAAAAAAAATGTTTGCTAGAGTCCGAATCACCTGCTTCTAACAATCGAGACTTCTCAGAAAATGCCACAGAAAAAGGTGAAGCCCAACGCTCGCACACAACATTAGAGAGCGCTGAAGATGGGTTGAGGAATTTGTGGCTTTGTTGGATAGAATTCAATATATGAAAGCCAAGCACACGAAATTGGGTATATTGGATGAAATACCTACGAGAGAAGACTCGGATGTTGGAGTTATCAAAATGAAATTTTCATGGAAGACTTTTGCATATCTGCAATTCACTTAATACCCGTCTTTCAACTGATTTTGATGGGGAGTCCTCACGGCGTTAACCCTTAGGTTAGATTTGAATGATCACGAGTTTGATCCTCATTTGAGCGACTGCTCACACACAAGTGTACTCCACCTTCTTTTCACTCTAAGAACATGGCTACGCATATCAGCAGCAACCAGGAGGGCACCAAGCAGAAGCGAGCTATCCATAGCAAACTGCCACTCAGGCACACAGGCACATTCTCAGGCTTGTAGCTCTCATACAATGTTAAAACTTGTATTCTATAACTATTGATCAAATAGCTCTCCAGGTGAGAACCTGGAGAGTGTATACACACATACACACACTCTGATCTTTGAATTAGATGAGCCTAAATTATATAGGCTTTCACACTAACGGGATGGTTTCAACCACTCCCTCGATATCAGGATATGATATCTATGATTAGAATCTCAATCCTATATTTATCATAACAACAACCTAACTATGGATTTATCCATTAATTCCAACATAAACTACATTCCTATTGACACTCTTGCTTCCCTCTCCAAATATTCTTACTTTAATTTCTATTGATGATGATGTTTTATTTCCTTCTTTGATATCTAGCCCTTAATATACTACTTCTGCAATCCCAAGATATGTGACTAAACATAAGAGAAATAAAAAAAAAATACATTAAATTTTGAGTAAGTTGTTCTAGAGGGGCTTCCTAGATTAATTGATCCCTCTAAAGGAGCTAGCTTACCTTGGTTATTTTATTAAGAAAATTCAACTTTTAATGCTTTCATGCTCCATTTCTACATGTGGGTCTAATATGATTTTTCTTTAGTTGATCCTCACCTTCATTTCTATTGCTTGTATGGTTGGTTTGGTGAATACTCTATTTGACTCATCCTTATTTCCTTTAAACATGTTGCCATAGCTCTTGGGCTCTTGTGTCTTTAATTTTCTTGCACTTGATTATTCCTTGACAACCTCATAATAACCAATGCATGCTTTAATACAAAAGTATCTCTCGTTTTTAAGTAGATTGGCTAAAATTTTAGTAATATTTGAAAATGAAACTTATCATTCACCTCTTCAAGATCATTTCTCAATGAAAAAATATCAACTTCTAGTTTCTCACAATAACTTCCCTTTCTATTTGGCTAGTTAGTCACCACTTCTTTCATCATTTTGGCTTTCATTAAGTGAGCTTTAAGGATGACAACCATTTTATTTGTCTCACTAAGCTTATGATACTTATTTTCATATTCCTATAATAAATATTTCTTCCTTCCATTTGTTATTGTGATCCTCTTAATCTCTTGTAAAGTAGAGATAATTTTCTTCTTGAATGCACCTTCTCATTAATATATTCTTCAACTGAGGTGGATTTCTATTACTCACTGGTAATGAGTAGAGGTTTTATTTTATTTTTATCAAATTAATATCTATTACTATATTTTGATGATCTACATATTTCTTTTTCATGCTCGTAATGTTTTCACTCCTCTTCATGTTCTTTATCACAACTATTTTTTGAACATGCATATGAACATTTAAAAGAAATATGACCTATTATTATCTATATAATTATGATAGAATAGTAGCTTACATGTGCATTATTCTTTTTCTATATCTTCTTCACCTTCAACAGCTTGAGTAGTCATTGATAGGGGACCTTATTCATCATCACCACTTCCACTTATTGCATATAGACATTTGGAAGCGAATTGACCTACTTTAGGACAATTTTGAGAGAATGGCCAATTACCTTTTCCCTTTCTTGATTCTCTTTAGATAGATTATCTTGAGATAGAGTACACATATTTTTCATTGAGTACATATAATCTCTTTTTATATATATTACTCTTCTTTTCATCCTCATTATTGTTTGTCTCGGTATTTAAAAAATTAGAAGCATAATGACCTATTTCTCCATATTTGAAGCATTTATAAATTAGTTTACATTTTCCTAATCGCTTTCACATTCTCTTGTGAATTTTTTCTTCGTTCATATTTGATTCATCACTGAAGTAGTCGTGATACTTGATCTTGTTTGAGTAATTTTGTACTTCTTCCTTCTCATATGACGTATTGATTTCATATGCCATGAGAATATCATATCCAATCACATATGCATTACAGATTGTCTAACATTTATTTTTGTTGTTTCACAATAAATCAGTTTATCTAAATATAATTTTGATAGTACGCTCACAATAAATTCCGTGGCTTACCTATCATACTTAAAGTTCTTCCATATATCCACTACATTTCAATACATGGTAGTCTTGAAACATTATATGATACTTAAATATTACCTTCCAAATATCGAAGCTTCATCCATTCCGTGCATACCTTCTCATGCTTAATCTTCTTCTGAAAACACCTACTTTGATGCCAATTCTTCAATCCAAGTTAAAACTAAGCATGGGGTGGTTTGTATTAGTATTATAAAACTTTTAGCAATATTTTATTTATTATAAAAACTTCTTAATAAATCCCATAAAAAAACATAATTTAAATAATACACACATAGATTATGAGACATAAAAATTTAAGTGGAAACCCATATGGTAGAAAAAAAAAAAAAACAACAATATTCTTTAGATGATGATTGTAGGCACCAACCTATTGTTACATCAATTTACTCGCATCAACTTGAAGGACACATTAATCCCCTAATTTAAACACACCAACTTGAAGGAAACATTTTTCCCTAATATTTATAGGTTTTAATGTGAAAGATACACTGATAGATTTACAAGAACCAACTTAACGGAAACATCAATCCCCTAATTTACAAATATCAGCCTAATCTTATGATCTGATACCTTTCTCATAATATATTCAAACTCAGATCCATAAGAATTCCATTTCAAATGACTCATACAAGCTCCTTCATGCCTAATTCAAATCTTACCTCTTTACCTACAACAAAAATATACTCCTCCATGTTTAAGGCACCTATCTATAAACAATTTTTCATGTCACTATTCTATTCTTATCTTTACTAACCCATATCTTGCATTGGTGATCCTCTCCTTACCCTTTCTTCTGCTATGATCATAGATTGATGTTCAAATACATCTTATATCTACATTCAGATCAGTTCTAGGATCTATTCACACACTGAACACTATTACCTCCCTTCTCTCTGCCATATTATCTACCCAGTTTTCCTCTACTTCAATTATATTACTCTTCATTACTTGTTCTACTATAGTTATATTAATATTTTCAAATATGTAGGCTAATTACTTGATACAATTTTTAATTCAGTATTTATAGCTTCTTATCTTTATTACCATGGGTAAGAATCCATGTTTTTCACCCATAGCATCGTAGGTTAACTAGGTCATTGTTTTCTTGCTAACTCATTGATTCTCATGGATTTCTCACTAATGAAACATACAAACTCTTAGTTTTTGAAACTATAGATCACTTTACTGCAACTAATTACACCATTAGAAATTTAATATTTCACATGTGCCCTTGCTCATTATCTTAGATTATGGTCATTACCCAAAGCCCTCGAAATTTGGGTGATTAGACTTTGATTTTTTCATTCCACATTGATAGGAAGATAGGTAGTTATTGCAACTCATTACACAATTAGCAAATTAATATTTCACATATGCCCTTTCTCATTATCTTAGGTTGTGGTCATTACCGAAAACCCTCAGAAATTGGTTGATTACAATTTCATTATTTCCCTCCACATTGAAAGGATGATAGGTAGATATCTCTCAAGGTTAGGCCTATAGATCCAAATGATCACGCATTGTAACATATCTATTTAACACATTGGGCATCAGTAAATTAATTCTAATCCCTACTTTCCAAACATGATATTCCTATGTACCGTGACGAGAGTCTAGATACTTGAAGTTATTAGAAACTAGCGCTTAGCACCACACAACCTAGGATTGGGACCTATATCTAGAACAATGGTCTTATATTATCAACGATCCTAGAGATATAAACTTTATGACTAATATTCATCAATTAGGTACTTTTCACCTCTCATTAATATATTTCCAAACCATTTTCACACTTCGATGCCATGGTGGCTCTGTTCCCCCATATGGACCCACATGGTTTTTGTATGCCAATGAAAAGAGCACCAAAATCCTTTAAAAAGTAAAACCTTTAGAAAACACGTTCCTCTCATGGAACCACATGGCACTAATAAATGTCCTCTATCAGACATCATACATCATCCCTTTATATTTCTCTTCATTCTCTACCTCTACCAAGATCAAAATTAAATGAGATGCCATTATATTTAACACATTAAATTATTATCAAGCAAGGTCTTGGCATAGATTGTGAGGCCTCTAATTCTTTTGTGGCATCCCACACTTCCTACAAACATACTTCCTCCAAATATCAAGTCATCCCTTCATTCCTATTCAGATGATAACCTTATAGCACCAACTTCGACCTAGAATTTGACCTTAGAGAAGTAACTTAAACCTAGAACTTATACCCTGTATTAGAAAATTTGATCCTATAGTAGCAAAACTTGGACCTGGTAGTAGCAATAGAACTTTAACCTAGTAGCAACAACTGAAATTCTACCTAGTAGCAACAAAAAAACTTTGACCTAGTAGCAAGAAAAGAACTTTCACCTATTAGAAAAACTTCAAAATCCAATAATTTACCAACAATTTCATAGGTGTGAGAGATAGATGACCAAGAAACTTTGATTTTTATCTTCTTTGCAATCCCTCTCTTTATTCCTGCAATTTCACAATTTTATGCTTCTCTTTCTTCTATATCTAACGTATGTGTGCAATTTTTGAAATGAATCAAAATACACTTCTATATATACCCTTCTCGGTGGGTCAAATCACCATAACGTAGGTTGAATTCATCATGCAAGAGATGAATTGGCGTGGAGGTGAAAAATTACTTATTTAACTCAATTATAATTATTTTTACATGATTTAAAGTCCCAAGAAGAGTCTCATAAAATGGAAAATGATTCTAATGACTCCAAAAAAAACCAAAAGTTCCACAATGGAGACTTTGAACTATAACATGATGACCCAAGCATGAAACCCATGCTTTAACAAGTCATTATAATAAGAAAAATAATTTCATTTTCTTTCCTTTTATAAATAAATTTTATTATGTCTCAAATAAAATATGAAGACAAAACCTAGTTACATTTTTCAACACTCTCTCTTAAATTGGGAGGTATTTATAATTACACATATATAGAAGTATACATGACCCATGAAGATTTTACGCACATGCAGTGCTGTGAACTATATTCCTGACAAGGGATTTCTATCAGGGTGGTACTAATATGGACTAAACATTTGAGCCTCTCTAGGTACCATCGAGCTTACTTAATCACCATCAACCAAAGGAACTAGGTGCGTAATTCAAGGCCAGAGTTGTATCACCAATACCACCCTCGTACTTTTTGAACTAAACATCAACAAACAAGCCAACCAAATGTCTTCCTAGGCATTTTGTATTACACATGATGCCTCAACACTCTCGATTATTCAAATCGGCTACATCAAATCTATCCTCATCAAATAGATCGGTAAGATCAAGTATACATCCAAAAATTTGAGATATTTACCTGTATAAACACAACCCCAATTAATAAATTACTTTCAAATACATAATTAAACACAAAACTTTAGGGTCTTGAATCATCTTGATGTTTCTTTTCTTATCTCGATTTATCATAGTAGGACATAAAGGATTCCCAACAAAATCTGACAAAATTTTCCTCAACCATACCACTTCCTTTCCTACTTTACATGCAACAAATACTTAATGCAAAAAGATCTTACTTTATACTCATCCAAAAATTCCTAGCATATCTGGCACTAAAACATCCACCATAACTATCTTAATATTCCCTCCCTCTCAACTTTGGGAGATATATCCTTTCTTTTATCAAGGCTCCCTCTTAACTTAGGGAGATAAACTACTTTCTATATTATCGAAGAATACTTCATGGATTCATTCCTTCTTATCAAATCCATATTAATCATCATCATTCATATAAATTTCTTCATCATGCTTATAAATCATGTCAACTTTACTTAGGACTATCTTCAACATATTGAAGATTATGTACCTTCCCAACTTAATCAACAAGTACAACCAAATACATATATAAAATCATGAAGTTAACTATATCATAATCATATAAAATACCTAAAATTATTTAGGTTCATAATCATCAAGAGACTTGTATACTTCAACTTCTTTGCTAGATCATATCAGTAACTTAATCAAGATATCAATCTCATTATATCTAGGGCCTCAATATCACTTTCAAGATATGATTAATTCTTCTAATATATATTGCAAACACTAGAAGCAATTTAAACAAGTACAATACTATAATGCATATAACAATTTTTAGAATTTATATGTTAGACTTATACTAAGGTTTTATTAAAACCCTAGATTTCATACTCAACCTTAGATATCAATAATCAAAACCAATCATAACAAAATATAATATTTCAACAATATGACCAACTCTTACTAGGGTTTGTTGTAAGCCCTAGATTCATCATCAAAGCTAAACAATATTATTATATTATATAGTATCAAACTTCTACTAGGGATTAATTACAAACCATATAAATATGAGCATCAACAATTAGGTTAGCACATATACATATATAGGATTTCATAATCCTGAGAAAGCATATCAAAAAAACATATATCCAAGACAAAATTATGAATACATAAAGTTTAGAAATATAAATTTTTTGATTAGGCTAGGGTTTTGATTAGAGAGAGAAAAATAAACCTAGGGTTTAATTCCTAGGACCTTACTCTAGATACTATAAGTATTTTTCTCATAAACCCTAATTTACCAAAACCTTAAAGGTCTAGAAATTTCAATACACAACAAATCCTAAAATATTAGGGTTTCTATAAGAGTATCAATACCCTAAATAACAAAAGAATAGTATTTTCTATATTTCAAGAGTAACCCTAAGTAGACCAGGGTTTCACAATCAATATTAACACACCCTTAGGTTAGGATTTTACATAAAACCTTTTTAGGGTTCCATAAGAACTATCAAATTTATAAAGAAGGTAGATTAAATATAATGATTAATCTTTGAAATAAGAATGTTTATGATTCAAAGGTCCTAAACATAACATTGTGAGTAATATAAAGAATATTATTAAAATAAGTGAATATACCTTTACTATGAACAAAGCAAAGCTTATGTACTAAGAAATAACTTAGAGTTCTTTCTTAACAAACCTTTTAGGACATAAATTTTTGAAGATGTTTCCTTTGTAACAAAACTTCTATCATTCTTTGGGCTTATCTTTTGATGTGTCTTTCATAACCCTTTAGCATTTCAAGAAGAATTCCTAAACAAGGAAATTATGAAAATGAATTTTATTATCATCTAATATTAACACATTTCGATAAGAGAGGGAAACCAAATATAAAATATAATAAAAGGAGTAAGATACTTATATTTGATAAAATTGTGAGGGCTCCCTCTTAATGCGATATGGATGGATGGCTTTATCAAAAAAATTCGAAAATGTTTTTCCAAAGAATTTTAAACCTACAACTACCAGAAATCAAAACATAATGAAAAATGATTCAAAACTTTTAGTAGAAGGTTATGTAATGGATAGAGTTCCTAAGAGTCCCTAGAAAATAATTCTTGGACTTAGGATTCTTCCATCCTCTTTTTCTTAGGTGAAACTTCATTGACAATGTTTGCTTGATCTGTGTCCCTCCTTTAATTCCTTGCATTCTCAAAATAATTACTTCTATAGTGACGCATATTGTGACAATTGTAGCATTCAATCTTGGATAGTTATATCTTCTTCCTTGACCATTTGAACTTATTGAAGGTTCCTTTATTTTTCTAATGAAATGAATAGGAATTTGAAATTTTGTCCTCTTCATTCTCCTTGTTTCTTAATAATAAAATTCTTACTTCTTCTTGAATACATGCATTCCATAATTGTTCAAATGTAAGAGTGTCCTTACAATTATTGATTCATGATGCAAAGTCACTCCAACATATTTCTAAACCTAGAAGAGCATTAATCGCGAGCTCCTTTTCACGTATTATTTAATCTATATCACAGAGTTAATGGCTCTGATTCTTATAATCCTTACAAATAGGGATGCCATTATATCATCTTTGGTGATCTTCATAGTTCTTATTTGATTATTTAGGCTTACAATTCAACCAAGATTCTTTACTGTGAATAATTTGGATAAGGCCTCATACATCTCTTGAGTTGAATCTATGTTGGATATATATGGGATGTCATTATCCCTGATCCGATACACTATTAGGATCATTGTCAATATCTTTGTTTCTCTAAACGTTTCCTTTTCTGCATCACAATATTCATTTATATGCTTATATACCTTTCCTTTTACTAGACCCAAGACTTTATTCTTCTCAAGGATGATATTTATCCTCTTTTTCAATGTCCTGTAATTGGAGGCTC
>CM076581.1:1342656676-1342805745 GCA_034641835.2 Pinus albicaulis | reverse complement strand
CATAACCAATACCAAGAAGACCTCAAGAGAGATCATATAACAGAACCATCATAAGCATTATACTCAGCAAATCTAATGCTCCCCCTGAATCTGTGCATCCATGCATCCTTTTCATATGACTAAGGCTCCCCCTTCGTTTGTGCATCCTGAAAACTTTCACCAACAACTCATCAAGGCATCTTCATCAAAACATTAGAAACAGAATTATGAGAACTGGAACACCACCAGAGATACCAAACAGTATCAGAGAGACCAAATAGCTCTGCAGCTGTGCTGAAGAGAGCTGAACCAACCAAAAATTGCCAGCAACCAAACATACGCGGTTTTCTATGCAGGAACTCGCGTATATATGCGACTGAGTTTCAAGAAACCCGCGTATCCAATGCCATCTTCTAAATTTATGCAGATTTGTTCTTTTGACTGGCAGAGAACACTCCCAGCTTCTGTCTTAGATACTCGAACGCTTCCCTGGGCAGAGGTTTGGTAAAGATATCAGCAATTTTCTCTTTGGAGGGAACATACTCCAACTTCACGGTTTGCTCAAGCACTTGTTCACGTAAGAAGTGATACTTGATGGGAACGTGCTTGGTCTTTGAATGCATAACAGGATTCTTTGAAATAATGATGGCACTTGTATTGTCACACTTAATGGGGACAGAAGGAGTACATTTGATTTGAAAATCTTGTAAGGTTTGCATCATCCAAAGGAGTTGAGTGCAACAAGATGCGGTAGCCACATATTCTGCTTCTGCTGTAGATAAGGCAATAGAATTTTGCTTCTTGTTGAACCAAGATACTAACCGGGGTCCCATATAGAATGCACCACCACTAGTGCTTTTCCGATCATCAACACTTCCAGCCCAATCTGCATCAATGTAAGCATGAAGAGTAAGATCAGCATCCTTTGGATACCATAGACCAAAGTCTTGAGTTCCTTGAAGATATTTGAATATCCTTTTGACAGCCTGAAGGTGAGACTCTTTTGGATTAGCTTGGAATCGTCCAACAATCCCAACAGCATGCATAATGTCTGGTCTGGTCCCAGTGAGATAAAGTAGACTTCCAATCATCGATCTGTATTCTGGTTGATTCACAGTGGGAGAATCATCATTAGAACTGAGACTGCATCCGGTTATCATTGGTGTACTTACAGGTTTGCATTCTTCCATGCCATACTTCTTCAGAATTTGCTTAAGATATTTTGCTTGTGATAGGAATATACCATCTATAGTTTGATGCACTTGCAAGCCAAGAAAGAATGTTAGTTCCCCAAGTAAGGACATTTCAAATTCTTGCTGCATGACAGAAGCAAATTTTTGACTCATAGATTCTTCTTTACTCCCAAAAATGATATCATCAACATATACAACCACAATCAATAGTTTATCATTTTCAACTTTTGTGTATAAGTTGCTATCAGCAGACCCCTTTGAAAATCCTTGTTGATGAAGATATTTGTCAAGATGATAATACCAAGCCCTTGGAGCTTGTTTGAGACCATATAGAGCCTTTTTAAGTCTACAAACAAGATTTGCATCATTTCCCAAAATGAATACTTCCGGTTGTTCTATATATACTTCTTCTTCTAGATCACCATTAAGAAAACCAGATTTAACATCCATTTGATAAACTTTGATTTGTTGATGACTTGAAAAAGGAAGAAACATTCTTATGGCTTCAAGTCTAGCTACAGGAGCAAAAGTTTCTTCAAAGTCCATACCTTCTTGTTGAGTATACCCTTTGCAAACTAGTCTAGCTTTGTTTCTTACAATGTCCCCATTCTCATTTAACTTGTTCTTGAAGATCCATTTAGTTCCAATGACATTTTTATCATGTGGTCTGGGTACCAAATCCCAAGTGTCATTCTTTTCAATTTGATCAATCTCTTCATTCATGGCTTGGTTCCAACATTCATCTTGGCTAGCTTCATTGACATTGTGTGGTTCAATTGTGGACAGAAGTGCCAGATTACTAGAAGATCCTACAAGAGTTCTCCTTGTTCGTACACCTGATTCCTTGTCTCCCAAGATTTGAGATTCAGGATGATTCTTTTGAACATATCTGGATGGAGCTTTTTCAGATAGATCATTTTCAGGTTCTTCATTGGATCCACTGTCTATATCATTTTCATCTGATGTAGAAGGCCATATGTCGCTATCATCTTCTTTTGTTGTTTGTTTTTCCTCTTTAGGAGCTGCAGGAAACTCATCAATAACAACATCAATACATTCAACAGTCTTTCGAAGCCTTTTATTGTAACATGTGAATGCTTTGCTTGAAGATGAGTAACCAAGAAATATCCCTTCATCTGATCTAGGTTCAAACTTCCCAAGCTTTTCATCATTATTTTTGGTAAAGCATTTACTTCCAAAAACTTTAAAATGCTTCACAGTGGGAGAATTGCCATACCAGAGTTCATAAGGAGTTTTGTCACTATTTACTCGAACATGAGCCTTGTTGAGAATGTTAACTGCTGTATGTGCTGCTTCACTCCAGAACATGTCAGGAACATTAGAATCAGCAAGCATAGCTCTAGCCATTTGAACAATTGTTCTATTCATTCTTTCTGCTACACCATTTTGTTGTGGAGTGCCTGCTACAGAGAACTGTCTTTTAATGCCATGTTGTTCAAAAAATTCAAAGAATTCATTTGATGAATATTCTCCTCCTCGATCAGATCTAAGACACTTGATTTTTAGATCTAATTCATTTTCTGCCAATGCTTTGAAGCTCTAAAATTTTTCAAGTGCTTGATCTTTGTGTTTAATGAACCTGATCCAACACATTCTAGAGTAGTCATCAATAAATAAGATATAGTATTCATCCCCACGTAGTGACTTTTTCCTCATAGGTCCACAGATATCAGTATGAATGAGTTCAATAGGCTTACTTGATGATCCTTCTTTGGCATTAAATCGTACTCTGGTCTGCTTACCAAATTGACAAGATTTGCATATGGTACTTTTTGGAAGATTGACCTTGGGAAGATCACGAACAGCTTGAAGTCTGCTTGCTTTGTTGATTTGAGAGAAACTCAGATGCCCCAGCCTTCTATGCCATAGCCAATTTTCTGAAGACTTGCTCAAGTAGCATTGATCTATGCCGTTTAGTACATACAGGTTGCTTGGATTTCTTTTTCCTTTTATAATGATTTTACCTGTATCAAGATCACGAACCACACATTATTTGGAACTGAAGACCACTTCTGCTCCTTGATCACACATTTGACTAACACTTAACAGGTTATGCCTTAATCCATCCACATACATGACATCTTTAGCCTTCACTTTTCTTTTAGAAATACTGACCCTTTTCCTTTAATTACAGCAGGAGTATCATTTCCAAATGTAACTTTCTTTTCCTTTTCTAGAGCATTATAAGTATGAAGTTTGCTTTTGTCACATGTCATGTGTCTTGAGCACCCACTATCAATGTACCATTGATTTTCTTCACCCTCTGCAAATAATGCTATCCCACAATTTTCAACCGGCGGTTCTTTCTTTTTCCACACTTTAGAGCTTGAGGGAACATGTTCTTTTGGCTAGATCTTGTTCCTGCATTCAGAATCTTCATGGCCAAAGTTATTGCAATAAGTACATTCAACTTCACTTTGAAGAGGAGAAAAGTTGTTATAGGTATTCTTCTTTGGTTCAGTATCCAACCTTTTCTTTCTTGCTTCTCTTGTCATGATGGTTTTATATGCAACACATTGAATAGCTTTATGACCAAAATTGTGACACGTGAAACATTGCCCATTGAAGTAGAAATTTCTGTGATCATGGAATCTTCTATTTGAATTTACCTGTTGGTTGTAGTGTCTTTGAAAGCTATCCCTGTTAGTGTTCCTTGAATTGAGATGGTCCTGCTTTCCCTGTAGAGATCCTTTATTCCCTTGCTGAGTGGCTGAATGATGTAAACCACCTGTAACTACTTTTAGATAGTTTGGTGCTGAAGTTTGAGAAGATTCTCCGGTATATCCAAGACCTGTCTTTATAAGAGGAGAACGTTGTACCTTGATAATCTCATCTAAGGTTTCAGATCCTTTAGCAAATCTAAGATTCAAGGTCTTTGCTTTCTCAACTTCTTTTCTTTGACTTACCACTTCACATTCTAATTTTTCAATATGTTTCTTTGCTTCTTCGAGCTGCTTTTCAATGGTCTCTTTGATTATGTTTTGTTCTTCTAAGAGAATTTTATAATCTTCTAAGCATAGTTTGAGTTGATTGTTTTCTTCAAGAAAATCATTTTCCTCTAGAGCATCCATAAACGTATCCTTTTCTTCTTTTTGTTCAAATGCCATAAGAAGCCTAAGATCTTCTTCACATTCTTCCTCACTATCAGATGACCCATCACTGTCTTCATTAGTATAGTAACTTTTCTTAGAGCTAGATCGGTTATTATTCCTTCTTAATACTTATTTTCCTTTATAAGGACATTTTGCAGCATAATGACCAACTTTTCCACACTCAAAACATTTGAAAGGAAGCTTACCTTTGAATCTTCCAGTTCCTAGTTGGAGTTTTCTCACGAAATTCGCTTCTTCTTCATTGGATATGTAGCTGGATTCTTTGACGACTTCCTTTTCTTTTCCTCTTGCAGATACCTTAAAAGCAGCTTCTCTGATTTGAGAAGGACCTCCTTGTCTCATTTCAAAAGCAGTCAGAATACCATGTAATTGAACAATAGTAAGAGTTTGCAGATCTTGCCTTTCTTCAATCGCTGAGACTTTAGAGTCAAATTTTGAAGTCAAGGATCTTAAGACTTTTTCCACCAGAGTAGTATCAGTTATGGTTTCACCCAAATTTCTCATTCGATTTACAACATCATCTAGATGAAGAAAGAAACTGGCAACATTTTCATCACTATGCATCTTCAAATTTTCATATTCAATTCTAAGAGTTTGGAGTTTTGCATTTTTTACCTTTGTATCTCCTTCATAGCTCAGAATGATTTTGTCCCATATTTCTTTTGCTGAATGCAGCTGCATCACTTTAGCAAATTCTGATTCACACATGCTTCCTAACAAGACATTTACTGCTTTGGCATTGGTTTCATACTTCTTCCTTTCTGCTGCATCAGTAGGAATACTTGCCGGGTATTGATAACCTTCTTCCATGATTGCCCATACATCTGCACCTAGACTTTGCAGATATGCTTTTGTTCGTACCTTCCATAATATCAGATTGCTTCCATTGAATAGAGGTGGCTTTATAGACATCACTCCTTCTTGACTTCCCATTGCGATGGATCTTCTTCAAGCGATCAAGCTTATGCAGAAGAACTTGCTCTGATACCAATTGTTGGGAAAAATACTGAGAGGGGGGGGGGTGAATCAGTATTTACAGCATATTCAAAACTTTTTACTTTTCTTTACTTCAAAACCCATACGCTACTTTCCTGAAGCAGACTCGTGTATATACGCGGATACCCTTTATTAAACTCGTGTATACACAGAGAACTAATTATGTCATTAATTCTTTGTATGATTCATCATTTATTCTTCAGATATTCAATAAGCAGTAAACATGTGCAGTAAGAACAGAATAAACCATCACACACAGCATCACACATGAACACCAGGATTTTTTAGGTGGAAACCCAAGTCGGGAGAAAACCACCGCTGCAGTTGCTCAGCCTTCAATATTTTATTATAGAGAAAACATCTTACAACATATGTCCTGGTGCAGACTCCTACCAGCACGCAGGCACCCACCTGCGCTCGTTTACCAGCCTCTCCTGGAAGGGAGCTCCAACCCCCTGACTCGTTTACCAGCCTCTCCTGGAAGGGAGCTACGACCCCCTGATCTCATTTACCGGCCTCACCTGGAAGGGAGCTACAACCCCCTGTCTGAAGGCTACAACCCTCAGCACCTCTATGGACCACGTTTCATCAATTTTCACACTGGATCCAACAACTTCAATAGAACACAACTTGCAGGCCACATTTCATCATATTTTCATACTGGACCCTTTCCATACCTTTAAGTACAGTCAACCATGAAACAGATACATATAACTCACTGACAGATATCAGAAAACCAGCCGAACAGATTAGACATTTCTTACCACAGACTTCAGCAAACCCTAGTTTGCATACGCGCTTTCCTTTCACTGATGTCGCGTATATACGCGCTTCCGTCCACATCAACCAGCGTATACTTCAGTACTTATTATAGGGAAAATTTAATTGCGCATAACGCTTTTTCTTTAGCTAAGCCGCGTATATACGCGCTTCTTCTGCGGCAAAGTAGCGTATAGATCTTCAACCATTACAGAGCTGCATACTTCTTCAGATCAGACATTCAGTTCAGATTCAACCCTTTACTTCAGACAGATGTTCGCCTCATCTCAGATCTAAGCCTTCTATAAACAGATCTAGCAGATACAAAATACATTTCAGATCTAGATATCCAACTTCATCATTTCTTCATAGGTGCATCATAGATTCATATTTATCTTCAAGTGTAACCCTTTCCATTCAGATCTACTTTAGAGAGAAGTATTCATTCAAGCTCAGACATCTTGCACCCACACTTGTGATGTGCACAATGAATTTCTTCTCCTTATATAGGTTTATCATTTTTCAATACCACGGGCCCCTTTTTCAATACCATGAGCCAAAACAATACCATGAGCCTTCAATACCACGAGCCTTCAATACCACGGGCCCCTGGTTTTGCACTTTTTGAGCGCTTTTACCCATACGCGACTTGGAACGTTCTTTTCCACGTGCATGCGCGACTTTCCTTAGACAGATCCGCGTATTCATAGAGACATATTCTTTTCATCATACTTTGAGCACATTATGAATTCCTTTCTTCATTGCCTTCTGTACACACTGTAGATACATCATAATTTCTTCATCAAGAACATATTCTAGCAAGCACAACTTCATCAAGTAAGTTGCCATCATCTTTATCAAGTGGGTTGCCTTTCAGGGACAACACTCATCATCATAATATCAACAAGCATCATATCACATAAGATTTACATCATTTACCAAGCCCATCAAGTCAAGAATAACTTCATCAGATGTATTGCCATCAAGGACAACACATGCCAACAATCTCATGTCTTCATCTTCATTCAGTGGGTTGCCATCAAGGACAACACTCTGCATCATATTTCCAACACGCCGCATAGGCCTGATCTCGAAAAAACTTGAAGAAATGCCGAAATGACTTGGTTTCTCCAGTGAGTAGTCAATGGGCATTTGCTTTGGCTCTTGAGATTACAAATGAGGCCTTTGAAATGATCTCTCTGCCTTTTTATTTGAAAGAAAATTCAAATGACCTCATATCATGCTTTGGAGGGTTTATATGTTTTGAAAAGGCCTTTTTGTTTTGTCAAAACATGAATCACTGTTTTTGTAATTTTATCACCTTTAAAACATTACAAAGACCCATCTTCGATCAAGTTATATAACAAAAATGCCGTGGTCAACCTATTTTTGAAGACACCATAATCATGGCTTTCGTTGAAGTAAAAAGGCCTCTTTAAGAAACAAAATCCCTTTCATTGCCTTTTCACTTAGGAAATAACTCTGTCACTGTTTTTCCTTTAAAGGGAAACGCTTAGGAGCCATATCAAGGACTGTTGATGCATATTTTTCCATATCTCTTGGAAGGAAATGATTTGCAATTCTAGAACTCATATTAGCAATTCAACTCTCTTGATGTTTGAAGATGATTTAAGCCCCTTGTGACGTTGATCAAAAACTGTTACACGCCCTTGGAAATTTTCCTTTAACTATGGATGAAGCTTTGTTTGAACTCACCAATGGCTTGATTCATATCTATTGACGAAGGTGAAAGGCCTTTAGAAACTTTTAATGCAATTACATACAACAACAGGGTTTGTTCATATGTACATAAAGATCTTTGTCTGTGACAGTGATATGGCTTGTTTATTTGAGTGTTGTCTCTGAATTTTAAACATTTGTCATACCCTTTCCTCACATTGATGAGCTTGTTCCAAGTTTTGTTCACTTTATCTTCAGATTGCCTTTGAAGGAGATCTTTGATAGAAGCAAAACAAAGCTTCTTTTAATACCATAATATCATTGGTTGGCCTATGTTTAACACTAGCCCTCAACTCATAAACCTTGAATTGTTTTCTATTGATTGCCACTCTGTCTTTCAAACAGTGAAACCATGTAAGCATTCCTTGAGACACCACTGCTGTACCAGTGGTTTCATGTATTAGAGACAAAGGTGTAAACATGTTTTTTAGACCATTTGCAGCATTGTTAGCCTTGTGCTCTTTGAATGAGGCCATACCTCTGTTCCTGATCATCTTCTTGTTAAATGAAGGAGGCCTTTATCATATTTCCAAACCATCTGCTTTTAAATGAAGGAGGTTTACCACAAATGACCTAACCATCTGCTCATGCTTGGAGGAGGTTAACAACAAGTGAAATTTCATCCCTATCTCAAACTGTGTCATCTTTCCTTGTAATGCCTGTCTCTGCTTGGTATATCACAGTAAGTAATAAAAGTGAAAAATTGACAATGTGCTATGAGAGGCATTTTCTGAGATATGTATCATGTTGTTGGAATACCCTTGTGAATATTTTGACCCCAGTAGCGATATGACTTGTATCTGAAGAGTAATTTCTTTCCTGTTCTTAATTACTAACCCTTTTTTACTGTGGTTGCATAAGTTTATTGAATTTTCTCTTCTGACTAGTACTTTCATCCCAGGCTCAAAACAACATGAGAAGCAGTTTTCTTCTCATGTTTAGTTTAAGAATGTCTTCTGGAACACTGGTACATTTCTACTTTTGAAATAGACATTGAAACATTGTAAATAAACCTAATATCAGTTTGGATTTTGAAACATGTACTTCTGAGACATCAAGACTTTTTAGTGGCACGACCTAAGGGTGTATCAAGCTTTGTTTGCAGAATAGGAAGGCCATCTATGACTGGTTGGTATAAGACAAAGGTTCTTTTGGCTTAGGATAGTTTGCCAAGGGAGGATTTCCTAAAGCGCCACTACCTAACTTAGGGGAGATCTTTGATAGATTTGGAGTATTCTCTTTGGTATGACCAGATCTTAAGATGACATATGACCAGAGGTAGGGTGGCTGACATTCTTATCAATAGTTGGTTAATGAATGACCTGGGGATGAGGGTGAATGACAGTAGATGAATTTTAGCTTATGATAGCTGATGGACAAGCTTGTATGACTGAGACTAGATAGGGCTTGACAACTAGGTTTTTTTTCTCATCATAGGCTAATTGAAAAGGTAGGAGGACAAAATGTTTAGGGGTGTTTTCTAGCTGACAAATTTGACAAATTGGAGATCAACTTCTAGAAAACTTGGCTTTAAAAACTAGTCACCATCAACAGGTGAAAAATAATTATGATTAACAGTGGCTCCATTTGGGGAGGGCAGCTCCTTTTCAAGAGTTGTCCAGAATTTCAGATCTCGGTCCTTTGAAGACCAGTGCCTTTATCCATTGGCACAAATTTATTTCTTCTTTGATGCTATTTCTCAAAATTGACAGCATGATTAGCATCAAAGTCATCTCTACCTACCCACTATATTTCCTAACATTTTTTCTTCTTTCAGGTGCATTTAGACTAGCAACCCTTTGGCATATTCTTTTTTTTTTTGAAAAATGATACTATCTTGTTCTACACTTATATCCGTCGGGAGTTCAGATTAAAATGATGAACTCCTTTGTTTCTCTACCTATGCTAGACCGACTGTCAAGATTAAGCTGTTTGACAAGATGTTATTCTCTAATCTAAAACATGAAATTGAAAAATGATCAAATCAGGATTAGACAGTCTGATTTGTCATGTACTTGTGGCATGAAAGACAAGTTGCACACAAATACTATTTTGCACGAACATGAAAATTAGAAAAATCAGGGCTAGGATACACAGTTTGTTTTTCATCCCTGTTTTCCTCTTTGGTTCTGTTTTGAGCATGTAGAACCAATATATTTTCCTAGTCTATTTTCTTTGACAAGTCAAGCTTACACAATATTGACTATCTCTCCTCTTACTAACTTATTAGCAAATAAATTTAAAACATGTTCAGTTATGATTAGGCTAGATAACTGAACAAGACATTTTGAGCTCTAGTAGCGACATTTAGACTTGCGAGCTTTCAGAATGACTATTTTTTGAACATGGGGCTTTCTTTCTATTTTTCAAACTGCCATCTTTTTCTACTTTTCTATTGTTTTTGAATTTTCTGTTTTTTATTTATTTATTTTCCAAACAATGATATATACAATGATTAAAAATGAATCTGGAACTAGAAATCCTGAAAATGGTGAAACTTGAGCATCTTATCTTCATAAGGATCTCCTGCCACTCTTGGTCCATTCAGCTTTTGAAAAGAAAAATTTGGAAAATTTTCTCTTTCAAGCATAACATAAGGATTCATGCATGAATCTCTAAACCACCTTGTATCTTCCCGCTGTACTTATTTATACCTTTGATCCCCACTTCTCCTTTTGCTGTACATCTTTTTCAAATAATGCAGATATTCTTTGTCATTTTTGAAGTATATGATGAAATCATCAAGGTATATCAGAATGCAAAAATTTAGAACTGGAAACATGGCTTTTAGGAGCATGTTTTTGGTGTCCAGTGGTTTTGCAATTCTGGGTTTGAAGATGGAACTACTTCCAGCATACTTGAAAAATTCTTTGAGCTATTTGCTTTGCAAAGGAATTATTTGGCGATATCCTGAAACATCATCTTGCAAAGACACATGATTAAAAGCACTTATCATTGGTATATCATGGTCTTGGGCAAGAAGGATATAATTTCTGTCACAAGGGTGTGTATTAATATTTCTAAAATCAAAATAGATCCTATGACCAGCTGGTTTATCTTTGACTACTATTGTTTGGTGAAGATTTTTGTATTTTCTTTTGTTGAAGATGTTTCTTGGAGTGATGGCAGTGTCATAGTGCTTCTCCCTGTTTTCTCTACATGTAGTAATATATTGAACAATATTGCAAATTATAGCAGTTATAAGTCTTTGGTGGAGTGACAAAATGTTAGCTAGTTCAAGCAACTTAGGCATATTTGGGTTGCAGTCATCATATCCTTTCATAAGATTTTTATCAGACATTTTTTCTAGATTTTTAGTTCTTATGGCTACAGTGAAAGTTTCATTCGAAGGGGTAGAGTTATGAGATGGTAAATCTTTAAGGTATGGTAAGAACATTAAGGTCCCCTGCTCCTGATTTCCAAAAAGGTTTGTGATATGCAAGTTTTCTAATGCCTCTATTCTGAAAAAGTCTCCTGATGTTATTGCTGATGTTTACCTATGGTTTGAGCAATTTGCTTGATGGTATATAATTATTGGTGCTTCTTGCTCTATTTTTATTTCAAGAGGAATGAACTCTCTTTCCTCAAGACATAACTGCTCATGATCATGATAATTCTGAGTGTCCAGTTCATCATAGAGAACTTGGTTGAGCGGATATGGTGGGTCTAAGTTTGTTTCAATTTCTCCCAACTGTTCCTCAATGTTTTCATCAGTGCGTAAAATGAAGGAATTCAGATCTGAATGCAAGGAGTGCATCAAGATGTTATCTGGCCTTTCATGGCTGCTGATCATATATTTCATGTGTGATTCCCGATAGAGTATTCTAGTTTGGTTAAATATAGGAATAGTGGTGTAGGACATATCAAGTTGAATATTTCCCTGAATCTTGGCTCCCCAAGATCTGGATAAAAGCATTCCATACTTGGGAGGGATGTTTTCTACCACTATGTCCATGATCAGGTGTTTTGTAGGTACTTGGGCCAAACTGAAACAAAGATCTTTGAGTAAACCTAGACACTTGACTCTACTTGAATCGAAGGAATATAAGTGATTATAGGGTATTGCTATTTCTAGGCCTAGTCTTTCCATTACCACCTTTGGCATGAGATTATGCGATGCTCCGGATTCTAGCATGGCATTGTGTAGGATTTGGTCATGTATATTTAGACATATGTAAAAGGGATGAGTGATTCCTTCTTGGAATCTCCCTTCTATTTTTGGACCAAACAACACTTCAGGGGTGTCATCAGCTAGATTTAAGGTGTTTGCATCATTTCATATATTCAGGACCTTTAGCACTTGGGATTTGTAATATTTTTGGGTGATACGTTCGGTGAGAGGCATGGTGATCTTTATTTTGGCAATTTCACCTTCAAAACTGAAGGGTGCTTGTAGTTTAGATAGGTTTGCTTCAGTTTTCTCAGCCATGAATTTCTCTATGTTCTTAATTTGCTGACTCTGGTTGGGGATTTTGTTCAACACATCCATCTCAGGAATCTTGGTAGAGGTAGTAGGAAAATCTGAGCCAAGGTTTGTCTAAATAGCTTTATCTTTGTTTTCGTCAGTTTTCTTGACCACGGTTTTGTTGCTATCTACCGCTCTTTTAAGGGTGGTATCAGGGGTTTTAGTAACAACAGTGTCTGAGCTACCTTTTTTAGAGTTGTCTTGGTTTTTTATTATTCTAAGATCATACTACCTGTGAGCTTCTATTATGGCATTCTAAAAATCTATAGCAGGATCTTCGAGGTCCTCATAGTTGGTTTCATTTTGATTCGGGGAGAAGAAAGCTTGTTCTTCTTCTGTGAGGTAAACCTCACCCTCATTATTAGAACCTATTAGGTTTAAATGACTTTCATCTATGGGTTTTGTATCCCTCTCATCCTCATCAACATAATGTTCATTAAAGAGTGGCCTAATTTGTTGGTAAGTTTCCCTTGGTTTGTTTTGAGGCTGTTTTCTCCTAAAGTTTTGGTTCTAGTTTCTGTTTGGAGGGTTTGGTTGGTTGTCCCGAAGAGGTGTCTTTTCACTTGTCTTTTGTCATATTTTCGCCATGGATCTAACCAAGTCATCTATTCTAGTCTCTAAGGAAGGGGCTAAAGGGGAGACCTCATCACGTATGTGACTTTCCTTTCTGATCTGGTCCTAGCTCTCTTTTCTGCTAAATTGGTTTCTGCACTTATGGCCACTTTTTGCATTTCCTCTAAGGTTGGGGGGTCCTTGTCTCTTAGTTGATACGTCATGTCTGGGTCGAAGCCTTCGGGGAACTTTTCTAGGGTTGAGCCAAGTGGAGGTTTGAAGCGAGGTGAGAGGGCGTTATAAACATTGTTGAACCTAGTGCAGTATTCCTGGACACTTTCCCCATTTTCCCTTTTTAGATTGTTATACTCCGATAGGATTTGAATGGGGTTCTTTCTGATTTCCCACTTATTTACGAAGGTTTGGTAGGGTTCTGGGAGATCGTGTATGCTATTTGGAGTTAAGCTCTTAAACCATTTTTTGGGTTCTCTGCCCAGGCTTTGGGCGAACATCCTCATTCTTATGGTCTCAACCTCTATTTCCATGTATTCAAAGGCATCGCTAATTCTATCTACATGTTGTTGAGCGGTAGTAGTCTCAACTAAGTTAAAGTGCGGGATTTTGGATTGATAGTCATTTTGTAAAGGAGCCAAAGGGTGTGGCAACACCAAGGGTGCATACCAAGCTGCCATGGCGGGATCTAATGGATGATTTACAATATGAGGGCTTGTAGGATGAGCTAAGGTGATTTGAACAGTAGTGGTTTGGATGGGTGTGACGGATGTACTTGGGCTAGTGAACTGATTTCGAGCATATCTGGGGTGGTAGGAGCCAAAGTGATGGAGAAGCTGAAAGTTAAGAGGTGTAGTAGGTGAGGCTTCTCTACTAGGACTCTGTGGCAAATCTAAGGCCTCAAGATCATCAAAGTTTACCTTACTTTGTGACTTGCTTCTAAAAAGGGTTTTTGCTGATTTTAAGTCAAATGGGGAATCCTGCAAGGATGTGAGGTGTTCAGGTACTGATCTTGCTTTACGGATGGACCTATCGGTAGTTAAGTTGCCAGTTTCGGAAGCTTGCCACAGAATCTTCTCTGGGTCATCAACTATGATAGGGGGATTTGGGTCTGGATGAGATCTGGTATTGATTTTTCGTGAAGCCAGATTTCGAATTCAGAGTTTTAGAGAGGATGGTATTTGTGATTGTTTTGGATGGATGGCCTCTCTAGGGGTTTTTTTAATGTGAAGGATGGTCAAAACAAAAATGAGGGCTAGTGAATGAGGGCTAGTGGAGTCACCAGGTGGATTTCTTTGAGATCTATGGTCCACCACCAATACTGTCAAAGATGCTTTCAGGAAAAAAAATTTCTAGCAAACTTTGAGGTGAATACTTGCAAGAAAGGGTTATTACTTAGTTTCAATAGTTTTCTAGGCTATTTGGACAACCTGATGGTTCTTATTTGCAAGTTTATTTTTGTTTATCTCCTATGTTTAGGTGAATTTTTTTGAATCGCTAAGTTATATTTAGTTTGTTACTGATCACAGAGTTTGCACCATGAATTTTAAGTTTTGGAAAGGATGAGTCAACAGGAAGGTATGGTTTATGAAACTTTTGGTTTTTTATGGAGTTTTAGGCCTACTGGAGGCTACTGGAGTCACCAGGTGGAACTTGGTTGTTTTTATATAGATGTAGCTATGGTCCACCACCAATATCTAGGAAAAGCCAATTTTGGGATGTTTTAGGGTTTTTTGAGTTTTTATGTGCAGCCTATCGTTTATTAGAGTGTTCTAAACTTGATTCATCACTTTGCTAGGGTGGTGAAAACAAAAAGAGTTTACTCTAAATGATTCTATGGACTGCTTTCTTGTTTAAATTTTGAAAGACTAATGAATCTATAAGAGTTTTCTAGACTGTTATGTACTTAGTTAGTCCCACCGTGATCGCCATTATGTTAGGGAGCGGTGGGATAAGTCAATCAGATAGTATTCCTAAGGCTGCTGGAAATTTTAGGGAATCTAAGTTTGTTTATCACTCAAGGTCCCATCGTGATCGCCATTATGTTAGGGTCTCGTGATTTCGCTGATTGGCAAGCGAAGTGACAGGGTAACATCAAACCAATATTTGGAGCCCAAGGACCTAGCCTTCCTGGACTCAGAGAGGGCTCTCTCTATTTGTGTAAGGGATATCTATGTGTTTTGCTTCTTATGTTTCTGATTTTAGGCTAGTTATGAAGTAGGTTTTTGGTTTTTTTTTTAGGTTTGTGAGGGATGAAAAGGTCAAGAAAGCTTCAGATGGTGATACAATGTATGCTGAAGGGTCAATTTGATCAAGGTAAAATGGATCTTTGGGTAAAATGGAGTGGGATGGATACTAAGTTTGTGAAGAACAAAGGCTTTCAAAAATATATAGTTCAATAGCTAACATAAACATGGTAGGGCTAACCATTAATTATGAGAAATGTAACTATAAACTGATAAATGCATAGAAATAAACATTCAAGCAATACATAGAGATATATGACTCTCTAACTTTAGGCAATTGCTATCAGACTTTGGGGAAAGACAATTAAGACAAACAAATAACTCAAATTACTATTAGGAAATGCCTAGACATAGTATTTAAAGCTATCGGGCACTTTTAAGTAAGATTGCAGAGTTTTAGGCAAAGGGTAAGATCAGTACAAGACCTCCTTGGTTCAACTAATGACAATCAAACAATCAAAGAAAGGTTTCAGAGGTGGAGCTATGACTAGCCATGAGTAAGCAGGGTATACCATGAATCATACTTAGCATGCATAAAACCATAAATGAAACAAGCAAACAATTTCTTCAGTTATAAAAGAGCAATCAAGGATTCTTTGATGTGACTAAGAAGGAAGAAAACATAGAAGCTATAAAGAAATAGGAAATCTGAGGTGCCTCCAAGGGCATGTCTCAAATCTATTCTCTACTGTCTTATAGCAAGAAAGAGCATGGAATATGAATGAAAAACTAAGAAAACATAATAGAGAGGGACACTATACCATTCTACCAAGTCAAGGAATCCAACAACAGTCCTCTTTCATCATCTAAAAACATTCAAGAAACTATCTAATCCATGAGACAAGTGTTTCTTCCAAGATTGTATAACCATATATTTCTCTATTCATCAAGTTCAGCCTTGTTTACAATGGAGTATCTTGGAATATATAGGACAAGATGAGAGAAAACCTCCTAATGCAACTTGCAAGCTCATTGGCCCATCACAAATATCTGATTTTGTCCTTGAGGCTTTGCAAGGCTCAAGGCACAAAATATCTAATAAAATATCTTAAAAATACTAAAAAAGGAAAATAAATTGAATTTTCCTAACTAACCATGGCAAAAAATAGCTAAACGCACATGAGGAAAAGTCACTTTAGAAAAGTACATTTTTCACAAAAATACTTAAGAAAAATATCAGCAGAAAGTCTTCTGTCTTGTGGGCAACTTTTGGAAGACTTCCCGATGTCGAAACGAGGCCCGTGATGGCTTGCTGGAAAGCTCTGAATGTCTATTTTCAGAAAATTCTTATTTTGTCCAAACTGATCACTAGAAGTCTGTCAAAAACAGACCTGTGTGTAAAAACCCAGAAAATAGACATTGCTGATAAACGGGGCAGAGTGTGAAAAAAGTGACTGTTTTTCGCCATTTTGGGGGACCAAATCATCTTCAATTGATATGAAAATTGATGAGTGGATGTCCCTAAAATTATGGCATCCAATGATGACATTTTCATCCTTTGAGTTTGTCCCAAACAGAAATGGCGATGCCCATGATTTTTAGCCAAAAGCCCAAAAATGACAAAAAACCAAAACTTGTTAAATTTCGTCCAATTTTGGCGAGCATGACCCTCAAGGGTTTTCAAAACCATGTTGAGAAGCTGAGGCAAAAATTTGGAGCCTTGAGGTGTATTTCTTCATTTTTGGTGCTGGGCACCTCTTTTGAGCTTCCTTGAGCTTTTCCTGTGTGGCCTTCAATTTCAGTCGGGCGAACTGATTAAGCTTCTTATAGTGCCCGGTCATCCTCCTTTGAAGGTCCAAATCTCTATTGGCCTTTTCCAACTTCTTCTCCAAGTGATCATTCACCCTCTCAAGCCATGCTTCTTGATTGTTTTCTATCTCTTGGGTGAACAAAGTAGTGAGAGGAAAAGATTGGAAAAGGGCAACTTCATCCTCCTTTTGTTTTTCTAAGGCTCTTCCGAGTTCCATGGTCCTTGGCCTCTTTTTTCTTGGCTGATCTTCATCTTCGCTATCATTGAACTTGCCCATGAGTTCTTCCAACTCAATTTGCGCCTTGGAGGCCTCTTTTTGATATTTAATGGCCCGTGTCTCATATACCGCCATGTGGACACTAATTTGTTTGTTTTGTGTTTGCAAAAAGTGATTAAGGTTTCTAGACCTCTCTAGATCTGCCCTAAAAGCGTGAATTTGTTCTTCACTATCGATCAAGAGAGACTCTAGGATTCGGGCCTCATTGTCGCTATCATCACTTTGGATCTGAATTATGTCAAATTCTCTCTCCTTCTCATGGTTGCTTTCTTCTTTCTCCTTTCCCTTGCTTTGGGTGGCCTTCTTGGTCTTCCTCCTCTTCGGTAATTTGACAATGGGTTGCTTGGGCAACTTCCTCTTGCTTCGGAGGGCCCTAGTAAAATTTGGAGTTATAGTTTGAGGCACTCTTTTCCTTGATGTCTGGGGCTTTGTCACTTTTGGAGAAGAAAGCATGGTCCCTTGCCTAGGAGAGGCGGCTAGCACATGCTCTATTTGCTCTTTGCCCTTGCTACTTCCCTCATCATCCTTGCCACTGTTTTGAGTTTCTTCATGAATGCTTTGACTGTCATATTGCATGTCTTTTTGAGGGCCGCCCTCTTTACTCTCGTCCTTGTTTTCTTTATGACTTTGAGGCTCTGTCTCCTCAATGTTTTGTGCTTCATTTTCATCATTTTTTCTATTGTGAGGGCTACCAATATCCTCATCAAACTGTTCAATTTCCTCATCATTCCAATCCTCACTGTTTTGCTCTTTTTCATGGTGCTTTTCTTCATCACTGTGTTGCATATCATCACTGTGTTTTTCTTCACTTTGCTATCTTTCCTCACTGTGATGTTCTTCTTCATCATGCTGCTCTTCCTCATCATGCTGCTCTTCTTGACTATGCTACTTTTCTTCATCATGTTGCTCTTCACCATGCTCTCTTTCACTAATCATGGGAAATTTTAGCTTCTTGGGAATGGGCTTACTTCAAGAAAGAGAAATATGTTGAGTGGAAGGTGAAGGAGATGCATGGGATGAAGGAATAGTGACGAAATCTGGAGGTGAAATGAAAGTGTCCCAAGAGATTCCCTTCTTCTCAAGTTGATGAAGAATGACAATCTTGATGAGGGAATGATGGAAAAGGCAAGCTATCTGCTGAGAGGGAGGTATTTTTTGAACAGTGGAGGCCATTTTTTCAATACTTATATGGAGGAAGAAGGGGAGACTTAACAATTGGGCTCTTGTGAAGTGCATGAGCAACTGGACATGGTAAACATAGACCCGCGAAAACCTTCCCTCGCATGTGAAATATTTCATGATTATCTTCATGAGGGGAGCATAACTATTTAACAGATATGAAAAAGGAAAGATGGATGGACATGTATCCCAATGCTCTGGCTTCAAAAAGGGTTTGTACTGTTCTGATTCTAGGTAGCTCTGTTTAAACCATTTTTCCTCAACATAAGGGATTTTGGTAGCTTTGGAAATGGATCTAGGAGAAAACTTGAAATCCAAGCCTGCCAGCTGAAAGTGTTTCCCTTGCAATCTCAAAGCACATATATGTGTCAAGGGGAGACAGATTTTCACCTCCTAGACCCTTTGACAAAACTCTAGACATCCAACTTCATGAAATTTAAACAGGACTGATGGAAGAGCATTTATCTCTTTAGTTGAAACAGGTTCAAATCTCCTATGAGGGCCACTTCTGTTGTCTTGCCTGGGAGGCACTTTTGTTTTGGATACTCTTTGTTAGTTGACTAAGACAAACTGTCTCGAATTGTTTTTGAAAAATCCCCCCAACAACACACCTTGTCCTCCTTATAAGTCACTGTGCCTCTTTGATGCCAATCCAACAAGTATTTGTCAAATGAAAAACAAAATCAATTTATCACTGTGTTTGGGCAAAGATTTTGAAAAAGATGTGTTTGTGTTTCCTTGTTGAACAAGGATCTCCTTTGTTTTGACAAAAAACACCTTTCCCCCAAACAATTTTCTTTTGCTATTCACTATTATTTACAAAGTAAACAAGACACCCTCAGCTGAATTGAAAAACCTTTCAACATAGACTTTGCCCTTTTTTGAATTATGGGGCTACACCAAGTTTACTATTTCACAATACAGAGTGGACCCTTTAAAATGACCAAGTTTTCACCCCTTTACCACTGCCTAGATGATCAAAAATGTTTTGAGACCTCTACAATCACCTGTTTATTTTTCCAGCAACTGTGTATAACACCAGAAGAGTTTTCAAATTGGTCTAACAATCCTCCTTTTTCATTCACTGTTTTATCCTTTGAGTTTTTGAGAAAGTCTGCTCCTTGTAGCAATTGTGGGCTATGACTGTTTTTAAAGGCAGCTAGGGCTCTCTAAAACTGATCAAACACTTTTGCCTATCACTGTGTGAATGTTTGATACCCACAGTCAAGAAAAACCCTTTGATTTTTGACCAAAAACCTCACCCTCTTTATCACTGTTTCTTCCTTGGAAAACACGACATCAATACCCCCTTTAGAATTTGAAATTTTCCAAGAGGTAAAGGAAGATACCTTGAATAATGCTTATGGACCTTGGTTGATTGATTGAGCAGCTCCAAAGAGTATTTGAAGGTGTTTTTGGAAGTTAAAAGAGGAGCAACACGTTTACTGCAGAGGGTGCTGCGCAAAGAAGGCTATCAGGTCGACGTTCGGGCGGTTGGTGAACGGGCGCACAGGCATGCTGTGCGTCGCTACAGGCGCGCAACGCAACAGTTAAAGATCTATGTATATGCACTCACAGGCGTGATGCGCAAGCCTGAGCTTGAAAAAACTTGAAGAAATGCCGAAATGACTTGGTTTCTCCAGCGAGTAGTCAATGGGCATTTGCTTTGGCTCTTGAGATTACAAATGAGGCCTTTGAAACGATCTCTCTACCTTTTTATTTGAAAGAAAATTCAAATGTCCTCATATCATGCTTTGGAGGGTTTATATGTTTTGAAAAGGGCTTTTTGTTTTGTCAAAACATGAATCACTGTTTTTATAATTTTATCACCTTTAAAACATTACAAAGACCCATCTTCGATCAAGTTATATAACAAAAATGTCATGGTCAACCTCTTTTTGAAGACACCATAGTCATGGCTTTCGTTGAAGTAAAAAGGCCTCTTTAAGAAACAAAACCCCTTTCACTGCCTTTTCACTTAGGAAATAACTCTGTCACTGTTTGTCCTTTAAAGGGAAACGCTTAGGAGCCATATCAAGTACTGTTGATGCATCTTTTGCCATATCTCTTGGAAGGAAATGATTTGCAATTATAGAACTCATTTTGGAAATTCAACTCTCTTGATGTTTGATGATGATTTAAGCCCCTTGTGAAGTTGATCGAAAACTGTTAGGCACCCTTGGACATTTTCCTTTGACTGTGGATGAAGCTTTGTTTGAACTCACCAATGGCTTGATTCATATCTGTTGACCAAGGAGAAATGCCTTTAGAAACTTTGAATGCAATTACATACAACAGCAGGGTTTGTTCATATGTACATAAGGAGATGTTTGTCTATGACAGTGATGTGCCTTGTTTCTTTGAGTTTTGTCTTTGAATTTAAAACATTTGTCGTAACCTTTCCTCACATTGATGAGATTTTTCCAAGTTTTGTTCACTTTAGCTTCAAATTTCCTTTGAAGGAGATCTTTGATAGAAGAAAAACAAAGCTTCTTTGAATACCATAATATCACTGCTTGGCCTATGTTTAACACAAGCCCTCAACTCATAAACCTTGAATTGTTTTCTACTGATTTCCACTCTGTCTTTCAAACAGTGAAACCATGTAAGCATTCCTTGAAACATCATTGTTGTACCAGTGGTTTTGTTGGGAAAAAATACTGAGAGGGGGGGGTCAATCAGTATTTACTGCATATTCAAAAAAAATTTACTTTTTCACTCTCTAAAACCCATACGCTACTTTCCTTTAGTAAACTCGCGTATACACGCGGATATCCTTCATACAACTCGCGTATTAGCAGAGATCTAAATATGCAGATATTTATTAACTTAGTTCTTTGCACTATTCATTCATCCGATGTTATGTTGGGTCAAGAACATGTGTAGTAACAATGTATCAAACCATCACACAAAGCATCACACATGAACACCAGATTTTTAGGTATAGGTGGAAACCTAAAGATTTGGAGAAAACCACCTACGTAGCTTGCTCAAATTTCTTCAATATTTTATTATAGAGAAAACATCTTACAACATATGTGGTCAGTGCGTAATTTACCAACATGCGGTGCACCCACCTTGCGCTCATTTACCACCTCTCCCCGGAAGGAGCCCAACCCCGATTTCGTTTACCAGCCTCACCTGGAAGGGAGCTACAACCCCCTGACTGAAGGCTACAACCTCCAGCACCACCTTGGACCACGCTTCATCAATTTTCACACTGGATCCAACAAATTCAATAGAACAACACTTGTAGACCACATTTCATCATATTTCGTGACCGACCCACTCTATACTTTGCCACGTTGAACCATGAATTTTACACATATAACTCACCGAGCGTATATCAAGAACCACAGCAATTGCACAGACATTTCTTACCACAGACTTCAGCAAACCCTAGTTTGCATACGCGCTTTCCTTTCACTGATGTCGCGTATATACGCACTTCCATTCACATAAACCAGCGTATACTTCTATACATATTACAGATCCAATTTCATTGCGCATACGCGCTTTCTCTTCAGCAAAGCCGCGTATATACGCGCTTCCTCTTCGGCGAACTAGCGTATGGTTCTTCAGACTTTTATGTCATTGCAATTCTTCACAACAGATACATCAGTTCATATTTTACCCTTTACCTCAGACAGATGTTCGCCTCATCACAGATCTAATCATTCCATAAACAGATCTAGCAAATACAAGTACATTTCAGATCTAGATCCCCTTCTTCATCATTGGTGCATCATACATTCAGATTTGTCTTCAAGTGTAACCCTTCCATTCAGATCTACTTCAGAGAGAAGTATTCATTCAAGCTCAGACATCTTGCACCCACACTCATGATTTGCACAATGAATTTCTTCTCCTTATATAGGTTTACCCTTTTTCAATACCATGAGCCACTTTTTCAATACCATGAGCCAAAACAATACCATGAGCCCAAAACTACATTACTTCCGATGGTATTCCTGGACGGGGTCATTTAGACGAATCATTACCCAATACAATGGGTCAATACCATGGTGGTTACCCCTGGTTTTGCACTTTATGAGCGCTTTTGCCTATACGCGACTTGGCACGTTGTTTCCCGCGTGCATACGCGACTTCTCCTAGACATATCCGCGTATGCCTTGAAACATACTCTTTTCACCATAGATTTAGCACATGCTGAATTCCTTTCTTCATTGCCTTCTGTACTCACTGTAGATACATCAGATTTAGTTCATCAAGACATGTTCTATCAAGCACAACTTCATCAAGTAAGTTGCCATCATCTTGCCATTCAAGGACAACACTCAGCATCATATTGCTAACAAAAATCACTTCATATCAGATTTACATCATTTACCAAGTCCATCAGGTCACGAATAACTTCATCAGGTGGATTGCCATCAAGGACAACACAAGTCAAGAATCTCATGTCTTCATCTTTATTCAGTGGGTTTCCATCAAGGACAAAACTCTGCATCATATTGCCAACAGGTTTCATCTATTGGAGAAAAAGGTGCAAACAAGTTTTTTAGGCCATTTGCAGCATTGTTAGCCTTGTGCTCTTTGAATGAGGCCATACCTCTGTTCCTGATCATCTTCTTGTTAAATGAAGGAGGCCTTTATCATATTTCCAAAACATCTACTTCTAAATGAAGGAGGTTTACCACAAATGACCTAACCATCTGCTCATGCTTGGAGGAGGTTTTACACAGTCACCCAAACATCTGCTCATGTTTGGAGGAGGTTTTACATAGTCACCCAACCATCTGCTCATGCTTGGAGGAGGTTAACAACAAGTGACATTTCATCCCCTTCTCAAACTGTGTCATCTTTCCTTGTAATGCCTATCTCTGCTTGGTATATCACAGTAAGTAATAAAAGTGAAAAATTGACAATGTGCTATGAGAGGCATTTTCTGAGATATGTATCCTCTTGTTGGAATACACTTGTGAATCTTTTGACCCCAGGAGAAATATGACTTGTATATGAAGAGTAATTTCTTGTTTGTTCTTATTTACTAATGCTTTTTTACTGTGGTTGCAGAAGTTTATTGAATTTGCTCTTCTGACTAGTACTTTCATCCCAGGCTCAAAACAACATGAGAAGCAACTGTCTTCTCATGTTTAGTTTAAGAATGTCTTCTGGAACACTGGTACATTTCTGCTTTTGAAATAAATACTAAAACACTGTAAATCAACCCAATATCAGTTTGGCTTTTGAAACATGTACTGCTGAGACATCAAGACTTTTTAGTGGCACGACCTAAGGGTGTATCAAGCTTTGTTTGCAGAATAGGAAGGCCATCTATGACTGGTTGGTATTAGACAGAGGTTCTTTTGGCTTAGGATAGTTTTCTAAGGGAGGATTTCCTAAAGTGCCACTACCTAACTTAGGGGAGATCTTTGACAGATTTGGAGTATTCTCTTTGGTATGACCAGATCTTAAGATGACATATGACCAGAGGTAGGGTGGCTGACATTCTTATCAACAATTGGTTAATGAACGACCTGGGGATGAGGGTGAATGACAACAGATGAATTTTAGCTTATGACAGCTGATGGACAAGCTTGTATGACTGAGACTAGATAGGGCTTGACAACTAGGTTTTTTTTCTCATCATAGGCTGATTGAAAAGGTAGGAGTACAAAATGTTTAGGGGTGTTTTCTAGCTGACAAATTTGACAAATTGGAGATCGGCTTCTAGAAAACTTGGCTTTAAAAACTAGTCATCATCAAAAAGTGAAAGATATTGATGACTAACAGTGGCTCAATTTGGGGAGGGCAGCTCCTTTTCAGGAGGTGTCCAGAATTTTAGATCTCAGTCCTTTGAAGACCAGTGCCTTTATCCATTGGCGCAAATTTGTTTCTCCTTTGATGCTATTTCTGAAAATTGACAGCATGATTAGCATCAAAGTCATCTCTACCTACCCAGCGATATTTCCTAACATTTTTTCTTCTTTCGGGTGCATTTAGACTAGCAACCCTTTGGCATATTATTTTTTCTTTCGAAAAATGATACTATATAGTTCTACACTTATATCCACCAGGAGTTCAGATTAAACTGATGAAATCCTTTGTTTCTCTACCTATGCTAGATCTATTGTCAAGATTAAGTTGTTTGACACGATGTTATTCTCTAATCTAAAACATGAAATTGAAAAATGATCAAATCAAGATTAGACAGTCTGATTTGTCATGTACTTGCGGCATGAAAGACAAGCTGCACACAAATATTATTTTGCACAAACATGAAAATTAGAAAAATCAGGGCTAGGATACACAGTTTGTTTTTCATCCCTATTTTCCTCTTTGGTTTTGTTTTGAGCATGTGGAACCAGTATCTTTTCCTAGTCTATTTTCTTTGACAAGTCAAGCTTACACAATATTGATTATCTCTCTTCTTACTAACTTATCAGCAAATAAATTTAAAACATGTTAAGTTATGATTAGGCTAGATAACTGAACAAGACATTTTGAGAACTAGTAGCGGCATTTAGACTTGCACGCTTTCAGAATGACTATTTTTTGAACATGGGGCTTTCTTTCTATTTTTCAAACT
This sequence comes from Pinus albicaulis, assembly GCA_034641835.2. Lineage (NCBI taxonomy): Eukaryota > Viridiplantae > Streptophyta > Pinopsida > Pinales > Pinaceae > Pinus > Pinus albicaulis. The sequence continues at coordinate 1,342,780,910 of CM076581.1, read as the reverse complement.
GCCCTCTTTTTCTACTTTTCTATTGTTTTTGAATTTTCTGTTTTTTTTTTTTTTCCAAACAATGATATATACAATGATTAAAAATGAATCTGGAACTAAAAATCCTGAAAATGGTGAAACTTGAGCATCTTATCTTCATAAGGATCTCCTACCACTCTTGGTCCATTCAGCTCTTGGAAAGAAAAATTTGGAAAATTTTCTCTTTCAGGCATAACATAAGGATTCATGCATGAATCTCTAAACCACCCTGTATCTTCTCGTTGTACTTCTTTATACCTTTGATCCCCACTTCTCCTTTTGATGTACATATTTTTCAAATAATGCAGATATTCTTTGTCATTTTTGAAGTATATGATGACATCATCAAGGTATATCAGAATGCAGAAATTTAGAACTGGAAACATGGCTTTTAGGAGCATGTTTTTGGTGTCCAATGGTTTTGAAATTCTGGGTTTGAAGATGGAACTACTTCCAGCATACTTGAAAAAATCTTTGAGCTGTTTGCTTTGCAAAGGAATTATTTGGCGATATCCTGAAACATCATCTTGCAAAGACACATGATTAAAAGCACTTATCATTGGTATATCATGGTCTTGGGCAAGAAGGATATAATTTCTGTCACAAGGGTGTGTATTAGTATTTCTAAAATCAAAACAGATCCTATGACCAGCTGTTTTATCTTTGACTACTATTGTTTGGTCAAGATTTTTGTATTTTCTTTTGTCGAAGCTATTTCTTGGAGTGATGGCAGTGTCATAGTGCTTCTCCCTATTTTCTCTACATGTAGTAATATCTTGAACAATATTGCAAATTCTAGCAGTTCTAAGTCTTTGGTGGAGTGACAGAATGTTAGTTAGTTCAAGCAACTCAAGTATATTTGGGCTGCAGTCATCATATCCTTTCATAAGAAGTTTACTAGACATTTTCTCTAGATTTTTAGTTGTTATGGCTATAGTCAAAGTTTCATTCGAAGGGGTAGATTTATGAGATGGTAAATATTTAAGGTATGGTAAGAACATTAAGCTCCCCTGCCCCTGATTTCCAAAGAGGTTTGTGATATGCAAGTCTTCTAATGCCTTTGTTCTAAAAAAGTCTCCTAATGTTATTGCTGATGTTTGCCTATGGTTTGAGCAATTTTCTTGATGATATATAATGTTTGGTGCTTCTTGCTCTATTTCTATTTAAAGAGGAACAAAATCTCTTTCCTCAAGACATAACTACTCATGATCATGATAATTTTGAGTGTCCAGTTCATCATAGAGAAGTTGGGGTAGCTGATGTGGTGGGTCTAAGTTTGTTTCAATTTCTCCCAACTGTTCCTCAATGTTTTCATCAGTGTGTAAAATGAAAGAATTCAAATCTGAATGAAAGGTGTACATCGAGATGTATCTAGCCTTTCTTGGCTTCTGATCATATATTTCATGGGTGATTCCCGATAGAGTATTCTAGTTTGGTTAAATACAGGAATAGTGGCGTAGGACATATCAAGTTAAATATTTCCCTGAAGCTTGGCTCCCCAAGATCTGGATAAAAGCATTCCATACTTGGGAGGGATGTCTGCTACCACTATGTCCATGATGAGGTGTTTTGTAGGTACTTGGGCCAAACTGAAATAAAGATCTTTGATTAAGCCTAGACACTTGACTCTACTTGAATCAAAGGAATATAAGTCTTTATAGGGTCTTGTTATTTCTAGGCCTAGTCTTTCCATTACCACCTTTGGCATGAGATTATGCGATGCTCCAGAGTCTATCATGGCATTGTGTAGGATTTGGTCATGTATATTCAGACATATGTAAAAGGGAAGAGTGGTTCCTTCTTGGAATTTCCCTTCTATTTTTGGACCAAACAACACTTCAGGGGTGTCATCAGCTAGATTTAAGGTGTTTGCATCATTTCCTATATTCAGGACCTTTAGCACTTGGGATTTGTAAAAATTTTGGGTGATAAGTTCGGTGAGAGGCATGGTGATCTTTATTTTTGCGATTTCACCTTCAAAACTGAAGGGTGCTTGTAGTTTAGATAGGTTTTCTTCAGTTTTTTCAGCCATGAATTTCTCTATGTTCTTAATTTGCTGACTCTGGTTGGGGATTTTGTTCGACACATGCATCTCAGGAATCTTGGTAGAGGTACTAGGACAATCTGAGCCAAGGTTTGTCTGAATAGCTTTATCTTTATTTTGGTCAATTTTCTTGACCATGGTTTTGTTGCTATCTACTGCTCTTTTAAGGGTGGTATCTTGGGTTTTAGTAACAGCAGTGTCTGAGCTACCTTTTTTGGAGTTGTCTTAGTTTTTTCTGCTTCTAAGATCATACTTCCTGTGAGCTTCTATTATGGCATTCTGAAAATCTATAGCAGGATCTTCGAGGTCCTCATAGTTGGTTTCATTTTGATTCGGGGAGAAGAAAGCTTGTTCTTCTTCTGTGAGGTAAACCTCACCCTCGTTATCAGAACCTATTAGGTTTAAATGACTTTCATCTATGGGTTCTGTATCCCTCTCATCCTCATCAACATAATTTTCATTAAAGGGTGGCCTAATTTGTTGGTCAGTTTCCCTTCGTTTGTTTTGAGGCTATTTTGTCCTAAAGTTTTTGTTCCGGTTTCTGTTTGGAGGGTTTGGCTGGTTGTCCCTAAGAGGTGTCTTTTCACTTATCTTTTCCCACATTTTCACCATGGATCTAACCAAGTCATCTATTATAGGATCTAGGGAAGGGGCTGAAGAGGAGACCTCATCCCGGTATGTGGCTTTCCTTTCTGATCTGGTCTTAGCTCTCTTTTCTGCTAAATTGGCTTCTGCACTTATGGCCACTTTTTGAATTTCCTCTAAGGTTGGGGGGTCCTTGTCTCTTAGTTGATAAGTCATGTCTGGGTCGAAGCCTTCAGGGAGCTTTGCTAAGGCTAAGCCAAGTGGAGGTTTGAAGTGAGGCGGGAGGGCATTATAAACACTGTTGAACCTAGTGCAGTATTCCTGGACACTTTCTCCATTTTCCTTTTTTAGATTGTTATACTCCGACATGATTTGAATGGGGTTCTTTCTGATTTCCCACTTATTTATGACAGTTTGGTAGGGTTCTGGGAGATCGTGTATGTTGTTTGGAGTTAAGCTCTTAACCATTTTTTGGGTTCTCCGCCCAGGCTTTGGGCAGACATCCTCATTCTTATGGTCTCGTCCTCTATTTCCATGTATTTAGAGGCATCGCTAATTCTATCTACATGTTTTTGAGCGGTTGTAGTCTCAACTCTATTAAAGTGCGGGATTTTGGATTGATAGTCATTTTGTAAAGGAGCCAAAGGGTGTGGCAACACCAAGGGTGCATACCAAGCTGCCATGGCGGGAGCTAATGGATGATTTACAATATGAGGACTTGTAGGATGAGCTGAGGTGATTTGAACAGTAGTGGTTTGGATGGGTGTGACAAATGTACTTGGGCTAGTGAACTGATTTGGAGCAGATCTGGAGTGGTAGGAGCCAAAGTGATGGAGAAGCTGAAAGTTGAGAGGTGTAGTAGGTGAGGCTTCTCTACTGGGACTCTGTGGCAAATCTAAGGCCTCAAGATCGTCAAAGTTTACCTTACTTTGTGACTTGCTTCTAAAAATGATTTTTGTTGATTTTAAGTCAAATGAGGAATCCTGCAAGGATGTGAGGTGTTCAGGTACTGATCTTGCTTTACGGATGGACCTATCGATAGTTAAGTTGCCAGTTTCGGAAGCTTGCCACAAAATCTTCTCTGGGTCATCAACTATGATAGGGGGATTTGGGTCTGGATGAGATCTGGTATTGATTCTTCGTGAAGCCAGATTTCGAATTCAGAGTTTTAGAGAGGATGGTATTTTTGATTGTTTTGGATGGATGGCCTCTCTAGGGGTTTTTTTAATGTGAAGGATGGTAAAAAAAAAAATGAGGGCTAGTGGAGTCGCCAGGTGGATTTCTTTGAGATCTATGGTCCACCACCAATACTGTCAAAGATGCTTTCAGGAAAAAGTTTTTCTAGCAAAATTTGAGGTGAAGACTTGCAAGAAAGGGTTATTACTTAGTTTCAACAGTTTGCTAGGATATTTGGACAAGCTGATGGTTCTTATTTGCAAGTTTATTTCTGTTTCTCTCCTATGTTTAGGTGAAGTTTTTTGAATTGCTAAGTTATATTTAGTTTGTTACTGATCACAGAGTTTGCACCATGAATTTTAAGTTTTGGAAAGGATGAGTCAATAGGAAGGTATGGTTTATGAAACTTTTGGTTTTTTATGGAGTTTTAGGCCTACTGGAGGCTAGTGGAGTCGCCAGGTGGAACTTGGTTGTTTTTATAGATATGTAGCTATGGTCCACCACCAATAACTAGGAAAAGCCAATCTGGGGATGTTTTGGGGTTTTATGAGTTTTTATGTGCAACCTATGGTTTATTAGAGTGTTCTAAACCTGATTCATCACTTTGCTACTGTGGTGAAAACAAAAAGAGTTTACTCTAAATGATTCTATGGACTGCTTGCCTATTTAAATTTTGAAAGACTAATGAATCTACAAGAGTTTGCTAGACTGTTATGTACTCAGTTAGTCCCACCGTGATCGCCATTATGTTAGGGAGCGGTGGGATAAGTCAATCAGATAGTATTCCTAAGGCTGTTGGAAAGTTTAGGGAATCTAAGTTTGTTTATCACTCAGGGTCCCACCGTGATCACCATTATGTTAGGGTCCCGTGATTTGGATGATTGGCAAGCCAAGTGATAGGGTAACATCAAACCAATCTTTAGAGCCCAAGGACCTAGCCTTCCTGGACTCAGAGAGGGCTCTCTCTATTTGTGTAAGGGATATCTATGTGTTTTGATTCTTATGTTTCTGATTTTAGGCTAGTTATGCAGTAGGTTTTTGGTTTTGTTTTTAGGTTTGTGAGGGATGAACTGATCAAAGACTAAGATAGATAAGAATATTGTCAGATCAATTGGGCTATGGGGTCGAAAAGGTCAAGAAAGCTTTAGATGGTGATACAAGGTATGTTTAAGGGCCGATTTGATCAAGGTAAGATGGATATTTGGGTAAAACGGAGTGGGATGGACACTAAGTTTGTGAAAAACAAAGGCTTTCAAACATATATAGTTCAATAGCTAACATAAACATGATAGGGCTAACCATTAATCATGAGAAATGTAACTATAAACTGATAAATGCATAGAAATAAACATTCAAGCAATACATAGAGATATATGACTCTCTAACTTTAGGAAATTGCTATCAGACTTTGGGGAAAGACAATTAAGACAAAAAAATAACTCAAATTACTATTAGGAAACACCTAGACATAGTATTTCAGGCTATTGGGCACTTTTAAGTAAGATTGCAGAGTTTTAGGCAAAGGGCAAGATCAGTACAAGACCTCCTTGGTTCAACTAATGACAATCAAACAATCAAAGAAAGGTTTCAGAGGTGGAGCTATGACTAGCCATGAGTAAGTAGGGCATACTATGAATCATACTTAGCATGCATAAAACCATAAATGAAACAAGCAAACAATTTATTTAGTTATCAAAGAGCAATCAAGGATTCTTTGATGTGACTAAGAAGGAAGGAAACATAGAAGCTATAAAGAAATAGGAAATATGAGGTACCTCCAAGGGCATGTCTCAAATCTATTCTCTACTGTCTTATAGCAAGCAAGAGCATGGAATATGAATGAAAAACTAAGAAAACATAACAGAGAGGGACACTATACCATTCTACCAAGTCAAGGAATCTAACAATAGTCCTCTTTCATCATCCAAAAACATTCAAGAAACTATCTAATGCATGATACAAGTGTTTCTTCCAAGCTTGTATAACCATATATTGCTATATTCATCAATTTCAGCCTTGTTTACAATGAAGTATCTTGGAATATATAGGCCAAGATGAGAGAAAACCTCCTAATGCAACTTGCAAGCTCAGTGGCCCATCAAAAATATCTAATTTTGTCCTTGAGGCTTTGCAAAGCCCAAGGCACAAAATAACTAATAAAATATCTTAAAAATGCTAAAAAAGGAAAATAAATTGGCTTTCCCTAAATAACCATGGCCAAAAATAGCTAAACGCACATGAGGAAAATTCACTTTAGAAAAGTACATTTTTCACAAAAATACTTAATAAAAATATCAGCAGAAAGTCTTTTGTCTTGTGGGCAACGTTTGGAAGCTTTCTTGATGTCAAAACGAGGCTCGTGATGGCTCGTTGGAAAGCTCCAAATTTCTATTTTCTGAAAATTCTTATTTTTTTCCTAATTGATTACTAGAAGTCTGCCAAAAACTGACCTGTGTGTAAAAACCCAGAAAATAGACTTTCCTGATAAACGGGGCAGAGTGTGGAAAAATTGATTGTTTCTCGCCATTTTGGGGGACCAAATCATCTTCAATTGATCTGAAAATCGCTGAGTAGATTCCCTTGAAATTATGGCATCCAATGATACCATTTTCATCCTTTTAGGATGTCCTAAACGGAAATGGTGATGCCCATGATTTTTAGCCAAAAGCCCAAAAATGACAAAAAACCAAAACTTGTTGAATTTCATCCAATTTTGGCGAGCATCAACCTCAAGGGTTTTCAGAAAAATGCTGAGAAGCTGAGGCCAAAATTTGGAGCCTTGAGGTGTCTTTCTTCATTTTTGGTGTTGGGCGCCTCTTTTGAGCTTCCTTGAGCTTTTCCTGTGTGGCCTTCAATTTCCGTCGGGCGAACTGATTAAGCTTCTTATAGTGCCCGATCATCCTCCTTTGAAGGTCCAAATCTCTATTGTCCTTTTCCAAATTCTTCTCCAAGTGATCATTCACCCTCTCAAGCCATGCTTCTCGCTTTTTTTCTATCTCTTGGGTGAACAAAGTAGTGAGAGGAAACGATTGGGAAAGGGCAACTTCTTCCTTCTTTTTTTTCTCTAAGGCTCTTCTGAGTCCCATGGTCCTTGGCCTCTTTTGATCAGGAGATCAAGTCTCTTGAAGAAAAATGCTCAAAAATGAAGTTGCTCAGAATTGCTCCAAAACAGATCGAATGGAGAGAGCTCGGCAATATGATCCCAACGCCGTGAACGACACTGAAATCCGTTGTCGTATGGAGGAGATATTGCAGTTTGAATTTGCCCAATAACTTTCAATTTTGAAAGAAATTTTTTTAATATATTGTGTTGGAAAATTTTTATTTTTTATTAAGGTTTAAATTATTAAATTATATATTTTATATGATTCAAATTAATCATATATTATATTAATTAATATATATTTTAATTAATTTTAAATTAATTTTAAACCTTATTAAAATTTTAAAAATTATACCACACATATGTTATCAAATTTGAAATGGCTATGTAATTTTTTGAAATGGGTTAAAAACCCACCAGTCCAAAGTTTTTAAAAGGGGCATGTGTTTAAATACGTGGCAACTTATAATTCAAAAAGGGCTATTCAACGTATGGTTGAAGTTTAAAACATGTGTTTGGATGACGTGTAAAGGGCACGTGGTTATTCGAAATGGTGGAGCGGAGGTTTTAAACGTAGGTTTGAAACGGATAAGCAAACGGTTGAAACCTTTATTAAAACCATAATATGTGAACGTTATGCCAATGTTAATGCCACGGTTTTAAAAACCGTTTGGCCAGCGGTTCCGACGCATGTGAACGCGGGATCTGAAAGAGTCATATTTAATGTTGCCATCAAATTTGGAGCGCGCCTGATCAATTTGGCGGAAGTTTCCGTTTTTTACTGGAGTTAACTTCAGTTCTCCAGAATTAGCGGAGCTTTTGAAGGGCCAACTTCAGTTAGCCATAACTTTGGCTAGGAAAGTCCTTTTTGGACGAAAGTTTTTTTGATTCTGGGGTATTGGATCATTTTGGAGCTGTTGGGAGTGTTTTCAGAGCCATCAGGGTGCTCTAATAGAGAATTTACCAGCGTTTTTGGTCGTGGAGCCACCAGGGCCTAAGGGAAGAAGAGCTGTTTTGGACTACCTTTATCCAATGGAGGTGTTTGTTTAGTCATTTTATACTGATTTGAGCCTTATGAATCTATTATTGCAGTTTATTTTTCCATTTGAGGCTTCTATAAAGTTGTATTCACATTTTGAGCATTTAATCAAAGAGGAAAAAACCTAATTAGAGGCTTTTAGACCCAGCGGAGGTAGCCCAAGAGAGGGGTGAACCGCTTAAACAATTATTTGCTGTCATACTGTATAATTTTGCTACATATTTTCAGATTCTGCTCCTTTAAACAGTAAATTTTTATAAGCTAACTTTTCCCAAGCAGGTTTAAACAGTGAACAAAACTTATTAGTTCATCTTCAAACCATTATACTTCATTTGCAGAATATGTATACTTTCCTATTCACACATTAAAGTTGGATCAATGAATAATTTGTAGTTAAAACAAATACTTTCATTGATCGGATCTTTGTGATTACTTTTTATTTCTTTAGGCAGAGTCTGTAGAAGGGCCAGATAGCCTCCGGATTCATCCTTTCTTTAAAAGGTGAAAGATCCGGTGAATGCCCCTACAGTCAATCTCTGTATGAGAAATAATTTGTTCTCACAATTTCAGATCAGGTTGGTATCATAGCTCAAGGTTTTGCCTAAGATTTTTTGAAATTTTTGCAAGTAAATTGTATTATTCTGCAAAATTTGATGCTTACTAGGCTGAAATTGCAAAGAGGGGAAGGTCAATTGGTTAGAGAACAAGTTAATCCTCAACCAAGGAGGGCTAGAGTGCCATTACATCCACCTTCCATTTCATCCTCATTAGCCTTAGAATCAACCACAAACATGTCTTCTAGAGAAGGACAAGTACATGAGGAAATGGATCCCAAGGAAGAAGAAAGAGTCTTTAGAAAAGCTTTCTTGGACTTGACTGAGATGGTTAGGATCCTATACCAGGAGAGAAATGATAGGATTGCTGGAGAAGGGTCTAGAAACCAAATAGAAGAAGGAGATTCTTCAGGAGGAAAGAAAGACAAAGATGAGTCTAAGAAAGGGAATGGAGGAAATGGTGATCCACCATCTCCATCATCATCCTCATCCTCCACATCATCCTCTTCAACTTCTGAAAATCAGTCACACCAAACAAAAACATCTCTTAAAAATCCTTTGTTAAAGCTTGATGTGAAGTTTGAGTTGCCGATGTTTAATGGTGATGTGAATGTAGAAAAATTGGATAACTGGATTAGACAGCTAGAAGTCTATCTAAGAATTCAGAATTTGCATGATGATGACACAAAAATCCAATTAGCCTCTTTGAGAATGGATGGAGCAGCTTTGATTTGGTGGGAAGCCAAGACTAGAGAGGAGATTAAAAAGCATGGTAAGATAACTCTAACTTGGAATGAGTTTATTACTACTATTAAGAAACAATTTTATCCTCTTGCTCATATTCAGAAAGCAATCATGAATTGGAAAAATTTTAGGCAACTTAAAGGTCAAAATGTGCAAGATTATACCCAAGAGTTTAGAAGGAGAGCACTTCTACTTGGAGTAGACTTACAAAGTCAAGACACCTTGTTGAAATACATAGGAGGTTTGCACAGTTACCTTAAACATACTATCCTAATGTTCAATCCTACCAGCTTAGATGAAGTATGTGTCTAGGCTACACATTTAGAAGCTAGAGGAAAGAATACTTTTTATGAGGATAGGAATTTCAAAAACAAAGGAAAGAAGAGAGTTGCTAATTCAAGAAAGGAAAAAGGAAAGTTCTTTTGCAAGAACTGTTCTAAGACAAGTCATGATGAAGATCATTGTTGGAAGCTTCATCCTGAACTAAAACCAGAAAAATACAAGAACAAAAACAAGACCAAAGAAAAGGAGAAAACTGTAGCAACAATTGAGCAAGACTTAGGGTCAGACTCAGGAGATGAGACAAAAAGCATAACCATGGTTTTAAAGAACATTAAGGGGAAAGAAGTGGTGCAAGACACAATTCCCAGTTCTATCTCTTTGAATTGTCACAAAGATACTTATGAAGAAAAGAGGAGGATAGAGCTTTTCCATGTGAGGGTAATTTCAAAACATACCAAAATTGACACACTATTTGACAGTGGGTCACAAGCGAATCTTATATCTGAAGACTTGGTCAAGCAACTTAAACTTGAGACCATTCCACATCCGAAGCCTTATCCACTTGGATGGATATGTAAGGATGCCAATTTGCAAGTCTCAAGGAAGTGCATATTGCGCTTTTCAATAACTGCACACTTTATTGACACGGTGGAACTTGATGTGGTGCCGCTTGATATCTGGAGTGTTATTTGGAGGTCATGTTATTTGACAGGCCAACATAACCATATGCATGAAAACAAGTATCACTTGTTCAAAGATGGTAAAGAGTACATTGTGAGAGCTCACAAGAAGAAGCTGGAATCTTCTTTACTCCATGCAGGTCAATTGAAGAGACTGGTTAATGCAAGTCAAAGTCTAACTTTGTTGATGTTGAAACGACCAGATTTTAAGCATTTGCCTTCTTATGATGTTGCTAATGATTTGTCTCAGTTTGATAACAGTTTGTCTTTGAAAGAAGATAATGTTCTGTTGCGCAAATTACCTTTTGGGTCAGCTAATGCAGAGAATGAAGTGTCAAAGCAAAGCAGTGCAAGCAAGAAGGACAAAAAATTCAGCATGGGACAGAGTTGGTTTCAGAATGGTAGAATTCGCCATGGGAACAGTTTGCAAGGTGACAATTATTTTAAGTCTTTCTGGAAGTTTGATCAGTGTAGAAAAAGTTTTTTTCTGCAAATTACAATTGTTGTTCTGCAAATTTTAATCATTTGCAACATGACTCCGTCAATCTTAGCAATGGTCGATCAGTTGATTCCAGAGACAGATTATCATTTTCTCAAAAGCTTAATTTGATGAAATCAGGTATATTTCAGTTGTTCAAGGGTGGAAGAGTGGAGAATCAGTCTCCACATCATCATTTTCAGTAATAAAAAAGCTTTTGAGGGTCCAAAAGCTTCCCATTTGGGAGGTGCGATCAGGAGATCAAGTCTCTTGAAGAAAAATGCTCAAAAATGAATTTGCTCAGAATTGCTCCAAAATAGATCAACTGGAAAGAACTCGGTGATACGATCCCAACGCCGTGAACGACACTGAAATCCGTTGCTGTATGGAGGAGATATTGCAGTTTGAATTTGCCCAATAACTTTCAATTTTGAATGAAAATTTTTTAATATATTGTGTTGGAAATTTTTTATTTTTTATTAAGGTTTAAATTATTAAATTATATATTTTTTATATTTTATATGAGTTAAATTAATCATATATTATATTAATTAATATATATTTTAATTAATTTTAAATTAATTTTAAACCTTATTAAAATTTTAAAAATTATACCACACATATGTTATCAAATTCGAAATGGCTATGTAATTTTTTGAAATGGGTTAAAAACCCACCAGTCCAAAGTTTTTAAAAGGGGCACATGTTTAAATACGTGGCAACGTATAATTCAAAAAGGGCTATTCAACGTATGGTTGAAGTTTAAAACATGTGTTTGGATGACGTGTAAAGGGCACGTGGTTATCCGAAATGGTGGAGAGGAGGCTTTAAACGTAGGTTTGAAACGGATAAGCAAACGGTTGAAACCTTTATTAAAACCATAATATGTGAACATTATGCCAATATTAATGCCACGGTTTTAAAAAACCGTTTGGCCAACGGTTCCGACGCATGTGAACGCAGGATCTGAAACTGTCATATTTAATGTTGCCATCAAATTTGGACCGCGCCCGACCAATTTGGGGGAAGTTGCCGTTTTTAACTGGAGTTAACTTCAGTTCTCCAGAATTAGCGGAGCTTTTGAAGGGCCAAATTCAATTAGCCATAACTTTGGCTAGGAAAGTCCTTTTTGGACGAAATGTTTTTTGATTCTGGGGTATTGGATCATTCTGGAGCTATTGGGAGTGTTTGCAGAGCCATCAAAGCGCTCTAACAGAGAATTTACCAGCGTTTTTGGTCGTGGAGCCACCAGGGCCTAAGGGAAGAAGAGTTGTTTTGGACTACCTTTATCCAATGGTGGTGTTTGTTTAGTCATTTTATACTGATTTGAGCCTTATGAATCTATTTTTGCAGTGTATTTTTCCATTTGAGGCTTCTATACAGTTGTATTCACATTTTGAGCATTTAATCAAAGAGGAAAAATCCTAATTAGAGGCTTTTGGACCCCGACGGAAGTAGCCCAAGAGAGGGTGAACGTAAACAATTATTCTTTGCTCATCTTTGTATAATTTTTATGCATATTTTGAGGATTCTTCTCCTTCATGATGAAGATTTTTATAAGCTATTTTCCCAGCGAGTTTTAAACGATGAAAAAAACTTACTTCATTCATAATTCATCCTCTGTGACTCCTTCTTTTATTTTATGGGAAATATGTATACTTGCCTATTCACACATTAAAGTTGGATCAATGAATACTTTGCAGTTAAAACAAATAATTTCATTGATCGGATCTTTGTGATTACTTTTTATTTCTTTAGGCAGAGTCTGTAGAAGGGCCAGATAGCCTCCGGATTCATCCTTTCTTTAAAAGGTGAAATATCCGGTGAATACCCCTACAGTCAATCTCTGTATGAGAAATACTTTGTTCTCACAATTTCAGATCATCTTTCTTCTTGGCTAATATTCATCTTTGCTATCATTGAACTCACCCATGAGTTCTTCCAACTCAATTTGCGCCTTGGAGGCCTCTTTTTGATATTTGATGGCCCATGTCTCATATACCGCTATGTGGACACTCATTTGTTTGTTTTGTGTTTGCAAAAAGTGATTGAGGTTTCTAGACCTCTGTAGATCTTCCCTCAAAGCATGAATTTGTTATTCTCTATTGATCAAGAGAGACTCTAGGATTCGGGCCTCATTGTCGCTATCATCACTTTGGATCTGAATTATGTCAAATTCCCTCTCTTTCTCATGGCTTTTTTCTTCTTTCTCCTTTCCCTTGCTTTGGGTGGCCTTCTTGGTCTTTCTCCTCTTGGGTAATTCGACAATGGGTTGCTTGGGAAACTTCCCCTTGCATCGGAGGGCCCTAGTAACATTTGGAGTTATAGTTTGAGGCACTCTTTTCCTTGATGTCCAGGGCTTTGTCACTTTTAGAGAAGAAATCATGGCCCCTTTCCTAGGAGAGGCAGCTAGCACATGCTCTACTTTCTCTTTGCCCTTGCTACTTCCCTCAACATCCTTGCCACTGTTTTGAGTTTCTTCATGAATTATTTGACTGTCATCTTGCATGTCTTTTTGAGGACTTCCCTCTTTACTATTGTCCTTGCTTTATTTAGGACTTTGATGCTCTATCTCCTCAATGTTTTGGGCTTCATATTCATCATTTTTGCTGCTATGAGGGCTACCAATATCCTCATCAAACTGTTCAATTTCCTCATCATTCCCCTCCTCATTGTTTTGCTCTTTTTCATGGCGCTTTTCTTCATCACTGTGTTTTTCTTCACTTTACTACCTTTCCTCACTATGTTGTTCTTCTTCATCATGCTGCTCTTCTTGACTGTGCTGCTTTTCTTCATCATGCTGCTCTTCACCATGCTCTTTTTCACTAATCATGGGAAATTTTAGCTTCTTGGGAATGGGCTTACTTGAAGAAGGCGAAAGATGCTGAGTGGAAGGTGAAGGAGATGCATGGGATGAAGGAATAGTGGCGAAATTTGGATGTGTAATGAAAGTGTCCCAAGAGATTCCCTTCTTCTCAAGTTGATGAAGAATGACAATCTTGTTGAGGGAATGATGGAAAAGGCAAGCTAGCTGCCGAGAGGGAGGTATTTTTTGAACAGTGGAGGCCATTTTTTCAATACTTCTATGGAGTAAGAAGGGGAGACTTAAAAATTGGGCTCTTGTGAAGTGCATGAGCAACCGGATATGGTAAGCATAGACCCGGGAAAACCTTCCCTCGCATGTGAAATATTTCATGATTATCTTCATGAGGGGAGCATAACTAGTTAACAGATATGAAAAAGGAAAAATGGATGGACATGTATCCCGATGCTCCAGCTTCAAAAAGGGCTTGTACTATTCTGAGTCTATTTAGCTTTGTTTAAACCATTTTTCCCCGAGATAAGGGATTTTGGTAGCTTTGGAAATGGATCTAGGAGAAAACTTGAAATCCAAGCCTGCAAGCTGAAAGTGTTTCCCTTGCAATCTCAAAGCACATACATGTGTCAAGGGGAGATACATTTTCACCTCCTGGACCCTTTGACAAAACTCTAGACATCCAACTTCATGAAATTTAAACAGGACTGATGGATGAGCATTTACCTCTTCAACTGAAACAGGTTCAAACCTCCTATGAGGGCCACTTCTGCTGTCTTTCTTGGGATGCATTTTGTTTTGGATACTCTTTGTTAGTTGACTAAGACAAACTGTCTCAAATGGTTTTTGAAAAAGCCACCCAACAACACACCTTGTCCTCCTTATAAGTCACTGTGCCGCTTTGATGCCAATCAAACAAGTATCTGTCAAATGAAAAACAAAATCAATTTATCACTGTGTTTGGGCAAAGATTTTGAAAAAGATGTGTTTGTGTTTCTTTGTTGAACAAGGATCTCCTTTGTTTTGACAAAAAACACCTTTCCCCCAAACAATGTTCTTTTGCAATTCACTGTTCTTTACAAAGTAAACAAGACACCCTCAACTGAATTGAAAAACCTTTCAACACAAACTTTGCCCTTTTTTGAATTCTGGGGCTGCACCAAGTTTACTATTTCACAATACAGAGAGGACCCTTTAAAATGACCAAGCCTTCACCCCTTTACCACTATCTAGATGATAAAAAATGTTTTGAGACACCTACAATCACCTGCTTATTTGTCTAGCAACTGTATATATTTTTAGCTTTTTAATAACACCAGAAGAGTTTTCAAATTGGTCTAACAATCCTCCTTTTTCATTCACTGTTTTATCCTCTGAGTTTTTGACAAAGTTTGCTCCTTGTAGCAATTGTGGGCTATCACTGCTTTTAAAGGTAGCTAGGGCTCTCAAAAATTGATCAAACACTTTTTCCTATCACTGTGTGAATGTTTGACACCCATAGTCAACAAAAACCTCACCCTATTTATCATTGTTTCTTCCTTGGAAAACACGGCATCAATGCCCCCTTTAGAATTTGAAATTTTCCAAGAGGTAATGGAAGATACCTTGAATAACACTCATGGACCTTGGTTGATTGATTGAGCAGCACCAAAGAGTCTTTGAAGGCATTTTTGGAAGTTAAAAGAGGAGCATCATGTTTACTATAGAGTGCACCGTGCAAAGAAGGTTGTCGGGTCGGTGTTCGGGCGGTTGGTGAATGAGCACACATGCGCGCCGCGGAACCATTAAAGCTCTATGTATATGCGCTCACAGGCATGCCACGCAGACCTGAGCTCAAAAAAACTTGAAGAAATGCCGAAATGACTTGGTTTCTCCAGCGAGTAGTCAATGGGCATTTTCTTTGGCTCTTGAGATTACAAATGAGGCCTTTGAAACGATCTCCTTGCCTTTTTATTTGAAAGAAAATTCAAATGTGCTCATATCATGCTTTGGAGGGTTTATATATTTTGAAAAGGGCTTTTTGTTTTGTCAAAACATGAATCACTGTTTTTGTAATTTTATCACCTTGAAAACATTACAAAGACCCATCTTCGATCAAGTTATATAACAAAAATGCCATGGTCAGCCTCTTTTTGAAGACACCATAGTCATGGCTTTCACTGAAGTAAAAAGGCCTCTTTAAGAAACAAAACCCCTTTCACTACCTTTTCACTTAGGAAATAACTCTGTCACTGTTTTTCCTTTAAAGGGAAACGCTTAGGAGCCATATCAAGGACTGTTGATGCATATTTTTCCATATCTCTTGGAAGGAAATGATTTGCAATTTTAGAACTCATTTTGGTAATTCAACTCTCTTGATGTTTGATGATGATTTAAGCCCATTTTGAAGTTGATCAAAAATTGTTAGGCACCCTTGGACATTTTCCTTTGACTGTGGATGAAGCTTTGTTTGAACTCACCAATGGCTTGATTCATATCTGTTGACCAAGGAGAAAGGCCTTTAGAAACTTTTAATGAAATTACATACAACAACAGGGTTTGTTCATATGTACATAAAGAGATCTTTGTCTGTGACAGTGATATGCCTTGTTTCTTTGAGTGTTGTCTCTGAATTTAAAACATTTTTCATACCCTTTCCTCACATTGATGAGCTTGTTCCAAGTTTTGTTCACTTTAGCTTCAAATTGTCTTTGAAGGAGATCTTTGATAGAAGAAAAACAAAGCTTCTTTGAATACCATAATTTCACTGCTTGGCCTATGTTTAACACCGGCCCTCAACTCATAAACCTTGAATTGTTTTCTACTGATTTCCCCTCTATCTTTCAAATAGTGAAACCATGTAAGCATTCCTTTAAATACCACTGCTGTACCAGTGGTTTCATCTATTGGAGAAAAAGGTGTAAACAAGTTTTTTAGGCCATTTGGAGCATTTTTAGCCTTGTGCTCTTTGAATGAGGCCATACCTCTATTCCTGATCATCTGCTTGTTAAATGAAGGAGGCCTTTATCATATTTCCAAACCATCTACTTTTAAATGAAGGAGGTTTACCACAAATGACCTAACCATCTGCTCAAGCTTGGAGGAGGTTTTACACAGTCACCCAAACATCTGCTCATGTTTGGAGGAGGTTTTACATAGTCACCCAACCATCTTCTCATGCTTGGAGGAGGTTAAAAACAAGTGAAATTTCATCCCTTTCTCAAACTGTGTCATCTTTCCTTGTAATGCCTATCTCTACTTGGTATATCACAGTAAGTAATAAAAGTGAAAAATTGACAATGTGCTATGAGAGGCATTTTCTGAGACATGTATCCTATTGTTGGAATACCCTTGTGAATATTTTGACCCCAGGAGAAATATGACTTGTATCTAAAGAGTAATTTCTTGCCTGTTCTTAATTACTAACCCTTTTTTACTGTGGTTGCAGAAGTTTATTGAATTTTCTCTTCTGACTAGTACTTTCATCCCAGGCTCAAAACAACATGAGAAGAAGCCGTCTTCTCATGTTTAGTTTAAGAATGTCTTATAGAACACTGGTACATTTCTTCTTTTGAAGTAGACACTGAAACACTGTAAATCAACCCAATATCAGTTTGGCTTTTGAAACATGTACTGCTGAGACATCAAGACTTTTTAGTGGCACGACCTAAGGGTGTATCAAGCTTTGTTTGCAGAATAGGAAGGCCATCTATGACTGGTTAGTATTAGACAGAGGTTCTTTTGGCTTAGGATATTTTTCCAAGGGAGGATTTCCTAAAGCGCCACTACCTAACTTAGGGGAGATCTTTGACAAATTTGGAGTATTCTCTTTGGTATGACCAAATCTTAAGATGACATATGACCAGAGGTAGGGTGGCTGACATTTTTATCAACAGTTGGTTAATGAATGACCTAGGGATGAGGGTGAATGACAGCAGATGAATTTTAGCTTATGACAACTGATGGACAAGCTTGTATGACTGAGACTAGATAGGGCTTGACAACTAGGTTTTTTTTCTAATCATAGGCTGATTGAAAATGTAGGAGGACAAAATGTTTAGGGGTGTTTTCTAGCTGAAAAATTTGACAAATTGGAGATTAGCTTCTAGAAAAATTTGGATTTAAAAACTAGTCATCATCAACAGGTGAAAAATACTGATGACTAACAGAACTCAAACCAAAAAGTATAAGAATGCAGAAAAAGAGGAAATAGAGGTGTTGCAGTCAAAAGATAAGAATATACCCAGAGGACTGGTACCTTTAGAGGAACTTTTTGATTTTAACGACGTAGCGAAAAAACCCACTATTGAACACTCAGACTCTGATGTCGAGGAATGAAACATAGGCACTAAGGATAAACCTAAGATGATAAATTTGGCTAATTCCTTGCCCACAGACATGAAAAAGAAATATATTGACTTATTTAAAGAGTTCATCGATGTGTTTTACTGGAGCTACGAGGACTTAAAGGCCTACGATACAAACATTATACAACACAAAATCCCTTTGAAAGAGAACCAAAAACCCTTCAGACAGAAACTTCGCAAAATTAACATGAAACAAATGCCTCTAGTCGAAAATGAAATCAAGAAGATGTACGAGGCAGGAATTATAGTGCCTGTGAGGTTCTCCAATTGGGTTTCCAACCTTGTAACTGTGAGAAAGAAGATAGGTGAGATCAAACTATGCATCGATTTCAGAAACCTTAACAGAGCTTCACTTAAAGATAATTACCCTTTACCAAAGATGGAACACATCCTACAGAGGGTAGTTGGTTCCAAAAGGATCTCCCTGTTAGATGGTTTTTCAGGCTATAACCAAGTTTTAGTACTCCCATAAGACCAACTCAAGAGAGCTTTCACTACTGCATGGGGCACTTTTATGTATGTAAAAATGCCTTTTGGACTAATGAATGCTGGGGCGACCTTCCAACAAGCAATGGACATAGAATTTTCGTAGGAAATAGGGCACTTCATTTTCATCTATCTGGATGACATAACAGTCTATTCCAAGACTAATGAGAAGCACCTAAAACATCTGAGGAAAGTTTTTGAAAAATGTAGAAGGTTCGGTTTGTCTTTAAATCCCAAGAAGACTGTGTTTGGGCTTCAAGAAGGTAAGCTCCTTGGCCATATTATATCAAAGAAGGGAATTAAGATAGACCTGCAAAGAGTTGAGGGAATACTGCAGATTACCCATCCGAGAAACATAAAAGAGTTGCAGTCCTTTATTGGGAAAATTAACTTCTTAAGGAGGTTTATTCCCAACTTAGCTGAGCACCTCAAGGATATGACAAACATGCTGAAAAAAGGTGTAGGGGTTAAGTGGACTTTAGAGGCCAAAAAATATTTTGAGTTAGTTAAGCTTGTGCTCACCTGGGCACCTATCCTAATCAACCCAGATTTCTCAAAGGATTTCCTGATATTCTCCTTTGCCTCCGAGCATACAGTGGCTGCAGTTCTGTTGTAGAAAAATCCAGAGGGGCAGGAATAGCCCATTGCTTTCTTCAGCAAAGCTCTAAGGGATGCACCCTTGAAATATAACATGATTGAAAAACAGGCCTATGCCTTGGTAAAGGCTGTGAAAGACTTTAGGGTGTATATACAACATTCTCACATCATTGCCTATGTGCCAAACATAGTGGTTAAAGAAATTTTGTCCCAAGCTCCTGATGGAAAGAGGGGCAAATGGATTGCTGTAATATTAGAGTATGACCTGGAAATAAAACCCACAAAACTGATCAAAGGTCAGGGCTTGGCTCAACTAATGGCTGAATCTAACTTGCAAGCCCTTGACATAAACATGGTAGATGCCCTCGATGAACATGAAGGATTGCTCGACCCTACTGTTGAAGAACAATTTCAAAAATCTCCTTGGTATTCTGATATCCTGTATGTACTCACAAACCTCAATGCCCCTCCTGATTTATCAAAGACTAAGGCTAGATTCCTAAAGTTAAAATCCAGAAACTATTGCATATTGAATGAATGTTTATACTGGAAAAATGCAAATGGTTTGCTGCTTAAATGTTTGCCTGAAACTAAAGAAGAGAGGGTAAAACATGAGTTCCATGTAGGAGAGTGTGTGGGCCATTTAAACTGGAAAGCCACTGCTAACAAAATACTCAGAGCTAGCTATTACTGGCATACACTTTTCAATGACATCCATAAAATGATAATTTCTTGCCATAAGTGCCAAATTTTTGAAGGCAAAAGGAAGCTCCTCCCCTTACCATTACAACCGATAACTGTTGAAGCTCCCTTTCAACAGTGGGGCCTAGATTTCATAGGGGAAATACACTCTGCATATTCTGCTCAACACAAATGGATTCTCATAGCCGTTGACTATTTCACAAAGTGGATAGAGGCCATCCCTTCTAGGAATGCCACATATTTTGTTATCATTAAGTTCCTAGAAGACCACATCCTCTCTAGATTTGGCTGCCCTAGAAAGATAATCACTAATAACGCTGCTGCTTTTGGATCCAAGAAATTGATTGATTTTTTTCACAGGTATCAGATATCACTCAGTCATTCAACTGCTTATTACCCACAAGGTAATGGGGTAGCTGAATCATCAAACAAGAGCTTGGTGACCCTTATCAAAAAGCCACTTGAAGAGAATAAGAAATCATGGCATAACAAGTTAGTGCATGCTTTGTGGGCTAACAAGCTAACAACAAAGAAATCCATTGGAATGTCACCATATCAGCTTGTTTATGGGATAGAGGCAGTGTTTCCTACCAGCCTAGGGGTACCAGTGATTAAACTAGTCCAAGAGATTCAGACAGAAGAGGACAGCATGGTAAGGAGGATAAATCAAACAATACATCTCCAACAAACAAGAGAAGAAGTCTATAACAAAGCTCTGAAAGTGCAGGAAAATATAAAGAAGTTGTTTGAAAAAAGAACAAAATCTCGTGAGTTCAAAATTGGAGACAAGGTTCTTAAATGGGACTCTAGGAGAGAAGACAAAGGAAAGCATGGAAAATTTGACAGTTTGTGGCAGGGTCTTTACATCATCCAATCCATTATTGGTCCAAATTCCTTGTTTCTGCAAGAGCTAGATGGTACAGATTTGTTTGGGGGTCCTGTCAATGGCAGGATGCTCAAGCATTACCACTGCTGATTTCCAGTTTACAGTTTTCATTTCCATTGTAAATACCATTGCTGTGTTTTGTGTTCAAAGAAAAAGAGAAAATGTTTCAAAAAAGAGAGAAAGAGAGGTTAGGACATGCTCAAAACATGAACCTTTGAAGTGTGAAATATTGGCTCTAACATGATCAAAACCTGAGCCAAAGGAAGTAAATAAGTTGGTTCTAACATGCTCAAAATATGAAACAACAAAGAAGAATGAAGAATCAGCTCTAACAAGCCCAAAAACCAGAGCTGAAGTGAAGAAGAAAGTGACTCTAACAAGCTCAAAACTTGAGTCACAAAGAAAAGAAGGATGCTTCAAAGTTTCAAGATTTCAAGCCTTCAAAATTTTGTTTTCAAGTTTCTGCAATTTCAGTTCATGTGTAGCTATCTTTATGCCATGGATCCACAGCAAACCAGATTGTCTAATCTTGGTTTGACTGTTTTTAAATTTCTGTTGTAGAATGTAGAGAAGAAATCTGCTAGATAGTTTAATCCTAGTAGATATTAGTGTAGGTAGAGAAACTATGAGACCAACTATTTAATCTGGTCTTATGGAGGAATAAGGGTAGAATTAGACTAGTTTGTTTTCTGTTTTCAATAAAAAATGATGAATAAGGTTTGCAAATTCAAATGCACCTTGAAGAAAAAATGTTAGGACTGTAGGATGGGTAGGTAGATTGTTTGGGGAATGTTTTCTGCTGATTAATATCCATCATATTTGTAACAGCTGAATCAAAGAAGAAAGGATGATTAAAAGATCAGGCATCTGGCCTACTTCCCAAAGAATATTTCTGAATTTCTTGACATCCTCAAGAAGATGACATCCCCATGTGGAGCCACTGTTAGCCACCTATGAATTTTTTGTCAAGCAAACAAGTGGCTAAATATTTTTCTGAGCCTTCAAGAGATACATTTCCTATGAAAATATCTCATTCTTGAAGCCTCTGTGTGCCCTTTTCTTTTGAAAAATATCTTCACTATTGTTTCCATCAAGAAATCCTCACTGTCTGTGAAAAATTATGCTCAGAAAGGCCTCCAATTGCCCCTTGTATCCCTGCAAATTTCCCCATTTTAACCCTTTTTTCCCCTTCTCAAATTTTCCCCTTTAACCCCCCAAAATCCCTTCCTAAGTCTTCTAAACCACTAAATTACCCTTCAAAGGTCATATGAACCCCTTTGTTTGATTGTAAAACCCTCTTTCCCCCTACCGGAACCTCATTTTAGCCTTGAAAAATGTTGTTTTTAGGCCAAAAAACCCATTTCTTATCATATAACAGGCTTAGCCCCTTTCGGCCTAGCCCCTAACCACTTCCCCTCCATGAAATTGGGTGCTAAGACCAAGCGCTAAACCATATAGCGCTTATCGCAATTGGAAGATTGGTTGGGAGCATTGTTTCTTTGTTAAATGAAAGTTTCGATGCGAGAAGCGTTTTATTCTGTTGAGTGCAGGTGAAATACTCATCGTCGATCTGTAAAGATCTGACGGTCTGCAAAAATCTTATCGCGCCCCATAACATTCCTTTGTAACCCTTCGATTGTGATCTCCGTCATTGATTCACATTTAGATCCAATGACCATCGCAGCACCGCTCCAATTGCCAATCGAAAATTTTAAAATGTGCCACTTTCTGTCTGCCTGATTGGTCGATCCCTAATTGGATCCTGGCCATTGAATCCACAACAACCAATAGCCAGGATTTGATCTCACTCTGCCATTGTGTCCCTGATTGGTCACCCCAAATCCAATCGCGACCGTCGATCTTCCGCCGATCCGATGGTCCATATGCAATCGCAACATCGTCCCATCGGAGTTTTGGCCTCTACCTCCTCCGATTGCGATTGAATCGTCGCCGTCCAATCCCATGGATCCAACATCCCCTATTCCTCCTGCCCAGTCACCGGCTCCTCCACCTTTGCTTTCCCTCTTCAGATCTCGACCATTCATCCCGCTGATTGGACGACCCACATTGATACCACCTTCGGCTTGACCCCACCTTACCAACCGCGCATCTCCCCTTATCACACTCCATATGCCACCGACAGCCCCAGATCCGATGGCTAGCATCCATATCGCGTAACTTTGGCATCCTGACTTTAATGGTTTCAAATCACGTGATATGGGCTATTTTGTTTCGCCACGTGTCGAGCGGTGGACCATATCGAGTGATTTTGGGAAAAATTCTAAACAGCTTCATTTCAATGCGAAAATAGTTGTTTTCCCTGGAAAACCACTTCCCCTCTTCCACCTCTGAACATTTTTCCATGCAATCCCAAACGTTGATCTATATAGATCAACGGCCCTCATTCCATCGCGTTCCCCATTCATGTTTTTTCATCGCGCTACCACAGAGTCTCATCGGCTGATCTCCACCGTTGATCTCCTCCTGAGATCCAACGGTTCATAATAAATTGCTCTCCGCCCATGCCGGTCCCACCATGTAAAGCTGATTTCATTAAATTTTCATAACTTTCCTTTGTATTCCGTCTAACATCAAAACTTTATGTTATAACATTAAATTTTATTCCTTTCGCCCAATCTCCCAAAAGCAATCCCCATGGTAAATCTTGATCGTCGATCATCATTAGCCCACCTAATCTAACGGCCCAGAACCATTTCTTCATCAGGTCACCATCAGATTAGTCTTTCATCGTTCCACTGCATTTTACAGTCATTTTCCACTACATCCACCGCTTCCACCATGTATGTGCTGCCATCTCCTCAGCCCTCCACACCATCCAACTCCACCCCCGCATGGTTTTCTTAACATTGTTTGTGTCTTTGTGTAGGGTTACAGACGGTGAAAGCTGTTCTTTTCTACACAGTCACTGTTAGTGACACAATAGCATTGATGAAGTTTTATCAGAGCCAGATATTGTAGGAAGACTCCTGAGAGGGTTTTAAATGCATATTTTATCCAAATCAGGTGTATTAACTCCATTTAAAACCTCCAGCACCATAAACCCTTGCAAAATCACAGACAAAGACAGTCAATGAAGTGAAAAAGAGTATTAGTAATGGATTAAAGAGTTTTAAAGCCTGTAATTGAAGATTTTGAGCTTTAATTCAATGATTAAAGGGTGAATGTACCATATTTAAGACCATATGATTAACACAGAAGGCCTAATGAGGCCTAAAGCACAGAAAGAAATATTATCGGTGTCTCACATCAGTAGAAGGTTCTTTCCCGTGAAAGGACAAGTTCACATACTATTTTGTGTTCTACATCGAGCTCCGGAGAAGATCTACACTCTGACAGAAAGTCCTACTGTTGCTAGAGAATTTTTTATGCAGTATGGCAGAACTGAAAGTCATTTATCTGCCTTTTTCTATTCGCCAGAGTACTACAAAGTATTACAGCCTAAAGTACATTAAAGAACATACCTGAAGTTAAAATCAGCCTGTCAAATAACACTCTTTCATCCAAAGAGTACTGAAGATTAATGCTTAGATATTAAGACAGAATGGGCCTCGAGCCACTCTTCTACTTCTATTTTAATGTTTCATTTAAGTTTCATCTACCTCCTCTGCCTCTCTTTCAGCTATAAGAACTCAAGAAAAACACATTGTAAAGGTTGTTGGTTGTTGATCGGATATCTGTGAATTGTAAGCTGTTTCTCTTGAGATATAGTTTTGTGTGTAAAGTTGTAATATAGGCTGAGGAAGATGTTTTCAGACTGAATATCAAGCTTTTGGACAATGTTGTATATGACTGGTGTTGCTCTTTAATATGACAGGCACATTTCTTTGGATCCTGATTTAAAGCAGTGGTGATGTGTTCTACCTTTGTCTCTGTTTTCCTTCTGTAATTCATTACATTTCATTTCTCTGGTAAGAATAAGAAATATGGCTTACGATATACCCTTGCATGGTACCCTAATGCTCCTACTCTTCTTATCTTTGATGTTTTCTACTGATTGTGCTATCCGAGAACTAATTCAAGATAATTTAACCAGTGTAGTAGCTGTTATTCACTGCTAACTGATGTATGAATTTATGAATATGTTCTTAGATGTTCTTTTTTGGTTTTAATTGAAAGAATTGGGATACTGGGAGTTTAGAATGCTAATTCTATCTCACTAGGGTATTTTTTAGTCAATTGAACCTTTCTAAGTTCCCCTAAGTTGAATGTCGAAGCATTGAAATTTCAAAGGCTTTCTCTGATCTCAGGCTTCACCTTTGTGTTTAAATCTTAAGTGTTTCTTGTTGTCTGAAGAGTTTACCCCTTAGGAGTTTGATCATAGGTGTTTAAGGCATGCCCTATCCCTAGATTTTCTTCCTAAGTGGTCACCTTGGAGGTTTCCTTGTCATTCACCTTCATTCCCTACCATTTCATACCATACTATCATCTTTAAATATCCTCTATTTTAGATGACTAGCCCAATTGAAAGCCTTGGATACTGAATAGCAAGTAAACCCTTTTATGAATCCGTTGCCCAATGGTCTCGAGTGTTCCCTGAAGTATCTCTCCTTTTCCTAGAATCCTCTTTGCTCACTCTTTGTCTTATTTTGAACCCTTCATTCATGTTTCCCCACAACCAAACAAACAAAACAAAACAAACCTTGTGCCTTATAACTAGCCTAATACCTTGAAACTGAACCTCAAAGACATATTTATCTTTTCTTTTCTAGAGATATCCCTCTCTGGACCCAGGAGGGCTAGATCCTGAGGTCCCAAAGTGGTTTTGATGTTTTCTTATCTTTTGGTAGAGCCAAACCTGCCAAAACATAGGAACCCCAACACCTTACAATGAATAAAATTATGGGTGCTACCTGAATCAATCAACACTATTACCTTTTTCTTCTTGATATGTCCTTTTATATTGAGAGTTTAAGGAGTGGTAATTCCTACCAATGCATTACACGATATGGTCGGACTCATTTCTTCCTCTTCTAGGGCTGGTTCCTGGTGTATATCCTCTTCTTGTTCATTTTCTTCTTCCTCTTCACAATCTATGTAAAATAATTTCTTCTCAGCACACTTATGACCTTTAGTGTATTTGCTATCACAACTGTAGCAAAGCCCTTTTGCTCTTTTTCTTCCAATTGTTGTGGTGTCAACCTTGTAGGTTGTGGAAATCTAGGCGTAGCAACACTTCCTTCTTTATAGAATTGAGTGGTAGGCTTCCTTGTCGCCATAATTTTACATTCAACTTTTCTTGCCAACCTGAATGCCTTCTCCAATGAATCAGGTTTCAAAACGCGAACTTCATGTTGGATGTTATCCTTTAAAGTGCCTAGGAAGAGATCAATCCTGTGTTCCTCTGTAAGATCAGTTACCCTTATATTCAATTTTTGGAAGTCCTCAATGTGCTGCCCCACTAAACCCTTTTTGTTTGAGATTTATCAATTGGGTAAAGAAGGTGTTGCTCTTTGTATCCTCATAATGTGCTATCATTTCCTCCGTAAAAATTGACCAAGTGACAATTTTTTTACGGGAGCAAAGCCATTGATACCATACAAATGTATTTTATTCTAAATGTAAAGTTGAAATGTGTACCTTTTGTGTGTTTTGCACGTTATGGAGATCAAAATATTGCTCCATCTGTAGTATCCATGTTACAGGATCCTTTCCATCAAACTTCCTCATATCCATTTTTGGAATATGGTGGTTCTTCCCGCCAACATTAGGCATGGTCCAAAGGGTCACGTACTAATATTTAGCTAGGCTCTCAACAGAGTTTCCTCTACTATCTTTTCACCATTAGGAAACATTTCTTGTATCAACTTTGTCAAACCTTCCATGTCTACTTTTAGATTATTCTTCATGTTTTCCATGTTGTCTTTCATTTTTTCATCAATCTTAGCTTCCATGTCATCCGTCTTAGATTCCATGCCATCTATCT
This sequence comes from Pinus albicaulis, assembly GCA_034641835.2. Classification (NCBI taxonomy): domain Eukaryota; kingdom Viridiplantae; phylum Streptophyta; class Pinopsida; order Pinales; family Pinaceae; genus Pinus; species Pinus albicaulis. Next base: position 1,342,754,431 of record CM076581.1, on the reverse strand, counting down.
TATATTCCACGCCTTTCTTCAAACCATCCATCTTCGCTTCCACGCCTTTCTTCAAAATTTCCATTTCATTTTTTGTTGTTCTTTGCGAGAGCGAAATTTGGTGCGCTTGCTCTTGTAATTTTGATAGATCATGTTGCAATTCTTCATCTTCATGAGTCATAGTAGAGCCTTATGAAGGCTTAATGGGTGTTGAATTATTTTTATAGGGCATTTTTTAGAACCCAATACTGATATATATTCTACACTATGCCCTTGGAATAAATTCAAATTGATTCTTCAAACAAGACTTATGCAATTCGGAAAAAAAATACACACTTTTTTCTTTCTTTTGAGGAGCTTGGTATTGAAATTTGATTATATTTGTGATTGCGGCTTGTCAATATCTAAAATTCAGCACTGAGGTAGCCTTATGAATTATCTTTCGAATGCCACAGGTCTGACTTGATTTGGATTCTCCAAGGTAAAGTTATGTCCAATCTCCCACAATGACCTAATTATGGACTGGTTCAGTAGAGCGAACTTGTACGACTTGCCACGTGTCACCGTTTCATCTTTTATCTCTAAAATTGATAGAAAAGAAACTACCATCCGTGTACTTGTGACAAATTTTTACGACACTCCAATCCGATGCTCATAGAGAGAGTTATGAAGATTTTCCCATGATCACCTCTTTGTGATGAAATTCAGGAGCCTGAAAAAGCACTACCATCCACAGATCATATCTCGGAAAATATTGTGAACCAAGCTCTGAAATTTTGTAACGAGTTTTCTCAGGATTTCAACTTCGTGCCCTAAAAATTTTAGATTCTGAATCTTCGTAGAAATAAAGTTATAGCGCAAATTCCACGATGACCTGTTTAGATTAAATTGAGGAGCCTGCAAAAAGACCTAACTTCCACAGATCATATCTCCAAAAATATTTTGAACCAAGTTCTGAAAGTTTGCGAAGATCTTCCTCAAAATTTATGCTTCACACCCTAAAAATTTCAGCTTCTGAAACTTCATAGAAAAATCGTTATAGTGAAAATGCCACGATGACCTGTTTGGAGCAGTGAAACCCTAGAATCCAAAGCTCTGATACCAAATGTTGTGAAACCAGCTCCAAAAATAGAAGAAAAGAGATATCAACGCCTTAGAAATAAGCCACTTTGAGGGTGCAACTTCCAATACATTACATGAATGAAAAATTCTTGGATGATACAAATTACAAAACCTCCTTTCTATATATAGGAGTCCATGGGGCCACAATGTAATCCTACTGGGGTTGCAATGTAATCCTAGCCAACCTAACAATAATAATAATTTAAAGGCACAATAATAACAATATGGGGGTTATAGGGGTACAATAATAACAATAAGGGGGTTACACTAACAACAACAAGGGACTATACTAGTAATATAGGGACCTAACATTTAAAACATTGGCGAATCTCACTAGTCCCTAATATGAAAACTATAAAATGTTTATTGATATATTTGTCAAATTATTCAAATTTATAATGATTTTCTATATACTCTCTATATAACGTTGGCGATTTTTAAGTTAAAATAATTTTATATTGTAAAATTTGGGCGAACCAACTTTATAAAAAAATGGAAATTGGCGAATCTTTTTTTTGGAAAAAACATGGAATATTAGCCCACCTGCGAATATTAGCCCCTATAATTTTCCATGATTTACATTTAGAACAAAATACATTTATATTGTATTGATGGATTTTCTCCCATAAAACAATTGTCACTTGGTCAATTTTTACGGAGGAAATGATAGCACGTTATGAGGATACAAAGAGCGACACCTTCTTTAGCCAATTGATATATCTCAAACAAAAGGGTTTAGTAGCGGAGCACATTGAAGACTTCCAAAAATTGAATATAAGGGTAAATGATATTCCAGAGGAACACATGATTGATTTCTTCATAGGGACTTTAAAGGATAACATCCAACATGAAGTTTGCATTTGGGAACTTGATTTATTGGAGAAGGCATTCAGGTTGGCAAGAAAAATTGAATGTAAAACTATAGCGACAGGGAAGCCTACCACTCGCATATATAAAGATGGAAGTGTTGCTAATCCTAGACTTCCACAACCTACAAGGTTGACACCACAAAAATTGGAAGAAAAAAGAGCAAAAGGGCTTTTCTACAGTTGTGATAGAAAATACACTAAAGGTCATAAGTGTGCTGAGAAGAAATTATTTTACATAGATTGTGAAGAGGAGGAAGAAAATGAAGAAGACACTTCAAAAGTAGAGGATATACACCAGGAAAAAACCCTAGAATAAGAAGAAATTAGTCCTACCATATCATGTAATGCATTGGAAGGAATTACCACTCCTCAAACACTCAAAATGGAAGGACATCAAGAAGAAAAAGGTAATAGTGTTGATTGATTCGGGTAGTACCCATAATTTTGTTCATTGTAAGGTAGCCAAGGAATTGAATTGTTTCCTATACCCAACACCAGAATGTCAAGTGATGGTTTCAAATGGAGGAACTATAAATTGCTCTGGAAAATTCCATAATATCAAGCTAGCCATGGGGAAATATGTATTGAATAGTCCAATGCTTTCCATCCCAATGGGAGGTGCTGATGTTGTAATAGGAGTACAATGGTTACAATCTTTGGGGACGGTAGCTTTTAATTTTCAAGAACTTTTCTTGAATTTTTTTTCGAAAGGAAAGGAAATATAATTATGGGGTATCGAAGGGAAGCTAGGAAAGATAATAAGCTCTAATGTCATGACAAAGCTTCTGAAGAAAGAACAATGAGGCGTAATTGCACAATTATGCTCACTAGAAGTTCCAACATCAAAATCATCTATTTCTCCAGATATCCAAAAAGTCTTGAACAATAATTCCAGGGTGTTTGATACTCCCAAAGAACTCCCACCTATTCGTGATCATGATCATGCAATTCATTTGATTCCAGGAAGTGTTCCTCCAAACATCAAGCCTTACAGATATCCTTATGTCCAAAAGAGAGAAATTGAACGTATGATTGCAGAAATGTTAGAGGCTTGTATAATTCAACCTAGTCAAAGTTCTTTCTCTGCTCCAGTAGTATTGGTGAACAAGAAATATGGATCATGGCGCATGTGTCAGGATTATAGGGAGCTCAATAAGCTCACTATTAAAGATAAATTTCCCATTCCTGTGATTGACGAATTATTGGATGAATTACATGGAGCAATTTATTTTACCAAGTTGGATCTTCGTTCAGGATATCATCAAATTAGAATGAAGACTGAAGATATTCCGAAAACAACATTTCTAACTCATGAGGGTCATTATGAATTTTTGGTCATGCCTTTTGGCCTTACCAATGCACCTTCTACATTTCAAGGGTTAATGAATTCCATTTTCAAACCCTTCCTTAGAAAATTTGTGCTAGTATTTTTTGACGATATATTAATCTACAAAAGATCTTGGAAGGATCATGTTCAACATGTTGACAGGGTCCTCAAACTATTGGAGGAGAAACAATTATATGAAAAAACATCCAAATGTTTCTTTGGAGTACAAGAGGTGGAATATCTGGGAAATATTGTATCTCATGAGGGTTTTAAGGTAGACCATAACAAAATTAAAGCCATTAAGGATTGGAAAGTCCCCACAACCATAAAGCAGTTGTGCTGATTTCTTGGATTAACAGGGTATTATCGCAAGTTTGTTAAGAATTATGGGAGAATAGCAACACCTCTAACAACATTATTGAAGAAAGATGCATTTTCATGGACTACTGAAGCAACTAAGGCCTTTGAACATCTTAAAGAGGCAATGTGCCTAGCACCGGTCTTAGCTACGCCAGACTTCACAAAAACCTTTATTGTGGAATGTGATGCCTCAGGAAATGGAATTGGTGCAGTTTTAATGCATGAAGGAAGACCCATTGCTTTTGAAAGTCGTCCAATCAAAGGAAAGTATTTAAAAAAACCTATTTATGAGAAGGAAATGTTAGCAATACTGCATGCACTAAAGAAATGGAGAACTTACCTAATGGGAAGACACTTCAAGGTAAAAACTGATCATGATAGTCTTAAACACTTTTTGGAACAAAGACTATTTTCCGAAGAGCAGCAAAAATGGGTCACAAAGATGTTGGGTTATGACTTTGAAATAATCTACAAAAAAGGAAAGCTTAATGTTGTTGCAGATGCACTCTCAAGAAAGAATGAAGAGGTGGAAGTATTGCTTTGTGCCATTTCTATTATCCAACCAGATTGGATAACTGAAGCAAGAGATGAATGGAAGAAGGACAAAGATGTATGGATACTCATTCAAAAGTTGCAGCAAGATCCTAGTACATCTGATACATTTAGTTCGAAAAATGATTCCTTATGGTACAAAGATCGCTTATATCTTTGTAAGAATTCCCAACTAAAACAAAAGATTCTTCTGGAATTGCACACTTCTCCTTTAGGAGGGCACTCAGGATTTTTAAAAACTTACCACAGGGTGAAGAAAGAATTTTTTTGGGATGACCTTAAATCTGATATTCAAAAGTTTGTGGCGGAATGTTTGGTTTGCCAGCAGAATAAAGTGGAGACAATTAAGACCCCGGGACTTCTACAACCTTTATCCATTCCATGTCAACGTTGGGAGGAGATTTCAATGGATTTTATCACAGGTTTACCTAAGTCCGAAGGAAAGAATGTCATCATGGTGGTAGTTGATAGACTTACCAAGTATACACACTTTTGTGCATTATCTCATCCATTTAAAGCAAGTACAGTTGCTACTACATTTGTGGACAGAATTCAAAAGCTACATGGAAGCCCAAGGGTTATTGTGAGTGACAGAGATCCCATTTTTATAGGAAATTTTTGGACGGAGTTATTTTCTTGTTTGGGTACTCAATTAGCTCATAGCTCATCTTATCATCCTCAATCTGATGGTCAAACTGAGATAGTAAATAATTTTTTGGAAGGATATCTTCGTTGTTTTGTATCTGATAAACAAACACAATGGGTCAAGTGGTTACCTCTTGCTGAATGGTGGTATAACACTTCCTTCCATACTGCAGCAAAAATGACCCCATTTATGGCACTTTGTGGATATCATCCACCATCCATCACATCATATTTAAGAGAAAATTCGAAGGTTCAAGCAGTGGAAGATCACATCGAGCATCAGCAAGAAGTTCTCCAACTCTTAAAGGATAACCTGAATTTGGCACAAAATCGAATGAAACAACAGGCAGATCAACATCGTAGCGAGAGAAGTTTTGATGTAGGAGATTGGGTATTTTTACGGCTACAACCTTACAAACAAATGTCCCTCAAGCAAGCAAAGAAGGATAATAAATTATCGCCAAAGTACTATGGTCCTTACAAGGTGTTGCAAAAGATTGGTACTATGGCATACAAATTGGAGCTTCCGGCTTCTTCGCGAGTACATCCAGTTTTCCATGTTTCATGCTTAAAGAAGGTTATAGGAGAAAATCTTCCAGTTCAAACAATATTGCCAGAACTTGATGAGGAAGGAAAAATCATATTGGAACCAGAAGCGGTCATGGAAACAAGAATTCGACAACTACGAAATCGATCAATTTCAGAGTATCTCATCAAGTGGAAGAACTTACCCACTGAAGATTCTACATGGGAGGATGAGAATTTTATACAGAAGCACCCAGAGCTACTCAAGCGTTGAGGACAACACTTTTTTGAAGGAGAGGGGCATGTTAGGTCCCTATATTACTAGTATAGTCCCTTATTGTTGTTAGTGTAACCCCTTATTGTTATTATTGTACCCTTGTAACCCCCATATTGTTATTATTGTGCCCTTAAATTATTATTGTTAGGTCGGCTAGGATTACATTGTCGCCCCACTAGGATTACATTGTGGCCCCATGGACTCCTATATATAGAAACGAGGTTTTGTCATTTGTATCATCCAGGAATTGTTCATTTATCTAATATATTGGAGGTTTTCCCCTCGAAGTGGCTGATTTCTAAGGCGTTGATCTCTCTTTTCTTCTATTTTTGGAGTTGGTTTAACAATACCATCCTTCTTCTGCACCAACACGATCAGTCTCCCACCGATCGGGCTCCCACAGGGTGATGAACTTGGCTAGATGTGACCTTTCTGCTGCATCTCCTGAATCTGCCTCTTGATTTCGTCGTTCTCCAGAACAGAGCGCCGATAGATTGGTCCATTGGGAAACAACGCACCTGGGGTCAGATCGATGGGGTTCTTGACCTGACAGTGTAGAGGAACCCCTGCGGGTGAAGTGAAGATGTCCTCGTACTCCTCCACGACCTTGTCCTTTTGTTGTTGTCATGCGGAGGAGCTTTGACTGGAGGTCATGGCCACAATCTTCTTCTTGCCCTAAGGGCGGATTATTAGGAAAACAAATTTCCTAGTTTTGGAAATGAGCTTACTACATTTTTTTGTAGTAACCAAAGAGATGGCGACAGGCAATGCTACCTCCGGTATCCTGTACAAATTATTGCCCAAAGTAACAATAACATCGCAAGGTTGGGACTCATACAAAACATGTCACTTCCAAAAGTATGGTTGGCCAAATAACACATCAAAAAAATATAGAGGGTTAATGTCACATAATACCTCATTCATGAAGGGATTGATGTTGTAGGGAAGGCGACACTACTGGCTGACGCGGAGATCCTGTCCTTAGTGAAGCCACCCGATGGTGTACAACAGTGGGTGTGCTATGGTCGGAAATCCCATCCGCTTCATAACCTCTGCTTAAATGAGGTTCTTTTGGCTCTCACTATTGACAACAAACAGTAGTAGGGAACCCTTTACCCACATCTGAGAATAGAAGAGGCGCTCCTCCTCCTATGGATCTTATGGTTCCTCCTTCTGGATCTTCATGGTGGCAATGGTGGAATTGGGCTCCACATCGATAATTTTATTCCCTTTGTCACTCCCCTTGTCAGGTTTTGATTCAGAGTTAGAGCATGCATCTGATTCAGAAGCCTTCAGCTTGGCCACGAGTGACTGCTTGGCCAGACACTCACTTGTGTTGTGAGTGGAGCTCTTATGGAACTCACACCATTTTCCCATGTCCTTATTTGTATTTGTAGTTTTTTTATTTGCTTGTGGCTGGGGTGGGTTATCTTGGGCCACCCCGCCTTGGCTTTGTCCTTTTTTTCTTCAGTTTGGGGGCACCTTTCCCTTGCTTCTAATTCGCAGATCCAAAGTCTTGCTTCTTCTTTTGAACTTCTGCTCAATATTGGAAACATATCGATATGCCATGCCAAGCGAGGCGATGTCGAGGAAACATATTTCCTCTTGAATGTATTTGTGCAAAAAATTGCGGTGCTTCAACACCAAATGTTTCTCTGAATCTTTGATACCCAATTTTGTGCGTAGGGTATGGAAAATATTTGTCAGCTCATTCACATCTTGATCCCTTTGCTGCCTCAGTGTAGTCCATTGTATGTACTTGTCCTCATCAGTCCCCATGGGATAATATCATTCCTTGATGGCCTCTCAGAAATAATTTCAAGTGGGTGCGGTTGAAAACATAAAGGTTTCCCGACTGTCCTTTTTCTCACAGCAAGTTTCGCACCAGTCCTTAACATGGGGGGCGATTTTCAGGAGGGAAAAAGTAATATTTTCTTGGTTGGAAAAGTCATGAACTGAGAAATACCCTTCTAATAGATTCAACCATATATCTATGATGTCTGAATCTATTTGGCCCTCAAATATGGGAATGTAAAAGTTTACTTGTACCTTAAAAGTAGTTGCGTGTCCAGAGTGGTTGTTGGATGCAGATGTGCCACTGGTAGGAAGTCATTGAAGGAACTGGGAAAATTTATCCATCATTGCATTCCTTTGTTTCTCGAGGGCCTCCTTAAGGAAAATTTGGATAGGATCTCCTACTCCCTCATCTTTCTTTTTGTCCCCCATGGGCGATCGTCAGGGTTTGTGAGGTTAATATTGCAAAGGTTCAACCAGATCGAGCCATAACTCCTTATACGTCGACCTCGTTGGGGACATGAAAAGAAGGATCGAGAAACATTAGGCTGCTCTAATACCACTGATCCAAAATTATGCGGGAATGCAATAAAATACATAAATACACCTAAACGCATAGATGCAGTAGAAATAAGACTTCATTTCATTAATATCACATAACTGAAAAATGCTTAAAGACAGAATTTAAATAAACTATATAGGGAGCTGGTAGCTTATCTCTGAGAAAATATGTGGTAGATACATGCCTCTAAACTATGTGACAATGAGGAAAAAATTCCTATTTATTATAGAGAAACAATGGAAAACCTTGAATATCCAAAACCCTAACCCTAGGAGATCAAGCGCCAAAACTATGGGCCCCGTTTTGGTAAATTGGAACATCAACTTCCTCGAGACATAGCTTTGGCATACGATCTCTTTTTTTCATGCACAATACCTTGTTAGAAATATTTATCAGAGGAATACAACTTTTGATGTGAGAAAAATAAATTGTTATTCCATGTTGCTCTCATTTTTCCCAAAAAACATTGTTTAGGGCCTCAAAACGGCTCCAGAAGTTTAGGACCCGAAAAAACTATTAAAAAAAGTAAATTGTGTTACAATTAAGGAAAATGAAAAAATTAAATAAACAATGGTGGAGCCCCAAGTGGAATAGGTAGGTGGCCGCCAATATCGAAGCAATGGTCCCCATTATGTTTAGTTCCTCCATGAGATGAGGAAATGTCTGTTGAACTTAGTCCCTGGTGAGCCACTTGCCTTGGTGCAGGATTTGGCCAGCTTTGAAAAACTAATACAGTTGGATCTTCAGCTGGTGAGTGTTCTTGATTTTTATGTCCATGATACAATCTGTGGTTTCCTATTCCATGTAGTCTAGGTTTAGCTCTGTTGGTGTGAGTTGTTTTGCAATGTCAAAGGTGTCCAATAGAGGTGGGAAGTAGGGCCGAAGGTGGTCCACATTGAACACTTGGTGCAAACCAAGGAATGGTGGAATACTGAGCTCGAAGGAGTTGTCCCCTACAACCTTGGTGATGGTTTATGTCCCATATTAGAGCAGATGAAGCTTATGGTGGGGTCCAACAAGGCACTCCTTTTGAAAATGTAGCCACACTTTGTCGCCCACATGGAATTTTTGTGGCACCTGATGTTGATCATGTTGCTACTTGTACTTGGCATTAGCTCTGTCCAATATGTCATGCACCTACTGTTGGATGTGCTAAATGCACTCAATGAATTTTTTCACCTTGTCAGCTTCAGACTGGACATGAGCCGAATCTGCTTGAGTAGCCACAAATGGCATGGCTATGTTAATGGGACATAGTGGTTGGAATCCCAAGCCCACCTAAAAGGGGTGGTGAACCCTCGTATTGCACCAATAATGCTGCAACTCCAAGGGGCTACCCTACTTTACTTTATCAACCCAGGGTTCATACAAACTTGGAGGTGACAGTGCTATATACACAACAGATGCATTCTACTCATGTCATCCTCTTCTGATCTCTACAAAAGGGTGCTACTTCTAGGGTTTGTAGGTGAAGTCTGTCACACTTATGGAATTAGGCCTAGGGATACCATTGATTCAAAGCCATGGAATTATCAACAAGTACAAAAGTATACTATAGTAACCAAGTACATTTAACTATTATGCAATGAAGGAAATCTACTTATTAGACTATGATAAGAATTGTAAAGCAACCTAGGTACCTTGCATGAAGTAAATTGATGAATTGAAATGATAGAAAGGAAACTAATCTAATCACAATTAGTTGGGCCAAATGGCTAAAAAAACTCTACTTACTCTATTCTCTATATATCATGCTTTTATTCATGACCTAGCTATGCTTGAAAATGTGTTGTTTTGCAGCTAGGAGAAGGAAGTGCTAAGGTGGGTAATGGAAGGTTTGAACACATGGGGGAAAGGCTAGAGGTGTGTGAGTGGTTCTTGCAGGTTTAGAAGGTGTCCATATTGGTTTCTGGGTTTAAGGAGGGGCCCACAGGTGCTATTCTAAGAGGTGCTACAGGCAAGTCCTGAATTGCTATAGGAAACAGGCTGAGGGAAATCCGAGGCCAAAAAGAGGTGGAAAAAGGGTAGGAAAGGTGGTGTGAAGGTGGATGAACATGATTAGGAGGTGGAGAACCCCTTGGACAAGCTCAGAGCCTCTTGAGAGGCCTGTCTTTCACCCATAGGGTTTGCTGAGGGTGTAGGGATGAAAAATCTGAAAACAGGGTTGATGGTGATTTTGTTGAACATAGAGCTGAAGGATGATGAGAGATGAAGCTATAGGTTCTGGTGGACTTATCCTTGGCTGTGCTACCTTTTCCTGCGATCAAATTACCTATTCATTCAATAAATATGGACAAATTCATGATACAAATAGTGGAAAATATGACTTGAATTTGTAAAGAAAATCTATTCTAATCTTAGAAGCAGAGATCTACCATAGCATATTGAACATGTTCATGGAATTATAGCAACTAATCTCATATATTCCAAGAAATCATAAACTAAAAATAATTTTTGGTTTGTGGAGAATTTCTACACTCCTCAAGCTCTATTGACAGAGGTGATAGGGGGATGCTTTACTCATACATTTATGGATTTTTTCACCTAATATACCACTCATGTAACCAGACTAAATATACAACAAAAGATAAATGGAAGCAAACTAAAACAGTAAATGAAAATAACAACAAACTAGCTAACCATTCATAAGAAAATCTAGCTAAATGACATGAAAGGAAAGAATTATTACACAAGAGAGGCTGAGGCACATGGATTGGGCCCTAACCCACAAGCCTGTTTGTAAGGAACACGATCAGTAAGGCAAAGTATGAATACTTATTTCATTTCAAGAAGATAGTCCCATTACATCCATGAAAGTCTTGAAAATATGCTTACAATAACAAAGAGCCTAACGGATTTCTCAAAAATCTTAATCCTAATGAGCTCTAGCTAAACTCTATTTAACCTAAAGGGTAGCTACCAACAACTCCCTAGAATATAGGTGATGATTCCACTTGAATCCAAGTGGAGTATGGATTTGAGTGCACTTGGTCTTGAGTTTGTTTGGTTGCCTTTGATTTAGAGTTGTTGGAGGGAATCTCAAGGATCCCTTGGCTGCCTTTGGGAGTTAAGGAGGGTGGAAAAACCCCCTAGAATCTCTTGTTGTTGTCTACTCTGAGTATTTATGACAAAATATTCACAAAAATTCCATATCTTCATGATTTTTCTACATTTAACCTTATGTTAGGCACTTGAAGTATGTTAGCCTCAATCACTGCCTACACTAGCATTATAAGACCAAAATATAATTAAAAATGCAAGAAAAGAGATTTAATAACAAAAAGGTGACTATTAACCCCTCCAAATGTACCTAATTATGGATCTCATCATCACCCCTGTACTAAATGGTTGCTCATCCTTTGAGAGACTAATCCTCCTTCTGAATTTCTTTTAAAGCCTTGATGGTCCCTCTGACTTCCCAAGGAGGAAGTGTTGGAGTTCCCTCAGGAGGGTAAAACCTGTCATTCTTTTTTGCTTCTTACCATTCTTTTTTGTGTTCATCTTGGTCCTTCCCATCACTCATCCCCAACAACAAAGGTGGATTGATATTTAGACCAAGCCATTGAATCTTTCTGGCCTGCATGGCCCTCTTGTATAGTGGTGCCCTTTCCAAGGCACCTCTTAATATTTTTGGGGTATGGTACTCCATGATTCTAAGGCTGTGAGGGAGGTTGTTCCATCTCCTATGGCTAGACATAATGCACTCATCTCCTAATAGCCTAGAAACATCATGAAAGTGGTCTATTTCTTGAGCTTGTGTATGGAGGTACCTTTTAGCTAGTTCAGGATCCCTTTCAATCTTCGGATGGTTATTGATGACTCCTCTAGGACTAAACAACTCTGCCCTAATGTGTAAGGGTTCTCTGTTTTCTCTTCTCATAAACCTCCTCATCTCTTGTGCTCTTGTCTCCTCATTCACAATCCATTATGATAAAGCCATTAATTGCATATCCCCCATTCTAGGATTGGGGATCCAAATATTTAAATATGTTAACACCAGGTTATGCATATAAAACTCTACCATCTTTTCCTTGTCATCCATTCTAGCTTGATTGTAGAAATAAATGAATTGTCTATAATTTTGGAAAGGTAGGGATCCATGAGAGGCAAAATTTTTAATTTGAAAGAGGAGCCACTGCTCCTTAAGGTAAAATGCATATGAATCTGAAGGATACCTGTGTTGAATGATCCCCATGCACAAATCTTCCATGGTGATCACTTGTTTACCTTTTTGTTGAAGCTTCTCTTGTAGTGCCACATTCTCTTCCTGTGCTTTCTGAAGCTACTCTTTCAAAACTGACTCTCTGAGCCTCACATCAGATAAATATTTTCCCAATTCAACTACTTTTCCCTCTATGATCCCTATATCATACACTCCTTTATATGTTGAAAGATTCATCCAACGGTTAGTGTGTACCCTCTCTTCCTCCAACTAATAAAAAAAGGGTTTGGGTTGAGGGCTAAGGTTTGAAACCATTGCAACATCTTTGGGATTTGATTTTGGTGAGGTGGCCTCTTCTTTATTCTCTTTTCCTCCCTATTTTACATCATTCATTTCCTCTTGTGTCCTGCCCTTAGCTTCCTTAACCTCTTGTACTTTTGTGGCTTTGTTTTCCTCGTCAACCAAGGCATTTTTATTCAAATCAGTGCTTGTTGGAGTTTCCTGTAGTAAAAACAGAGTTTCCTGTATCAAAATATTTTTTTCTTGCTAAAGGCTCACTTTTTCTTGATTTTAACTCTTTTTACTCCTTGAAGGGCCAGTGGAGGTTGCCTAAATTGTGTGGGATGCTAACCTGGCTGAATATCTTCTGATATATGTTATAGGGGTCCTTATGTGTGACGTGACTTCTTGTACCCTTCCTTCCTCTAATCTAATTGCTTCCTATTTTTGTGGTGATTATTCAATGGTGATAGGGCTCTTGGTGAGAGTTTGTTTCTTTCCCTGTCTCACCCTCTGATTATTCCTTGTTCTTAATTACATAGGTGTCTGCCTCTTTCTTTTTGTTTTAACAAGTGTGTTCAAAGCAGTTAGAGTGGAAACTACCTCTTGGTCTGTGATGTCAGGTGACATTCTTGTGTCTTGAGGGGAGGTTTCATGGCTTAAGATAGGGTCCATATATACTTTTTACTTAGTATTTTATTCCTCCATTCCTTCAGCTTCTTCTTGTTCTCTTTATGTTGTATCTATGTTCTTTGTTTTAATTTTTGTTCACCTCTGTCTTCTGCCTCTTCCTCCTCTTATTCTTCCTATTCTTCCTCTTTTACTTCTTTTATAGGGCTAGAATCATAGGTTTTCCCTATTTGGCTAGCGATAAAGGCTTCCCTATCCATGTATATAAAAGAGGACTAGGATACATGTAGGTTTAGCCTTCTCAAAGCATCATCTACAATTAATTTTATCAGGCCACGATGGGAAAAATGTTGATACTTCCTCTGTCTCACTTTATGGCTCATATAAGTGATGTAGTTTAAGAGGAAGTGAGTGAAACTTAGTCTTTGTTCAAGTGGAAGCTCTCCTTGGAACCTAAGCTTATTTAACGTCCTGAAGTGATACCCATAAACCACACTCAATTTTCCCTCACAAGAGATGAATTTCATGATGTGGAAGGAAACTTCATCCCAAGGGCATGGGAGACTCTCTCTCCTCACACGATTTTTATCTTCAATATAATTTTCTCCAGGTAAGAAGAAATTATTTATTTACTGTAGTGCTAGGCATTCATTCCTCAACCCATTTGACTCCTAAGGGAAAGGTGGTAACTCTGCTTATCAGTTCAAGAGATAAAGTGATGGCTAGTCCTCTAATCAAAGTGGTGGCTCTTTCTTCTGAACGTGACTATAGGGATACTACAAATTATTTATCTATCTCATCATCATAACCTTTTAGTAGCTCAAAGAACCCTAGCCATTGGTGATTTCAGAAGATTTCAATAACTTGAGGGTGCTTCCTATTATTTTAATGTCTGCAGGCTCCCTTTTTTTGAATCCACCTCCCATTTTAATGTTGTGAGGTGAAGGTGGTGAGAGGTTTTTAGAGGTAAGTCTTGGATATGGAGGGCTTGAAGCAAAAAAGAAGAATTTTTCTTTTATCCTTTAACTGTCACCTATACTTTTGCAGATTGTGAATTACATGGAGGAATTTCAGTGCTGGAGGATGACGGTCCACTTACCTTGGTACTTTTCTATTTTGGTTTCATGTATGGCGGCTTTGAGAAGCCAATCCCCCCACATGAAACTCTATGTTTCCCTCTAAGCCTCTACTGGTGTACTGTTGAATTTTCCTATAGCACGATGGTGCATGAAAACCCAAACTTTGATGCTGCTCCTATGATGGTCCCACTGCTCTCCCGCACTAGCTGTTCTTTGAAATTCTCAACACAATGGTGGAAATGAGAAAAATATTACCTTTATTGTAATTTGTAACCAAATTTGGAGCGTTGTGGTGACTCGTACTCAACTCGAGTTTCCTCTTAAAGACCATTGGCCCCCACTTCAGTTAATCATTTCTGACCTCATGATCACTTCCTTGTGTTCTCATCCACCCTCACTTGACTCGATTTTACATGCCCAGGTGGCATGCACTTTTATTTTTCCCTTAGTTGCACTTTACGAAGGTGGCCAAGTTAAATGGCCACCATTTTTCCTTCTAAACTTCAAAATCTCGACATTTGACTATTCTGGCCATTATGGATGCACAACGAGGGGTGAGAGGCCATACCTAAGCTTACCTAGTGTTGGTGAAGTGATACAGGAGCTGGTGTGAGGAGATGGAGATGGGGGTGGTACCTGGAGTCTTCTATTTCCTGTGTCTTCATATATATATATATATATATATATATATATATATATATATATATCTGAGTGAGTAACTTTTCTTGAGTGAGCTACTTATTTTTCTGGGTGAGCTGCTATTGTGCTATGCAACAACTCCCCCCCATTTTTATTTTTAAAATAGTATAAACATTTCATAATAAAAATAGGGACCCTTCTTAGAAATGTATTTCTTCCTTTTTGATAAAAAATCAAACTCCAAAAAACAATATTGTTTTTTATTAAATAAAAAAAACAAAAAGGAAATTAATAAAACATCCTTGTGATTACCCTATCACAAATCACATCTTGCATAATCTTTTCTCATTGAAAGTTAAGCAATAAAACAATGAAATCCCGATTATGCGATTAACGATCTAAATTTCGCAAGCGATAGCCTAAATCACAGATCGCAGATATAAGTTTAAAACCTTAAGCAGTTCTTACCAAAGTTCCGATATTGCGATTTTCCGATACTACGATTTTGCGATTTCTCGATATCACGAATTCGCATATCGCATAAATAAAAAACAATTCACTTCATAAAAACAAAATTTGAAAAACGCGATGCGACAGATTTGACAGGTTTAATAAAGGTTTTTACGTGAAAATAAATCATTTCAGAAATGATTAAGTATGTTTTATCATCCCAATGCAAGAAGTTATTGATTTGTTCTGATTAATTAATAATACAGCTGCTTCCCATATCTTTTCTTTCAAAATTGGTCATTTCAAATATATCTTCCATCATTTTATCATTACTCTGTCTTGAATAGGGATTTTCCTTCAAGATATGTCCATCTGCAAAGTGATGCAGAAACATGGCAAACAGACTGTTGCGGAATTGGAATACACAGAAATGTCGCCCATAGTCTCAGATACTATTTGCATTGCAGATGGAGGTGCTACAAAGTGGGAAGATATATATACTATCCTTGAAGATGAAGAACCTAAAGTAGTGGAGGTCAAGGTGACTGCTGATGATGCAAGACCATCAAATTTACAGTTTAAAGATATTGCATGCTCCTTTCTTCATAGAATAGCAGCAAAAGCCAGCTTTCTACCATATACAGATATGATAAGGTGGGCGCGTGAAAATTCAACAATTAAGGACAGCCAATTAAGAACCGTTAAGAATGAGATCTTAGGTTCTTTCAAAGCTGAAGATTTGAAATTCATGTACAAGCTACTCGACCAACAAGACATATATGACAATAGGTTTGTTGAAAAATTTGCAAAGAATAATGAAGACCCTTTCAAAACAATTCAAGGTTAGAGGAAACTGGATAACAAGTTTAAACATGAGAAATCAGGTATGTATCCTATCACTTCACTTGTAGATCCCTACAATTTTGCAGCAGTGATGCTATGCAGATTATATGGTCTCCCTGATAATACCAAGTTCTCCATAAATTGGCTTCCCCTGATTGAATCCTGTGTTAATTCCCACATCATGAATTGGGCAACCATTCTTTCTAAAAATCTAGCTAAAGTGATTAATGTATATCGCCAGATAAAAGATTATTCCTCCAAACCCATCCCCCAATTTTTCATGAGTGCATATGTTTTTGATGCCTTCTGTTTTTCTACCAGTTTTCCAATTATGGGTTGGAAATGGACTCCCAAGGATCCTGCCCCTATTCATTTGGGTCATAAAGAGATATGGGAACATAATTATGTACCACATTTCCACAGGCTATGTTAAGGAGTTGTATTACCATTACATCAATTAATGTTTGATAGAGTGAGCGATTCACTAAGGAAGCCATTACATACCTTCAAATGATAGGGAGATGTTTTATTGAAGAATCATTTTCATACATCAGAGTATTTGGAAGTTCTGCTCCTCCACATGTTCTTCCTTTGTATGTTTTAGATAAATTAATGGTGAGAGAAGTGGATTACCAAACTGTTGGTAATGGACTCACTAAATCTTTGAAAGATAGTAAAAAAAATTTATGGCCAAGTTTTCCAATTCAATGTGGTACATTCTCCCTCAGAAATTTCAATCATGCATTGAAATAATGTCAGAAGATTGAGCTTTTGAAGCTCCCTGTTTTACCATCAAGGCAATTCGACCCAGAAAATATTGCTAACAAATTTACTTAGTTAGTCAAAATCAAAACTATCATACACACAGATGATAGATTTGAAGACATTTTGCAATTTGTTGGAACTTTTGAAGAAGTCCAAATTTTTGTCAAATTGAATCTAAATCTAGAGGAATGACAGAGATTCAATGAGTATAGAGAACAAAGACTCAAAAACATCCCTCAAAATGTCTTGATTACTAGTTATATGACTGAAGCAAGAAAATAAATCAAAACAGAACAATCAGATTCAAAAAATCAAAGCGAACTAGATAAATTCTGGACTTCAGTTAGAAATACATTGATAAATACCCTAGAGGTATCATATTCACAGAAAAATACAGAATTTCAGACTCCACAAGGACAAATATTTTCAGCAAAAGAAATCATTGAAAGTCCTGGAATAACCTCCCAAGATACATAAGTCATTCCTACATGTCCTACTGATGAAATTATTCTAAAGGTGACTGGTATCTCTCCACTAGTTGTATTCTAAAACCCTCTTCATAAAGTTGTAGTCAGGAAACAGAGAAAAGAAGAAGGATTGAAACACCCCCAGGAAATGAAGTTATGGAAGTTGTATGGAAAGACACTCCTTCAAATCCAATTGAAAATATAACTCGGCTATCACAATTTGCTGGAGCATACACTACTGTAACAATGGATAAGGTAACTAGAGTATCCATTTTGGTTCAATAAAAGGATGATAAAATCATGTAGCTACAACAATAACTAGATGAAGAAAGGAAAAGTCTAAGTCAAAAGGTCGAGCAACAACTCTTCAAATTTCAGCAAGATATGGAAGTGCTTAAAATAAGTCATGAAAATGACTTTCCAGCAAGGACACACTGATTAAAGAATTGAGAGAAGATATTACAAAATATGAAGGCATTCCTACTGCTAGAGGAATTCATAAAATAAGCATTGGAATCAAATGCCTTACTCTCAAAAAAACAAAACTTGTTTTTCTTACAAATGTTAGACATAATCCCACACTTGGAAAGTAGTGAACAATTGACTAATACAATAATTGACCAGAGAATTGAGTTTAATGAACTCAATACCAAAATTTTTTATTATATTGAATGTCAGGATTCAGAGGAAGGGAGAAAGTCAAGTCTCCCAAAGATCAAAGAAACTTTTAAAGATATTCTCTTTACTGACTGGGATGCACAGGTAAAACATGCAGAATTAGAAATAGCCAGAGCAACAGATTTATCAAAGAGTATGGTCAAAATTATTAACCACATGTTGCATACCTTTGGTTTAATTAAAGAAGGAAATCACAAATCAATTCCTGATCTAAGAAATTTAGAGTAAAGTTGGAAAAACATAGGTCAAATACGAGAAGAAACACTTTCACAACTGAAAAAGATTGATTGGGAAGCATAGTGGAAGCTATTGGTTAAGCCTCATAGTCAAATAATGACATTGAATTGTTCTGTAGATTCCATACAGAAAATGAAACCACTTTTACTTGATGCTATATTTACTGGACAAGTGAAGACATAGTTCGGGAAGCCTCCACAAGTTCAACCAATGTCCGATATTTTTGAGTAGAAAAGCGGAGCTGGCAATAACTTATCATCAGGCATGATCATGAGTAAGTTTGTTTTAATAATTTCAATTTTAGCAATTAGATTCTAGGAATGAGGAAGGTTATTTGAAAACACCTCATAAGATATTTTGTATAATCTATTTTTGTAAGTAGTTAATGTGGTATTTAAACCCTTACTCATGCATTTAGAGAAGGGTCCATAATTTTTATTAAGAACATTTACAAAGAATTCTTTACTATAAGTTTGTGGATGCCTTGATAAAATAATGGAACACAGTCTTTTCAATTATATATCATTTTGTTGATCACTGTTGATGCACTTTTTTATTCTCTGAATGACTTATAGATAAAAGAATTGATTGTGGCCTATTATCATTGATCAAATGAACAAGACATCACACATTTGGTACTATTATCGTGTATGCTAAAATCTGTTTTAAACATTAGTGATAAGTCTAGCTTTCATGAATTATGTATAAATCAATTATTTCTGTTTGAAATATCAGTTGCACTATTGTACGATATATGCGTTATTGTACGATATATGTTTGAAGCCTTATTTTGATTAACTATTTTTTTTCAAAAGAATTATCTTACAAAAGTATTAATTCTATTAAGTCTATGATTGATCTAAATCATCACAGACTGAATAGATATCATTCTAGATCGCATAAAATTAGCATTATCCCGGGTTAGATTAGATTAGATTTAATTCAAAGTTTTTTATTTTAGAATAAATTTGTTTTAGTTTTTATTTATTCTTCATGCAAATACTTTGAGAGAAACCCAAAAATCATACAAAACCCAAATTTGGGAAACTGGCCCCATTACACCCAGTCAGAGAAACTATCCCAAACAGAAAAGGAACTGCTTTAAGGTCCGGACTAGGTGGTTATCCCCCTTGTTGTTGCCACAGATTTATGAGGCCTCAAAATTTTTGGCGCTAGAAGGAGGCCTGACTATGAATGGCATATAAATATAAACCTCAAACTAGAAGACCTCATAACAGTTGATCTCCCCAAAAGCATCCTACATCTTCCTGATCAAACTCTAAATCACCAACTCAGAAATCGAAAATTATAGAAACCTTCCCCTCATCTCTTGAAATATCTCGACAGCCATCTACTTTAGAATTTACTCCCAAGTCTCTTGAAGTTTAGTCTTTAATTCAAAAATTAGAAGGAATATCTATTTCTGCTGAAAAGCCTGTTAATCCTGAAGCTTCTGAAGAAAGCGTCACTTCCTTATTTAAAGAAACTAGTATATTAACCCGATCCAAAAGTGGAAAACTTGGAATTCCTCCTTTTGAGTTTCCAATAGAATCACATCGCAAAAAAATTTCTATATCCAGATCTAAGTCAGATACAAGTGAATTCATGTCAAATTTCCCTTTAGTTACTTCTTTTCATCCTCTTACTCAATCTACATCTTCTTATTCTTCCATTTCCTCTACTCAAACAATCAGTACTATCACAAGTAGTATTGTTCCGGTTGTAAGTTCTACATCCATTCCCCCTACTTCTGGATCTATTTTTGTATCTTCACAAAATTCAAATCCAATTATGGCTAATCGGCCTTGGACAAATCCTGGTGCTGTATTCATTGCAAATCCAAATCCTCTTCCAAATCATCCAGAAAAATGGCTACCTAAATATAATCCAGATGATGGTCTTCCCACTAAATAACATATCAATAATTTTATGTTAGCCATGAATCTTAATCGAGTTTCTCATGAAGACATTGTAGTCAGTTTGTTTCCTTATAATTTACAAGGATCTACAGGATCCTGGTATTTTTCACTTCCACAAGGATCTATTACTGATTGGGCAACTTTTGAACAATTTTTTCTTGCAAAATTTGGAGCTGATAGAACTGTTGCATCTTTAATCAATGCTCTTTCCAATCTAAAAAAAAAATCAGGTGCAAGGATCAAAGATTTCAACTCCAGATTTAACAAATTATTAAAGAAAATCCCAACTGCTTCCAAGCCTATTCTTGATGTACAAATAGAGTGGTATATTTCTTCTTTACCTTCTAATATAACTATTTTTGTAGATAGTGCTGGTAAAGCTACCCTTTTAGAAAACATGAAAGAAGCTCTCGCTGTAGAGAAAATAATCTCAGCATTGGAAAAACGATCAGAGATAGAAGACAGGAAATCAAAGAAAGTAATATTTAGTCAAGATTCTAAAAATAAAGTCTCAAAAGATCCATTTGATCTTGAAGGTCTTCAAAAAGTGTTAAAAACTATGTCAAATGACATGACGAAGATAAAGAAACAGGTTGTTGAAACATCAGTACCCAAGAAATCATATCGCCCATTTAAGAAAAATCCTTCTTCGACTTCTCAGCCTCCAAATCTCATTTCAAATGCTAAATCTGATCAAGATATTGAAGATCCCTCACCATCTGAAGAGGAGCTAGAGTCTAAAGAAGAAGTTGAACTGAATGGGTTATGGGATTTCATTCTCCCCACAGAAGAAGAAAGAGAAGCTATGCCTGTGTCTACAAGAAGTAAATCTTCTTCTAATTCAACTATATCAAATCAGAAATAGAAATCTCTCCCCACAAAGGAGAAAACAGTAGCCAAAAAATCTAAAACTGTTCAGACAGATCCTATTTCACTAGGTCCTCTTACAAGTTCCAAAACTTTAATAGATTCGGATACAGTGGAATACAATATAGTTGAAGATATGAAAAATACCAAAGCAAATATTTCATTACATGAAATGACCAAACTCAAACAACAGAAGAAAATTTTACTTAGAGAACTCAAGAAAATCCCTGTAGATCCTATACAACCACCAGTTATAGCCCAAGCCTCTAAATATATGGGAAAACCTCCGTCATCTCCAAACAAAGTAAATCCCAATGAGCTTGTTTTAATTGATGATAGATCTATTTCTCACACTCCTCCTTTACTTTTGAATTTTGAGATTTAAAAAAAAAATGTTCATAACTGTCTTATTGATTCAGGAGCTTCTTCAAACATCATGCCAAGAACGGTGTGTACGAAACTCAATGTCACTCCTCAAAAATATGTTTTACATATAGTTCAATTAGATAGAACAAAAGTAGAGGTCATTGGAAAAATGCTGTCAGTATCCATTAGATTATCACCCAATCCAAATGTACTGCAAGTAATCGATATTTTGGTCGCAGACATCTCTGAGTTTTATGGTCTTATTTTAAGCAGGGTTTGGTTCTTAAAAGTTACATGGATATTTTGTTATCGATTGGTTACACATATGGTTGCCATATAATGGTAAACCAAATCAAATTAGAGTTGATTGCGATAAATTTATGAAACACAGTCACTTAACTTAAAGAAACAAATGAACCTGTATCTTTCACTAACAATATTATTGGAAATTACTCAGCTGAATCGTTTCTTGGATCATTCAATGCTCAGATTTCACCTTTTTCAATAAATACTACTATTTCTCAAATTGAAAAGTTTTCTCAAACAGACACTTCTAGATGTACTAATCTTAGCAATAAAATTTCAAAAAATTCTTTATTTTGGACTTTATACTTTGATGGTTCAAAATCAGAAGATGGTGCAGGAGCAGGTTGTGTTTTAATCAATCCTCAAGGAGAGAAAACAATGGTAGCTTGTAGACTCGAATTTCAATGCACAAATAATATCGCTGAATATGAAGCATTGATACAAGGTCTGTACAAAGCTATTGGTTTAAATGTTAAATATTTATAGGTATATGGAGATTATGAGATAATTGTTAGACAAGTCAGAAGCACAATTCATTGTATTTCTGGATATTTGAAACACTATCAAGATTTAGCTCAAAGCCTTACATCCCATTTTTCTGCATTCAATATCTCCACAATTCCTAGATTACAAAATGAAAGTGTTGATTTACTTGCTAATGTAGCATCTAAGCTTATATCATCTGAAGAATTTAGCCCAAACAGATTTTCAATTGAGTTAATTTTTAGGCCTTCCATTCCTGACAACGTAAAAAATTGGAGAGTATTTAACAATGATGCAGAGAGAGTAGACTTTCTTACATCAGACGGATCTTATGAAGGTCAAATTGTAGATGAACATGAACATGACTTACAGATTGAAGATAAACAAAATACTAATCCAATTCCCAAATCTATAGTCAGAATGAAAGATCTATATGATTTTAAAGATAGGTTTAAAAATATTACCAATTCGAAAACCCATAGTTCTACTCTAAAATTTGAATTGATTAATCTTGGTACACCAGAAAAACCTCAAAACATTAACCTAGGTCTTGGTTTGAAACCTGAAGAAAGGATGTCATTCATTAAGTTGCTGAAAACATATAAAAATATCTTTGCATGGGATTATTCAGATCTCAAAACATATGATACTTTTATAATTCAACATACTATACCTATGATCTCAGATGACAAACATGTTCAGCAAAAACATAGAAAGATCCACCCAAATTTAGAAAGCCAAATTAAATTTGAATTAAATAAAATGCTTAAAGCCAAAGTTAATTTTCCTGTTAGACATTCAAAATGGGTGTCAAACATGGTCCCAGTTAGAAAGAAGAATGGAGATATTAGGATTTGCATAGACTTTAGAAATTTGAACAAAGCTTGCTAAAAGGATAATTTTCCCTTGCATACCATGGAACAAATATTACAGTTAGTTGCAAGATCTGAATTGATGTCTTTTCTCGACGGATTTTTCAGGATATAATTAGATTATGGTACATCTGGATGATAGATTAAAGACAACATTCAGGACAAAGTGGGGAACATACGCACACCAAAAAATTCCATTTGGGTTGATTAATGTCGGTGCTACATTTCAACGTGCTATGGATATAGATTTCAAAGGACTAATCAATAGCTCAGTTGCCATATACTTATACGTCATTATTGTTTACTCTAAGCATAGAAACAATCATGTTAATCACCTAAAACATATTTTTGAAAGATGTAGAAAATTCGGCATTTCCTTCAATCCCAAAAAATGTTATTTCACCTTATCAGAAGGTAAATTATTAGGGTTCTAAAAAAGGAATCCATATTGACCCCGATAGGATTCAGGAAATTGAAAAAATCCCTCTACCACATGATAAAAAAATGATGCAATCATTTTTAGGACAAATTAATTTTGTAAAAAGATTTGTTCCTATTTTTTCCCAAATCATCTTACCCTTGCAATCAATGATCAAGAAAAATTCAATTTTTAAATGGGGAAAAGATGAGAGAAATTATTTTGAGTTGATTAAGAAAGCTATCATTGAAGCTCTTTCTTTAACAACTCCCGATTTTCTTAGGCCATTTGTATTATACACATTTTATTCTGATACATCATATGCAACAATTTTGACACAGTTAAATGATCAAAATATTGAAGCACCGATTTCGTTTTTCAGTTCTAACCTTCAAGGTGCTGAGTTAAATTATTCAGTTGTGGAAAAACAGGCTTATGCCATGTTTAAATCTTTGCAACATTTTAGACCTTTTCTCCTAAAAACACATACGAAAATAATAGTACCTTACTCAGCAGTAAGGCAATTATTAATCCAATGAGAAGTAGGAGAGAAGAGAGAAAATTGGGTTACCGCACTTCAAGAATATGATGTAGAGATACATCCTGCTAAAATTGTTTAAGGTCAAGATCTTTGCAGGATGTTAACTGGAGCCTCTCATTTACCAACAGAAGAATATCAATCAAATGAAATACAACTGTCTGAGGTAAGCCTAAACGATTCTCAGTCATAATATGCTGATCTGAATTTTTTCTTAAAAAATGGATATGATCCATTATATCTCAATTATATAGCAAAGCGTGATCTGAGGCTTAAAGCCAATCAATATAAACTTATAGAAAATGTGCTATTTAGGAAGAATTATGATTCTGTATCATTGAGATGTTTGGAGAAAACTGAAGCTGAAAAAGTAATGTAGGAATTACATGATGGACCAGCTGAAGGTCATTTCGGAGGAAACACCACAACTCATAAAATACTGCATGTCGGTTAATATTGGCCAACTCTATTTAAATATTCACATGAATAGATGAGAAAATGCAAATTATGTCAAACTGTAGCAGGGAGAGAAAGGAAATCAACATTTCCACTACAACCAGTAAATATCCAACAACCATTTGAACAATGGGGGTTAGATATCATAGGTGAAATAACTCCAAACTCTTCTAAACAACATAAGTATATTCTAACTGCAATAGATTATTTCACAAAATGGGTAGAATCTATCCCATTAAAGGTGGTTAATACACAAAGTATTACATATTTTATTGATCAGTTCATAATCACTAGGTTTGGCCTCCCATCAACTTTGATATTTGACAATGCATCTTACTTTTCTGGAAATGCTATGATAAAATTCGCTTTGAAAAGAGGTTTTAAATTAAAATACTTAGCTAACTATTATCCACAGGGTAATGGATTATGTGAATCTACAAATAAAAACCTTATCAGAATCATCAAACGAACTATAGAACAAAATCATAAAAATTGGCACAAAGCACTACTATTTGCTCTTTGGGTAGATAGAATCACCCAAAAAGCCTCAATAGGTACTTCTCCATTTGTGTTAGTTTATGGGAAAGAAGAAGTTCTACCCAAAAATATAACAATACCATCATTTTCTTTAGTGCAATTTATTGATGAAAATCCTTCGTCTTCCCTTCAACTTAGACAAGATAAAATTCTTAAAATGGAAGAACAGATAGAAAAAGCCAAAGCTATACATGCTCATCATCAACAAATAATTTAAAGCCACGTTTGACACAACATCTACTAACTCAAAATCTTTTGAGATTGGAGACCTTGTTTTGAAATGGGATAAGGCATATGAGGAAAAAGTTAAGCATACCAAATTCCAAAGATTATGGCTTGGTCCATTTCAAATCATAGAAAAAATAGGCTTATCCACCTTTTTGTTACAAGATTGATTAGGTAAGAAATATTCCTTGCCTGTGAATGGTCAAATTCTTAAAAACTATTTCTCTTAGAAATCAAGCTTTAAATTTTTTTTTCTTTAGGAAAATAAAAGTTGAAAATAGCATCATTTTTGGTTGATTCAAAATTTCAAAATATCTGATAAATTATTTTTATTTTTCACTTCTATAAATAAGTAAAGTAAAAAGATGATTATAACTATGAGAATTGAATAAACTTTATTTTATTTTTAAATAATTTGAAATTTACTAAAGGAATTTACTTTCCGAAAAAACTCTTGATATCATAAAATATAGTTGTTATATATTAGTCGAAAAAGGAAAATTTTAACTTAGCAAGGATTCTCTACGAAAAGGTTTCTACCAAATCTATAATTATCATCCATAACTCTTAAACGAGCTAATGATTCATCCCATCTGATAAAATTTCTTCTTCAAAAGTATAATTAAAAAAAAAGGAAAAAGAAATATATACTATATATAAATTCAAAAGAAAATAAGTCTCATCACGAGCTTGTTTATCATGATCGTAGAGAAATAATCTAGACTGATATTACCAATACTGCATACCACAACATGGTAATAGCTAAATGATTATAAAAAATCAAAAGACAAGGGGCCTCATTACGAGCCAACTTGTTCAGTCTAAATTATTATCAGTGAATGATATTGTCACTATTAGGCCAACAAACTTGGACAATGATTTTGAAAATGTGTCAGAAAAAAGAAATTCAATTATATGTCAAATTATATTTTGAAATAAGAAATAAAATTTATATGGGACCATGAATCATTATTGGTTAAAAGATAACCCTGTCAAGGCTATAGACGCCTGCTGGAAACAGTGGCTCTATCTGTGATAAATGAGTAAAAATATATGAAACCAATTTTTATAGAATACCTACTTTATCTTTTTAAACCTGAGTACTGACTGATACAGATACCTATGTATTATCACTGAAGGGGTTAATTAAGAAGAAATGAGATAGGTAAATAGATTATATTATGGAAAAACATTGTTTAATTCATGAATCATTCTATTTTTATTCTTATATATTTTTCTTGTTTTGAAAGTTTAGAAATATCAAAATAAAAGATTTAGAGATATCTAGTTCTCCCATGTGAATCGCCAATTGTTGTGCTATACAACAACCACCCCCCATTTTTATTTTTAAAATATTCTAAAATTTTGATAATAAAAATAGGGACCCTTCTTAGAAATGTATTTCATTTTTGATAAAAAATCAAACTCCAAAAAACATTGTTATTTTTTATTAAATAAAAACAAAAAACAAAATAATAATAATAAAACATCCTTGTGATTACCCTATCACAAATCACATCCCGCATAATATTTTCTCATTGAAAGTTAAGCAACAAAACAATGAAATCCCAATTTTGTGATCAACGATCTGAATTTCACAAGCGACGGCTTAAATCGCACATCGCAGATATAATTTTAAAACTTTAAGCAGTTCTTACCAAAGTTCCGATATTGCGATTTTATGGTACTACGATTTTGCGATTTATCGATATCGTGAATTTGCATATCGCATAAATAAAAAACAATTCGCTTTATAGAAACAAAGTTTGAAAAATGCAATGAGACCGATTTGACAGGTTTAATAAAGGTTTTTACATGAAAATAAATCATTTCAAAAATGATTAAGTATGTTTTATCATCCCAATGCAAGTGGTTATTGATTTGTTATTATTAATTAATAATACAACTACTTCCCAGATATTTTCTTTCAAAATTGGTCATTTCAAATATATCTTCCAACATTTGATCATTACTTTGTCTTTAATAGGGATTTTCCTTCAAGATATGTCCATCTGCAAATTGTTGAGATTCAACAAGATGATGAGCTCAGTGAAAAGAGTCGCCTTCACTAAGTGGGCCCGCAGGCTATTTTTGGCATAAGTCTATTTTTAGACATGGTGATCATATTTTAGAAGTTGCAGGATGTTATTTGTGGATGGTTGGTCAAGTTGGAAAAATAGACGAAATTCTATTTTTAGAATATTGGGCGAAGTCTATTTATAGATTGTCGATCTAAAAATAGAAGTGTCGATTATTATTAGCTCTTAATAATAATCCGGCAATAAACAACAACTTATTCTCTTGGAGCACTTAATTTCAATGCACAGATTTGGAAAATCAGTGGGTTGAAGGAATTAAGCAATTCATAGGGTTTACTGGTGGTTCATGCATGGAGGACTCAGTTAGAACTAAAGTGGCAAAGTTATGACAGAGTTGAAGAGTAGTTCATGGAGTCGTATTCAATTTAACTCAGTTAGAATTAGTTGAGCTAGTTGTATCTAGTCTAACTGAATGATACACTAGTGAGAGTGGAGTGAATTAATTAGTTAATTAATTCACAAATAGTAAATTATTAATCAACTAAACAATACAACAGTTAACTACAGTGCATGTCACTTCCAGTGGAGACCCAGTGGAGAAATAGGTGAAAGGGCATGATGGACTATCTGTTGTGACTATAGTGATGCATTGATTGCACCTCACACACACTGGAGTTTCCAATGAGGATTGCGCATTAAAGGAAAGGGTAATTCGAATTCATTCAGAGCTATTCTTCAGCAGGGATTGCGCAGTGGAGGCAGGCTAGTAGGAGGGCAGAGATCGGTGCTTGGATTTGCAGATTTCTTCTATGTTAGTGTGTGATGATTGATTATACTGAGAGCTTGATGTACTAAGATTTGTATGATATTGTTACATGATCTCCATGACACATAATAAATGATAGTTGGGTTTTCAACTTCAGGCTTTTCCGTTAAACAACTGTGTTATGTGCGATTGTTTTTATTTATGCTTCACATGTGTTTGTAATTAATTTTCCACAAAAGATTAATAGTGGAATGGTTCTGTATTTTGCAAGAAGTTAAATATTGTGAGATCAGGGGAATCTGGATGTATGCATGCTTAGTGTATACTAATTTCTACACAAAGTAATGCATAAACACAGCAAAGAGACCGTTGCAGAATTGGAATACACAGAAATGTCACCCATAGTCTCAGATACTATCTGCATTGCAGGTGGAGGTGCTACAAAGTGGCAAGCTATCTATGCTATCCTCGAAGATGAAGAACTTGAAGTAGTGGAGGTCAAGGTGACTGTTGATGATGCAAGACCCTCAAATTTATAGTTTAAAGATACTGCATGCTCCTTTCTTTATAGAATAGCAGCAAGAGCCAGCCTTCTACCATATACCGATATGATAAGGTGGGTGCTTGACAATTCAACAATTAAGGATAGACAATTAAGAACCATTAAGAATGAGATCTTAGGTTCTTTCAGAGCTGGAGATTTGAAAGTCATGTACAAGCTACCCGATCAACAAGACATCTATGACAATAGATTCAATGAATAATGAAGACCCTTTCAAAACAATTCAAGGTCGGAGGAAATTGGATAACAAGTTTAAACATGAGAAATAAGGTATGTATCCTATCGCTTCACTTGAAAATCCCTACAATTTTGCAGCATTGATGCTATGTAGATTATATGGTCTCCATGATAATACCAAGTTCTCTTTAAATTGGCTTCCCATGATTGAATCTTTTGTTAATTCCCACATCATGAATTGGGCAACCATTCTTTCTGAAAAACTAGCTAAAGTGATTAATGTATACCACCAGACAAGAGCTTCTTCCTCCAAACCCATCCCCCAATTTTTCATGAGTGCATATGTTTTTGATGCCATCTGTTTTTCTACCAATTTTCCAATTATAGGTTGGAAATGGACTCCCGAGGACCCTGCCCCTATTCATTTGAGTCATAAAGAGATATTGGAACATAATTATGTACCACATTTCCACAGACTATGTTATGGAGTTGTATTACCATTACATCAATTAATTTTTGATAGAGTGAGCCCTAGGTTCACTAAGGAAGCCATTACAAACCTTCAAATGATAAAGAGATGTTTTATTGAAGAATCATTTTCATACATCAGATTATTTGAAGTTCCACTCCTCCACATGTTCTTCCTTTGTATATTTCAGATAAATTAATGGCGAGAGAAGTGGCTTACCAACTGTTGGTAATGGACTCACTAAATCTTTGAAAGATAGTAAAAAATCTTTATGGCCAAGTTTCCCAATTCAATGTGGTACATTCTCCCTCAACAATTTCAATCATGCATTGAAATAATGTCAAAAGATTGAGCTTTTGAAGCTCCCTGTTTTACCATCAAGGCAATTCGACCCAGAAAATATTCCTAACAAATTTACTTAGTCAGTCAAAATCAAACCTATCATACACACAGATGATAGATTTGAATACATTTTGCAATCTGTTGGAAATTTTGAAGAAGTCCAAATTTTTTTCAAATTGAATCTAAATCCAGAGGAATTACAAAGATTCAATGAGTACAAAGAACAAAGACTCAAACGTATCCATCAAAATGTCTTGATTACTAGTTATATGACTGAAGCAAGAAAAGAAATCAGAACCAAAAAATCAGATTCAAAAAATCAAAGTGAACTAGATAAATTATGGACTTCAATTAGCAATACATTGATAAATACCCCAGAGGTATCATCTTCACAGAAAAATACAGAATTTAAGACTCCACAGGGACAAATAGTTTCAACAAAAGAAACCATTTAAAGTCTTAGGATAACCTCTGAAGATACAAAAGTCATTCCTGCATGTCCTACTAATGAAAATTTTCTGAAGGTTACTGATATCCCTCCACTAGATGTATTCTACAACGCTCTTCATAAAGCTGTAGTCAGGAAACAGAGAAAAATAAGAAGGATTGAAACACCCCCAGGAAATGAAGTTATGGAAGTTCTATGGAAAGAGACTCCTTCAAATCCAATTGAAAATCTAACTTGGCTATCACAATTTTCTGGAGCATACACTACTGCAACAATGGATAAGGTGGTTGAAGTATTCATTTTGGTTCAAGAAAAGGATGATAAAATCGTGCAGCTACAATAGCAACTGGGTGAAGAAAGGAAAATTCTAAGTCAAAAGGTCGAGCAACAACTCTTCAAATTTCAGCAAGATATGGAAGTGCTTAAAATAATTCATGAAAATGACTTATCCAGTAAGGACACACTGATTAAAGAATTGAGAGAAGATATTACAAAATATGAAGGCATTCCTATTGATAGAGGAATTCATAAAAGAAGCATTGGAATTAAATTCCTTACTCTCAAAACAACAAAACTTGTTTGTCTTACAAATGTCAGACATAATTCCACACTTGGAAATCAGTGAATTGACTAATACAGTCATTGACCAGAGAATTGAGTTTAATGAACTCAATACCAAAATTTCTGATTATATTGAATGGAAAGATTTAGAGGAAGGGAGAAAGTCAAGTCTCCCAAAGATCAAAGAAACTTTTAAAGACATTCTCTTTACTAACTGGTATGCATAGGTAAAACAAGCAGAATTGGCAATAGCCAAAGCAATAGGTATATCAAAGAGTATGGTAAAAATTACCAACCACATGTTGCATGCCTCTAGTTTAATTAAAGAAGGAAATCACAAATTGATTCCTGATCTCAGAAATTTAGAGAAAAGTTGAAAAAACAAAGGTCAAATATAAGAAGAAACACTTGCACAACTGGAAAAGACTGATTGGGAAGCATACTGGTAGCTACCGGTTAAGCCTCATAGTCAAATAATGACATTGAATTATTCTCTGGATTCCATACAGAAAATGAAACCACTTTTACTTGATGCTATATTTACTGGACAAATGAAGACACAGTTCAGGAAGCCTCCACAAGTTCAACCAATGTCCGATATTTGTGAGCAGAAAAGAAGAGCTGGCAGTAACCTATCATCGGGCATGATCATGAGTTAGTTTGTTTTTACTAATTTCAATTTTACCAATTAGATACTAGGAATGAGGAAGGTTGTTTGAAACCACCTCATAAGATATTTTGTATAATCTATTTTTGTAAGTAGTTAATGTAGTATTTAAACCCTTCTCATGCATTTAGAGAAGGGTTCAAATTTTTCATTAAAAATATTTGGAAAGAGTGCTCTACTGTAATTTTGTGGATGCCTTGATAAAATAATGGAACATGGTCTTTTCAATTATATATCATTTTATTGATCACTGTTGATGCAGTTTTGTATTCTTTGAATGACTTATTGATAGAAGAATTGATTGTGGCCTATTATCGCTGATCAAATGAACAGGACAAAACACATTTGGTACTATTATCATGTATGCTAAAATTTGTTTTAAACATTAGTGATATGTCTAGCTTTCATGAATTATGTATGAAATCAATTATTTCTGTTTGAAATATCAGTTGCACTATTGTACGATATAAGAATAGAAATTGATTTGTTTTATATATGATCATTAGAATATATGCGAAATGTTTAACACCTTCTTTTGATCAAAAGAATGATCTTACAAAAGTATTAATTCTATTAAGTCTATGATTGATCTAAATCATCACAGACTAAATAGATATCATTCTAGATTGCATAAAATTAGCATTATCCTGGGTTATATTAGATTATATTTAATTCAAAGTTTTGCATTTTAGAATAAATTTGTTTTAGTTTTTAGTTATTCTTCATGAAAATCATTTGAGAGAAACCCAACAATCATAAAAAACCCAAATCTTGGAAACTGGTCCCATTACACCCAGTTGGAGTGACTATCCCAAACAAAAAAGGAACTTCTTTAAGGTCCGGACCGAGTGTTATCCCCCTTGTTGTTGCCACAAATTTCTGAGGCCTCAACATTTTTGGCGCTAGAAGGAGGGCCTGAATATGAATGGAATATAAATCTAAACCTCAAACTAGAAGCCCTCATTAGAGTCGATCTTCCCAAAAGCATCCTACATCTTCCCGATCAAACTCTAAATCACCAACTCAGAAATAAAAATTGTAGAAACCTTCCCCTCATCTCCTGAAATATCTCGACAGTCATATGCTTCAGAATTTACTCCTGAGTCTCCCGAATTTCAGTCTTTAATTCAAAAATTAGAAGGAATGTCTAATTCTGCTAAAAAGCTTGTTAATCCTGAAGCTTCTGAAGAAAGCGTCACTTCCTTATTTAAAGAACCTGGTATATTAACCCGATCCAAAAGTGAAAAACTTGGAATTCCTCCTTTTGAGTTTCCAATAGAATCACATCGAAAAAAAGTTTCTATATCCAGATCTAAGTAAGATACGAGTGAATTCATGTCAAATTTCCCTTTAGTTACTTCTTCGCATCCTCTTACTCAATCTACATCTTCTTATTCTTCCATTTCCTCTACTCAAACAATCAGTACTATCACAAGTAGTATTGTTCTAGTTGTAAGTTCTACATCCATTCCCCCTATTTCTGGATCTACTTCTATATCTTTGCAAACTTCAAATCCAACTATGGCTAATCAGCCTTGGACGAATCCTGGTGTTGTATTGATTGCAAATCCAAATCCTCTTCCAGATCATCCAGAAAAATAGCTACCTAAATATAATCCAGATGATGGTCTTTCTGCTGAAGAACATATCAATAATTTTATGCTAGCCATGAATCTTAATGGAGTTGCTCATGAAGACATTGTAGTCAGATTGTTTCCTTATACTTTACAAGGATCTATAGGATCCTAGTATTTTTCACTTCCACAAGGATCTATTGCTGATTGGGAAACTTTTGAACAAGTTTTTCTTGTAAAATTTGGAGATGATAGAATTGTTGCATATTTAATCAATGCTCTTTCCAATCTAAAAACTAATTCAGGTGAAAGGATCAAAGATTTCAACTCCAGATTTAACAAGTTATTAAACAAAATCCCAACTGCTTCCAATCCTGCTGTTGATGTACAAATAGAGTGGTATATTTATTCTTTACCTTCTAATATAACTATTTTTGTAGATAGAGCTGGTAAAGCTACCCTTTTAGAAAACATGAAAGAATCTCTCGCTGTAGAGAAAATAATCTTAGCATTGGAAAAACGATCAGAGATAGAAGACAAGAAATAAAAGAAAGTAACATTTAGTCAAGATTCCAAAAAGAAAGTCTCAAAAGATCCATTCGATCTTGAAGGTCTTCAGAAAGTGTTAAAAACTATGTCAAATGACATGATTGAGATAAAGAAATAGGTTGCTGAAACATCAGTACCTAAAAAATCATATCGCCCATTTAAGAAAAAAATCTTCTTCAACTTCTCAGCCTTCAAATGTCATTTCAAATGCCGAATCTGATCAAGATACTGAAGATCCCTCACCATCTGAACAAGAGCCAGATTCTGAAGAAGAAGTTGAACTGAATGGGTTATGAGATTTCATTCTCCCCACAGAAGAAGAAAGAGAAGCTATGTCTGTGTCCACAAGAAGTAAATCTTCTTCTAATTCAACTATATCAAATCAGAAACATAAATATTTCCCTACAAAGGAGAAAACAGTAGCCAAAAAATCTAAAACTGTTCAGACAGATCCTATTTCACTAGATCCTCTTACAACTTCCAAAACTTTAATAGTTTAAGATACAGTGAAATATAATATAGTTGAAGATATGAAAAATACCAAAGCAAATATTTCATTACATGAAATGACCAAACTCAAACAACAACATAAAATTTTACTTAGAGAACTGAAGGCAATCCCTGTAGATCCTATACAACCACCAGTTATAGCCCAAGCTTCTAAAGATATGGGAAAACCTCCGTCATCTCCAAACAAAGTAAATCCCAATGATCTTGTTTTAACCGGTGATAGATCTATTTCTCACACTCCTCCTTTACTTTTGACTTATGAGATTTTCAACAAAAATGTTCATAATTGTCTTATTGATTCAGGAGCTTCTTCAAACATCTTGCCAAGAATGGTGTGTATGAAATTGAATGTCACTCAGAAATCTGTTGTACATATAGTTCAATTAGATAGAACAAAAGTATAGGTCATTGGAGAAATGTTGTCAATATCCATTAGATTATCATCCAATCCAAAGGTACTGCAAGTAATCGATATTTTGGTCGCATACATCCCTGAATTTTATGGTCTTATTTTAAGCAGGGATTGGTTTGAAAATTTACTTGGATATTTTGCTACCGATTGGTCACACAAATGTGTGCCATATAATGGTAAACCAAATCAAATCAGATTTAATCGCGATAAATTTATAAAACACACAGTCACTGAACTTGAAGAAACAAATAAACCTGTAGCTTTCACTAACAATATTATTCAAAATTACTCAGCTGAATCGTTTCTTGGATCATTCAACGCTGAGATTTCACCTTTTTCAATAAATACTACTATTTTTTATATTGAAAACTTTTCTCAAACAGACACTTCTAGATGTATTAATCTTAGCAATAAAATTTCAAAAAATTCTTTATTTTGGACTTTATACTTTGATGGTTCAAAATCAGAAGATGGTGCAGGAGCAGGTTGCATTTTAATCAATCCTCAAGGAGAGAAAAAAATGCTAGCTTTTAGACTTGAATTTCAATGCACAAATAATATCTCTGAATATGAAGCATTGATACAAGATCTGTACAAAGCTTTTGGTTTAAATGTTAAATATTTACAGGTATATGGAGATTCTAAGATAATTGTTAGACAAGTCAGAAACACAATTCATTGTATTTCTGGACATTTGAAACACTATCAAACTTTATCTCAAAGACTTACATCCCATTTTTCTGCATTCAATATCTCCGCAGTTCCTAGATTACAAAATGCAAGTGTTGATTTACTTGCTAATGTAGAATCTAAGCTTATACCATCAGAAGAATTTAGCCCAGACAGATTTTCAATTGAGTTAATTTTTAGGCCTTCCATTCCTGAAAATGTAACAAATTGGAGAGTATTTAATGATGGAGATATAGTAGACTTTCTTACATCAGATGGATCTTATGAAGGTCAAATTGTAGATGAACATGAACATGACTTACAGATTGAAGATAAAGAAAATACTAATCCAATTCCCAAATCTATAGTCAAAATGGAAGATCTCTATGATTTGAAAGACAGGTAAAAAAATATTGCCAATTTGAAAACCCATAGTTCTACTCTAAAATTTGAATTGATTAATCTTGGTACACTAGAAAAATCTCAAAACATTAACCTAGGTCTTGGTTTGAAACCTAAAGAAAGGATGTCATTCATTAAGTTGCTGAAAACATATAAAAATATCTTTGCATGGTATTATTCAGATCTCAAAACATATGATACTTCTATAATTCATCATACTATACCTATGATTTCATATGACAAACTTGTTCAGCAAAAACTTAGAAAGATCCACCCAAACTTAGAAAGCCAAATTAAATCTGAATTAAATAAATGCTCAAAGCCAAAGTTATTTTTCCTGTTAGACATTCAAAATGGGTGTCAAACATGGTCCCAGTTAGAAAGAAGAATGGAGATATTAGGATTTGCATAGATTTTAGAAATTTGAACAAAGCTTGCCAAAAGGATAATTTTCCCTTGCCTACCATTGAACATGTATTACAGTCAGTTGCAGGATCTGAATTGAGGTCTTTTCTTGACGGATTTTCAGGATATAATCAGATTATGGTAAATTTGTATGATATATTAAAGACAACATTCAGGACAAATTGGGGAACAACACATACCAAAAAATGCCTTTTGGTTTGATTAATGCGGTGCTACATTTCAACGTGCTATGGATATAGCTTTCAAAATACTAATCAATAGTTCAGTTATTATATACTTAGACGACATTGTTGTTTACTCTAAGCGTAGAAACAATCATGTTAATCACCTAAAACATATTTTTGAAAGATGTATAAAATTCGGCATTTCCTTGAATCCTAAAAAATGTTATTTCACCTTATCAAAAGGTAAATTATTAGGGTTCATTGTCTCTAAAAATGGAATCCATATTGACCCTGATAGGATTTAGGAAATCAAAAAAATCCCTCTACCACATAATAAAAAAATGATGCAAACATTTTTAGGAAAATTTAATTTTGTAAAAAGGTTTGTTCCTCATTTTTCCCAAATCATCCTACCCTTGCAATCAATGATCAAGAAAAATTCAATTTTTAAATGGGGAAAAGATGAGAGAAATTCTTTTGAGTTGATTAAGAAAGCTATCATTGAAGCTCCTTCTTTAACAACTCCCAATTTTCTTAAGCCATTTGTATTCTACACATTTTCTTCTAATACATCATATGTAGCAGTTTTGACATAGCTAAACGATCAAAATATTGAAGCACCGATTTCGTTTTTCAGTTCTAATATTCAAGGTGCTGAGTTAAATTATTCAGTTGTGGAAAAACAAGCTTATGCTTGCATCAGTGGGAGGAGCACTTGAATATTTGCAATATGGTCTTGAGAATTCAACATTGAGAGTCCCAGTCATGATTCAGGAGGTGCGTGAGGAAGAGGAAGTAGATACCACCGTTGGTGCAGCAGTAGAGGAGCAACCATCACCATCAACAACAGTTGGAGAAGAAATTGCACTGGTTGGACAAAATATTGTAGCTTTTCCATATGTTCCCAAGCATCATCTGATCTAAGGTATGAAAAAATTTCCACCCCATATTTTTTCAGCACATCATCTTGAGATTTGTGGGGTCATGCCATCAAGGTAATTGCATGACCAAGGGTTAGAGCACATTGTTGATTTGGAGCAACAGACTATCACTGCACAGAGGACCCTTGACTAGTTCAAGGAGAAGATGTATAGATATCCCAGTTTGACATTGTTGAGTTGCACACAACACTTTGTGTTGGAGTGTGGAGTTTCAGTGGATGGTATTAGCATAGTCCTAATGACGTGAAGCTATACAATAAATTTTGAGAACTAGAATTGATTGTTGCATGAGTTGTCGTATTCTATTTATGACGAAAAGATATTGGCCATTATGTATGCATTGGTCAAATTCCGAAATTTTTGGATTGGCAGTAGATTTCGGGTGAAGAACAATTTCCAAAGTCTTCGGTATCTTTTTTAGGAGGATCAGCAACTGCAGAAGAGGCAGAAACCGTGGATCAGTACAATGAAAAACTATGAGTTCAAAATTGTGTATGGAGAGGGCCATGTGATAGAAAATGCACTTTCATGGAGATCAACAGTGCTGTCACTGAGGAGCAATGATGATTCAAGGGCCCAGTTATTATTTGAGCTTTCCTATTACCGCTTCACTTATGAAGCATTGGATGGGCAGATAGTAGATGGTAGACATCATGTAATGGATAACATATTCCATTATCAGGACAGATCCTTAATGAGCACCTCACACCTCAAAGAGAAGTTTTTGCATGCAACATATTTAGAACCTCATAGGTTCTATCGGGCCATCATAGAGAGGTTCTCATGGAGAGACCTCAAGGAGGATGCACTTCGACATATCATGGAGTGAAAATATTGTCATCACATTGTGGAGGATGGTATTGTCAACATAGATCCACTGTCGAGGTATGTAGATTTCTTTGACATTTTCACACAGTACATCTCTTCACCCATGATCGGATTATATTTTTGGGATGTCTTCATGCTTCATTTTTTTCCCAAGGCCATAAATAGTGACGGGGATAGTTATTGTATAATAATTTTTTGGTGGGATATTCTCCATTAGGTGGATACCGAGCTAGTTCATGATATGAGTCATTACCCACAGTTGGATGGATGGATGGAGATGATGAGAAAGTGGTTGAAAAGCTACTTACAGATCTATGACATGGGGCAATAGGAAGCATGGATGCACTGGCTACTCTTGGGTGAGTATGGTTACCACCTGACATTTCATATTTGTATGTTCCATGCCTTACACAATACTGAGGTGATGCAGCAATAGGAGGCATGGCCATGCTGGCTCCTCTTTGGAGAGTATGGCCAAGAAATTGCATTTTATATGTCCATTGGTATATCATTGTTTCCTACCTTATACAGTAATGATGAGATGCAATAGCTCGAGGCATGGTTGCGCTAGTTA
This sequence comes from Pinus albicaulis, assembly GCA_034641835.2. Lineage (NCBI taxonomy): Eukaryota > Viridiplantae > Streptophyta > Pinopsida > Pinales > Pinaceae > Pinus > Pinus albicaulis. The sequence goes on along the minus strand of CM076581.1, from coordinate 1,342,716,123 downwards.
CTTTTAAGAGATTTTGGCCATCACATGACATATCACATGTCAATGGGGATGTTATTGTTTGGGAATTTGCATGATACTCATATGATGTGGCAGCAGGAAGCCTGGATATGTTGGTCTGGTGTGACAATTTACATGTCAATCATGATATCATTGCTTCATGCTTTGCATTATGATGATGTGGGGTGGCAGTAAGAGCCATTCATGTGATGGTTACTCTTGGGAGGATATGGATTGAGATTCTCCCATACCTTACTTGACGATGATGTGGGATGGCAACAGGAAGCCTTGTTGCGTTGGCTTATTTTAGGAGAGTATGGCCACCATACTTGGTATGATGATGAGGTGTTGTGGCAGCAAGAGGAATTTTTGCGGTGGCTACTATTAGGAGACTATGGTTCGACATTTCACATGTCAATCCGTATGTCTCTATTTCCTACTTTTCACAGTGTTGAGATGATGCTTAGAGCAAGCAAGGCCACCAAGGCCAAGGATTAGAGCATGGAGAGACACAAACTACTCAATGTAGCATGGGTTGGAGAGATAGTTTATGAGTTGGGACTTTCCACTTGGGGAAGAAACCTCTACACTGCACATATCTCATGCAAAGAAGAGGCTCTTGGACAACATATAGTTGCCACTTGGGGACTCATTGATGGGGAGAGGAATCTAGCTACACAACTAGAGGCCATTCTAGACATTCTAAAGAGGCAACTATGGAGATGGGAATTCATAACACATTGGAGAAGACAGGGAAACCTTCCATATGAGGATGCCACTTGGGAGGGAGATGGATTTTTGCAGCATCCACTTTTACAGTTGCTGGAGGACAAGCAAAATTTTTGCGGGGAGGACTATAATATTCCAAATTTACCATCAACTAATTGGAATATTAGATTTCTTACTTTTCTGATTTATTTAAGTAAATAAAAGGGTGGTGGGACACATAAACCCAGTAGATGAATAAAATCCACTTCTATAGTGTGAATGTGGGTTAACTTAGTAGTGGAGTAGCATCATGGATTAGTGGAGCATCATAATAATGAAGAAAGAGTGGAGGTCATATAACATTAATGAGGAAGATGATGGAGATAGTGGAGGAATAAATGTGAGATGATGGAGATAGTGGAGAAGAAATTTTAGATATGATGGAGTAAGTGGTGCATTAAATGCACACATGATGGAGGAAGTGGAGAGTAATCGTAGCAGTGATGGAGATCATGGAGGAAAGCGCAGCCTTTATGGAGGCTAGTGGCCACATGTGCAGCATAGTTATGAGGTGGGAAAAGGCTAGGGAAGGCTCACAACCATAAAAGGAAAATGAGGGAAGCAAAGGAAGGAGAGTATGGATTTTTATTTTTGAGTGTCATAAGAAATTTATTTTCATGCTTCAGCTATTTAACTAAGTCTGTTGTGTTGCTTAGCACCGGGTGTTCCCGAGCCAGAATCCCACCCTTACCCATAGGGGACTTTGAGTGCCTACTATGGGAAGGTTTTCTTGGGAAGCATTCATCATCCGGAAATCAGTTCCACATTCAACCAATCTCATCTGCACTTCTAGCTACAGGAATTACACATTCCTTAACTTGGGTTTGAGAGTTGGAAGGTTGTTCTCAGTACTTCAGCTGAGAAACCTCTGGAGGGATCATCCTTTCACACCATGGATCCATTGCAGTCTTCTGGGAGTTTCATTGATATATTTGGCATTAGGCCATCCATCTATTCTCCTATGCGACAACATTTCCTGCAGGAATTACATAATTCTGCAGTGAGGGTTTGAGGAGAAGAGGAAGTTCCAAGAAAATAAGCTTGGAATCCTGTGAGGGATTAATCCTTCACTCCGGGGATCAATCCAACAACCTGGGATCAACATTGCATTATCTATCAATAGGCTACATCATCATCCCTCCTAGACAGTGTAATATTTCCCAACAGTTGTGCATGCAACAATTGCATATTCAGTGGAGGAGTTAGATCCTAAGTTTCTTAGCTTGGGATCGGGAGAAGGGACCGACCCTTCAGTTAATGAGATGAGTGGGTGCTATTGCCACAAATAGATAATTTTTGCAACCCTAGATCAACAATTGTCTACAGGGAGTGCATAACTCAGCCAATAGGGGTGCAACGTGCAACCCAAAAAGGGCCAAAATTTCAAACTCAAAATATGGACGAACAATTTATGGGGGTTTCAAGTAGAATCCGTGGTTAAAATCCAGGATATTTTTGAGCACTCCAGCAACCTCTCGCACATATATCTTCTTCCCAGCAGTAGCATTTTCTAGCAGCAGGAGTTTATACTTTCTAGTGCTAAGTTTCATTAGTGTATTTCATCCATCTTGTGGCTTGAGTGCATTCCTTTTGGATCACTGTGTACTTACATTGCTGTTGATACATAATGATATGGCTTAGCTGTTTTTTCTAATGTTTTAATGTCTTGATGTTATATTCTGACATTTCCAACATTTTACAATTTTGTGCTTACATTCTGGTTATTGCCTTGATTGAAATGTTACATATGTTCTATATTCCTATATTTCCCATTTTGGGATATTACACACGCGTACCTCCGGGGGAGTCTCAGGTTGCAACTTAGCCTGTAATGCTACAATTTGTTGTTCTAACTATCATTTCCCTGTCTGCACTTCTGATATGAAAGCCTTTAGCACAAAAACCAAGCTTTCAATTTTGACCTGCGGTGTGGCAAATTCCGGATTGGACACTTCAGGAAAGTCACCTCACAACCTGTCGATCAAGTGCTCTAACTCTGTGCGCTGTGATATAGCCACCTGCTGCGTTGTCTAGGCTTGAATTGATTCTTCCATTTTAGTTTCAACCATCTTATCTGCTTCACTTAAATGCTGATGCACATGTGCCTCCCTGCACTGCAGCTCGTCAGAGATGATAGTTTGGATAACGTGTAGCTTTCCACTTGGAAATTTAGATAGATCGATCCTGAACTCTGGGAGGGTCTGCACCAACGCACGTAGCTTCAGCTACTCCAATGTAACTGCTACACCTGGGAAGGGGTAGATTCAGCTACCTGATGTGGTGATGACCATTGCTGTCAGCAGGCTCACTTGAATCGGCCTCACTTGATTCACGCCCGCTTGTAAATTTTCAGTTTTCAGCTACAGGACCTACAATATGGATTGTAAGGCTTCAACCGTAACCTTGTACTATTCTTCCATGGCAGTCCACCTATCCTCCAAGGCAGATGCAACTACATATGCTATTTTTTTCAGGTCATCTGCAATCAATGTGAGCTATTTTGCGCCTCCAACTTTGGAGCCATTCTGCTTCTTACGCAGACCCTTGGGTGTTTCTGGGCCACACTTCGTGTTGTGCAAAGATTCTGCACCAGTACCATATAAACCATCGAGGCATCGAGCGTCCTTATCTGCACCTGTATCTCCATCCTTATCAGTCTGCGGCTTGGCGTCTTTATCTTTATCTCCTAGGGCTATTTATTTTCGTGAAGTAGACATTCTAATGGGATGGGTGGGACTGAGCCCCACTTTCCACACTTCCATCCTGGTCGCAATGACCTGGTTGACCTCTGCTTCAATCACCATGAAAGAAAAGTTATACCACACAGGGTAATTGTGTGCCCTTATCTACACATGGTGTATGGTTATCTAAAAATCTCCGATGATTTTGTACTTTTCATATCCTGTTGAGTATAGTCTCAGTTTCGAGCCCTCAAATAGCACCCAAAAAATCTTATTTTCCTTCACCCGCCTAGGGTCGGAGGAATCCCATAAATTGGCATAGCGCGCCCCCTCGCATAGACCAGGCTCCAATTCTAGGCGGACCACACCATCTAAGGTCTCCCATGTTATCAACTCAAATAATAACAACAACCATGAGTAGAAAAACATTTTTCCTTCTTCCCACACCTTGCGCATGTTGTACAAGAACTCTTGGCAAAGGTATTGGGACCATTTGTAGCTGACTCCCTTCTCGCATTGGCCAACCAAAGCAATTACGTGCGCAGGAAATATCTTTGGGAAAAACTTTCACATTAATTTGTAGCCTAGGACCAAGGTTCCTAGGCGCACACCCGGATCTGCAATTGTTTGCACTAGGAATCCCCTAGCATCCCACCCGACCTTGTAATCTTTCTTTAATTTTTCCGTGACCTTGAGCTCATTGCTCTTACCAAAACTTTCCATTGGATGAGATCCCTTCTTGGGAAAGCCGGTGATCTAGTGGATCAACATGGTGTCTATCAAAATCTGGCTTCAAATCCACAAGCATCCCTCATGCACCAATGCTAGCAGCTAGAGCATGCATATGGTGGTGATAGGGTACCTACCAAAATGAGGAATCCACAACAAATTGAGGATCCCAGAATTTATCAGCCCACGCCCATGACATACACTCAACCTTCATGACATCGTCATATAGCACACACTCTAGGTAATACTCTGGTGCCGACTTAGGGATTGTTTCCTCATGTCCTAAATCATGGTTTTCAAACTTGATGTGCAGAATATTTCTGAACATATCTTTGGTCAGGGGGATGGCCTACGGGACTAAAGGAATTTGTAGGTAATATCTCACCACATCTACGTTTTTCAGCACACTCATAGAGGGTATGCGTGGCCTGACATATAGAGGCCACCATGAGATTGGATCAATGAGCGCAACCTCGTCAGTGGTGCTCATTGGTCTCTTCATAGGGTCACCCATGGGTGACCTATCCTTAGTAGCCTGGCTTGGGGATGTCACATTATTTGAAGAGGTCTGTAGCTTTGAAGAGGACCCCTTTTTCAATTTTCACTTTCCCTTAGCTAGTGTAGACACGACATCTTCATCTTCCACGATTACCTTATGGACATCATCTGATCCTGGCTCAGTCGATGTTGTGAGAGGTGCGGAGAGCTCCTCAGATGGTGCGCTCTCAGGATTGGTGGCTGTTATTATTAGGTGAAAGATGAATTCCAGGTTACTTACGTCGGATGGGGTCTCTCAGCCAGACATACAACACTCACAAACAAATTTACAGTGCAATTCATGACTAAGATCAGGGCACAATGTGCTCAGAAAGAAAATGAACCAAATGTGACCCGCACCCTTCTTTTTATATTAAATCCAAGGTGAAAAAAATTGGATATCCATTAAATGCAACTTAACTCCATAAAAATGGTCAATAATCCCATAATATTGCCTCATTAAATGCATAAAACCTGCTCCATCCAACGGTAAAATCACTTTTTCACCCAATTCCATTGTTCCAATGGCTAGTTTCTTACCCTCCACATAACCCCTGTGCTCTTATCACACCTTTCTGTGCCTTCCTCCTGTGCCACGCGTAGACCCTTGGATTTGTATGCTCTGACCATATAGTCATTTGGGCAACACCATATTGTCCCAATAGGGCTTCAAATGGCTTCCATTGAAATAACCAAGAATATTCTGACTGCACAGCGTGGCCATGCACACTACACCTCTATCAGTGATTTCCTTCATAATGTATGGCCCCAACCAATGTTTCTTGAACTTCCCTAGGTGGCGCGCAAACTGGGTGTTGTATAGCAAGACCAAGTCTTCCTCCTTGAACACCTTATGTCTGGTGTGCCTATCATGCTAGGTCTTTTCACACACCTTCTGCACTTGCTGATGGAAGTTAACAACAAGCTAATCCTCTTATAAGGAAACCAATTGCGCTAAATGTTCCTCCTTGATGTCAGGCTCATCCATATTAGCGAATGATGCGATGCGCAAGCTTGGGGTAGTATACTCCATTGGAATGATCGCTTCTTGGCCATAGACCATCCTGAACGGTGTTTTCCCGGTCAACTTCTTGCATGTGGTCCTATAAGCCCATAACACAAAAGGGATGCACACATCCCAATAATTACGGTTTGCATTATAGGTCTTTGTGAGCGCATTCTCCAAAATTTTGTTGAAAGCTTCTACTGCGCCATTTTCTTGGGGGTGATAAGGGATACTCTTCTAGTGATGTATCTGGAAATCCTCTATCAAGGCTTTAATGGCTTTATTAACAAAATGCGTACCTCTATCACTCATCAATATCTTCAGGCATCCAAATCTAGTCAAAATATGTTCAAAAATTAATTGCATAGCAGTATCTGTAGTACAGTCCTTAACTGCCTTAGCTTCTCCCTGTCTGGTTACATAATCTGTGGCAGTGATGATATAGCATGCTCCAGTTTTATTTCCTAGAGGGTTCATCGGTACACCAAAATATATAGCCCATTATCAAAGGTATGCAGGGCCATTTGTGGCTGTAGGGGCATTTCATCTCTACGCGAGGGCTTCCCCATTATCTCACATGCATCACAGGCTCGACAGTATGCATGTGCATCACTGTGCAATGTGGACCACTATAACCCCACACACAACACCTTCTACGCAGTATCCTTCCCTGCCTAGTGGCCTGTTGCCACTCCTCCATGAGCCTCAGCCAAGATATCCTGTCTCTCATGTTCCAACACATACCTCCTTAATACTTCATTTGCTCCCAGTTTATACAACTGACCAACAATCAGGGTAAAATTAGTTGCACGCACCACCAAATCCTCCTTTTTCTGCACCGAGTATTCAACAGGTGCGCTTCCAATGGTCAGAAGATGAATAATATTGGAAAAGTGCTCATCCACCACCCTGATAGTAATGAGTTGTGCATCAGGTAGCCCCTCCTCTAGACTAGTTGGTTCTTCCCCATTTTCGATGCATGACAAATGATTAGGTCCAGCATTTAGTGTCCTAGGATTCACAATGGTTTCAAAGTCATATTCCTGAAATAACAACAACCATATGAAAATCTCCCCCCCAACATAGGCTTATTGACCAGGTATTTCAAAGCGGAATGGTCAGTGAACATTTTGAAGTGTCCTCTTAGCAAATAATGCGTGTACTTTTGTAGAGCATATACCATGGCCAATCCTTCCCTTTCTATGGTTGAGTAGTTGTGCTCTGCACTGGAGAGCTTCCTACTGGTGAAAGCAACAGGGTGGTCAATGTCTCCTTTTCCTGGTTGCACTAAACAAATCCCAGGTGCTATACCAGATGCATCCAAATGTACATAGAAAACCTTAGAGAAGTTTTGGAATATCAGAATAGGTGCAGTGACCAATTTTTCCTTCAGCAGCTCGAAGCTCTTTTGACATTTTTCATCCCAAAAAAATGAAAAAATCCTTATTTAGTAATTTCTCCATTAGCGGAGTGATTAGAGAATAGCCCTGAATGAACTTTGTGTAGTATCCCATGTGTCCTAGGATGGAGTGCAATTGTTTCTCATTAGTGGGAATTTCTAGGTTGATGATAACTGCTATTTTGGCCGGGTCTACCATCAGTCCCTGCTGACGCACTATATGTCCCAAAAAAATTCCAAAAGGCACATAGAATATACATTTCTTCAAGTTAACAGAAATCTGGTTCTTCCTACAAGTCTCAAGTATCATGCACAGGTTTGACACATGTTTCTTTACCAACCCATACACTGTCCAGTAATCAAAATACACCTCCAAAAATTTATGCATGAATTGTTTGAACACAGGCCCTACTATGTGTAAGAATATCGTAGGTGCATTCTTCAATCCGAAAGGCATGACAGTGTACTGAAAATACCCCCATTCTGTTGCAAAGGTGGTCTTGTTGTGGTCTTCAGGTGCAATTCTGATATGATTATACTGCTAGACTCCTTTATTTCAAAGTATCACTAGGTGACTAATTATTTTCTGAGGTCTTTCATATTGAAAACAATATTCCATGGCTATCATTTATTTTCTGAAAAAAGGGAAATCCTGAATGTCAAGAGCTTCAAAAGAATCTATCTGCCTTTCAGTTCAGGGGAGGAGGAAAGTGTTGTTGAAAAGTGTAATGGTGAGAAAACTTCTTGCCCTCATTCCATATCATTTACCCTCTCTTACCCTTCATTTTTTCCAAATTCTGAACTCCAACGCCCAGAATCCCATTAAAACCATTTAAACCCACATACATAACCTTTCAGGACTTATTACTTTATAAACCCACTTATATTAAAGTCCAAAATTATATTGTTATAAGCTCCGCGCACCCACTAGCACCCATATCATTTTCTGATTTAAACTTGCCTTATTCACAGCTCCGCACCCACTTTAGGTCACTTGATACATTCATATATATCATATGTTCCATAAACTGCAATAAACACTCGCATTTACTTTATATCAAAAGTCCGACACTACCTCGCAACAAACTGTTATCTCCCATTGAACCTTGACCTCTCTCCACAATCCACTTATCGCAGTTCAAACTCCATCTCCTAACATAATAGCCGAAACCCCACAAATTCCCTAAAGTGCAATGTGTGATGTCATTTGGGACCCAATCGGAATAAAAAATCGCAAAGTATAAAGAATAAGTGTGGAGGTAAGCGTTAAAGTTGATCGCAAATCCTAAATTTTAAAGGATAAGTGTGGAGGTAAGTGCTAAATTCGCTGAAGTGCGATATGCGATGACGGTGGGACCCAAATGCAATAAAAAATCTCAAATTTTAAAGAATAAGTGTGGAGTTAAGTGTTAAATTCGTCGAAGTGCAATATACGATGACGTGGCAAGATCACATGGCAGATGTCGTGGCCTTGACCCCATAGATAAAAATTGATTTATGATGACGTGGAAATGTCATGGTAGTGACGTGGCAAGGTGACGTTGGAAAGCTGACATGGTAGATGACGTAGCCATGATCCCACAGATCGCAGATGATTTATGATGTCGTGGAAATGATGTGGAAGTGATGTAACAATGATGTGGCAGTGACGTGTCAAGGTGATGTGGCACAATGACATGGACCTAGCCTGCATACCACACATCGCAAGTTTTACAAGATAAATGCAAAGGGTTCATGTTAAAACTGTCGAAGTGCGATGTGTGATGCAGTGGGGCCCAATCACAAATCACAAATCACAAGTTTTAAAGGATAACCACAGTAAGTGTTAAAATCGTCGAAGTGCGATATGCGATGAGATGGAATCCGATCGCAAATCACAAATCACAATTCTTAGAAGATAAGTGTTAAAGGAAAGGTTAAAAAATAGAAAAATGGGAAGTGCGATGTTGGTGTGGATTCGATGTGATTCCAAGATGAAATCTAAAGGATTTCAAGTCTGGGCATATGAGGTTTGTGCGCCATTTTATGAAGAAATAGGAAAACACGACAAAAGGATTTGTGGTAGAATAAGACCTGACATGGAGAAAAAGTTAGAGTGAGGCTGAATGTCACAAGGAAACATACATAAAAGGTCAAGTCGGGCATTTGTGTAGAAATAATTGTGACATAAAAACAGAAACTAAAGGGAAGTGAACACATCAGCACAACTATTGATCCAAGCACCTCATTGATTTAATAATACAACAACGATTTTATAAAGATGAAGAGCCAAGGTGTGAGAGCCTTCCTCACCTCTCCAGCATTGGACAAAGCTAGATTTTGATCATAACGGACTGTAGCCTCCACCTTCTTGGTCATATGTATCTGTAATATCCCAAATTAGCCATGAGCTAGTTGGAATATTAATTTTTTTCTTTGCTTTCTTGTTTAATGAATAAGAGGATAATGGAGGTCCATAAGTCTCCTTAATAATGAATAAATCAATGCCAATTTGAAAGGAAAACATCTTGGTAGCTTAATGGAGCACCCTTAGGTGTGAAAAGGGGCTGGAACACCTTGACTGGGTCAACTTTGACCAAATCAATTGCGCTGTCATGGAGGAGTGGAATTCAATGAGGGACAATGCAGTTTTAGATGGAGACACCTTGCATGGAAGTAGTGTCATAAATTAATGGGGCTTAGGGTTTGGAATCTCATATCTTATAAAAGGAAGTGGATGGTAGCCATATTAGATAGCTTATGATATGTTTGTGTTTTGATATATGGTCTATTTAGAAATTTAGCTTCTTTGGCTATTTAGCTAGGATAGCAAGTGTTGTTTAGCACTGAATGTTTCTGATCAAGAATCCCACCTCTTTCCTTGAGAGGCCTCTTGGAAGAGGATTGTACTTCACTTCCACTTTCAGGCTTTAGGCCAAGCTTCATCTTACATCTACAACACATATATTGTTGAGGGTTGAGTTGTGTTGCAGGTTGCAGCAGTGGAGACCACATTTGGGTCACTTCAGTACTTATTTTTAGTGGAGAAGGGTTTATTTCCATTGGGAGGATAGTAAGGAAGGCCCTTGAGCTTATTTTCATATCTTGGCATCAGGCCACATATTTATTTGCCATACAATGTAGTTTCTGTCTTGGACTATGTTATTTTGAGGGAGGAGTTGCAGGGTGGTTTCAGTACACCATTTGGAGAGGAGCAGTTATAGAGAAGGGATCAATCCTTTATCTAGAGGATCTATTGGAGGAGGCTGCACTATTTTTTATATCCAATCAGCCACACTTTCCAGATCTATGTATTGTAGTGAATATTCATCCCTAGGGCTTTGATTCCCATCTTTTATGGTGGTGTATTTCTGAAACCCTTGTGGGGTTCTTCAAAGGAGGTTGTATAGTGCCTAGATCTGTAATGGTTGTATCTTTTGAGGCATATTTCAGCCCATGATATTTTTTGTATTCATTTTTTGTAGTTGTTCTCTTTAAACAACAATGTAGCAGTCTTCCAAAATTTTGATATATAGTAGTGGCACCTCTTTTGAGGGTTTTTTCTATTGGAGGCTTGTTATATCTTGTTGTATATTTTATAGCCCATTTATTATGCATATTTTTATGTTGTTTTAATAATTAGAAGATCTCCATATTGACCTCTTGCTTTTATACGATGTTATATATTGCTATTCCAACATTTTGCTCTATATTCCTGCTTTTCCCATTTGGGAGTATTACAGTGGTATCATAACATAATATTGGCACAACCTGTGCATCTTGAAAAGCCAATATGTCATATGAAGAAGGAGATCCTCTCACTGATAGAGAGAGAAGACATCTCAGAAGAATGAACCGGAAGTTTGATTATAAAAATGACAAAGAAGATAAGGGTAAACCCCCTTTATCAGGAGAAGATGAAGAGAAAGAGTTTCCTAAGATTCTTCTCAAAGCTATGCAAGACATTGCTAGAGAAATAAAGGAGATGAGGATGGATAGATACAAGGAATCCCCTAAAGGATTTCAACATGGTGAAGGCTCCGACATTTCTCATCACTGGAGTGATCAACCAGTACATCAGCAACAAGTTTCCCAACGCTCTACAATGCCTACATTCTTAGCAGTGGGAAATAAAGGGTGTCAAGAACAAGAAACTCTTGAAAACTATTTCATGGAGTATGAGTCTCAATCTCAGAGATTCAAGGAACACTTGATTTTTCAATAATTTTGTCAAATCAAGGACAATAGGAGACCCAGGCATCATAATAGAGGTGGAGGATTCATTCAGAATCATGATCTACACTAAACTATGGGCATATTTTTCTTACCCAAATTTAATGGGTCATATAAATGTACTGCCAAATCATGGGTAGAGAAGCTTGACATCTACTTCTAGCTGAACAAAGTACTAGAGATGGAAACCATTAAGATAGTAGTGCTACACCTTGAGGGTGAAGCACATGATTGGTGGTTCCATGGTTTGTCTACATTGGGTCATGCCAATGTGACTTCATATTCAGAGTTCACCAGGAGGTTGGTGGAGAGGTTTGATAGAAGAGATCCCGAGGCACCATTCATGGGGCTTGAAAAACTCAAACAATCAGGTAATCCAGAAACTTGCATTTCTGAGTTTTTAAAACTTTCTATTATGGTTCTTGATTTATCTGCAGCAAGAAAGGTCTATATGTTTGTTGATGGGTTAGAATAACCTCTTCCTGGGTTGGTTAAGTCTACCAAGCCCACTACCCTTCAAGATTCCATTTAAAGGGCTAGATATCTACAATATGCCTTGCCAAAAGCAAAGGAAAAATTTCAGCAAAGCCCTCTTTCCATCAAAGGGAAAAGATGAGAAGGCTCCTCTTTCAAAGGAGAGCCAAAATAAAAAACCTGTTGATGATGATGTTCGAAGAGATTTGAGGAGAAGGAAGCTTTGCTTCACATGCCAAGAATCATGGGCACCCGGACATAGATGTGAAGCAGGAAAGGCACACTACATAGAGGTCTTCTCAGATGATGAGGAGGAAGAAGAAGAAGAAAAATAAAGGGATCACAGTGCTGTAGTAGCAGGAGATGATCCACCACCACCAAGAGGTGAGGATGGAGAAATTGCTCCAATTAAAGGGACTCTTGCATCAATGAGAGTGATACCCAATTATCAGAAAACTTCCACACAAAAAATAAAGTTGGATTTGGCAATGGAAGTAAGGACATGGTAGTCCCATCCATTATGCATATGAGGTTGACCCACGAGACATCAATGTTTTATGGAAAACCACATGGGAGGCCACCTGATCCAGATTTGGTGAGACATGTCTCACATCATGATGCACCATTCATAGATCCAGGAGGAATGGGAGCATTAGAAGGCCATGATACAATGTTGAGAATCTTGGGTAGACTCAAGGAGGAGGGAGACATTCTCCCAACATCATCATTACCCACTCTCATTTCAGATTCTTCACTATGGGGGGAGTAGCATGGGGAGGATATCATCCTTCCAACATGTACCTTTGGCATGGGAGATGTCAAAGAGAGAGGCATCCATATGAAAAATTTTCTTTGTGATAGATCATCAACATTTTCACTATGGAGGATATATCCATATTGGAAATCCCAATTGTTGGTGGATTATTCTAAGGATCGTTTCACATGTATGATACTTGATGACCAACTACATGAGGAGGGCTATTCAATCCAAGATGAGGTCATTTATTATCATGGTAGTAACTTCTTTTCTAGAGCCTCCAAGCTCAAGGAGAAGTTGCTACAAAGAGCACATGAATATTTTCTCTTCAGCCATACTTATTATATGAGAGCCTACAACACTATCATGGAGAGCTACACTTGGGAAGGCTTTGAAGAGGAACTATATCAGCATTTGAAAATATGCATGGACCATGTGGATATGGGAGAGATAAATAACCCAATGAAGGAGCTATCAAAACCACCTCTTTCCTATTTTGGAATGAGAGGGGATCTATATATGGACCACTCCATTAGTATGAGAAGAAATTTTCGTAAGGTACATGCTTATGTACATGATGTTTCATTTAATGATTATTTTCATTCCTTTACCATGTATATGCAGACCATTGCTCCAAGGAGGAGAATTCTTCCATATAAACTTCATGGCCAAATTTGGGCCATAAACATTTCTAAACATGGCCACTCCCTTGGAGGATATAGGGAGATGTTGTATCACTGTGGGTGCACTCCAAAGGCACCAAACATTTCTCACCTTTTTAGCCGTCGTGAGAAGACTTGGGCAACAAGTAAGTGGTGGGGAAACCACTTACCATACCATTATCTGATGCAGTCAGGAGATATACTGCACTGGTTCCACATGTGGGACTATGACCCACCTCCATTTGTACATATTTTTGTTTGTATGTACTTGGTTTTGATCCCATACATTGATGATGTACTTATTATTTTTATGGGAATGATTGGAGGGAGGATGGGAGGATTATATGTGTCCTATGGAGAGAAATTCTCCATGTTCATTATCCTACATGTTTCAGGGAGAACCTTTGGAAAAACATGATTGTTTCATTGGATCTATTGCTTCCTTGTGGGATGAAGAATTTGCATCTCATGAGAACTTTGGAGGAGCATTTCATGGAGGGATGGATTGGGAGAAACTTAGCTTATGAGGGAATATTATCACATGATGGTGTTACCAATGATGGAGGAGAGGAGTTGCACCACTCACCTTATCACTTTCTTGAGGACACACAACATTTGGGAAGGGAGGACTGTAATATTCCCAATTAGCCATGAGCTAGTTGGAATATTAAATTTTTTCTTTGCTTTCTTTATTAATAAATAAGAGGATAATAGAGGTCCATAAGTCTCCTTAATAATGAATAAATCAATGTGAATGTGAAAGAAAAACATCTTGTTAGCTTAATTAAGCAACCTTAGGTGTGAAAAGGGGCTGGAACACCTTGACTGGGTCAACTTTGACCAAATCAACAACAATGTCATGGAGGAGTGGCATTCAATGAGGGACAACGCAGTTTTATATGGAGACACCTTGCATGGAAGTAGTGTCATAAATGAATGGGGCTTAGGGTTTGGAAGCTCATATCTTATAAAAGGAAGAGGATGGAAGCCATATTGGATAGCTTATGATATGTTTGTGTTTTGATATATGGTCTATTTAGACATATAACTTCTTTGGCTATTTAGCGAAGATAGCAAGTGTTGTTTAGCATCGGGTTTTCTTGATCGATAATCCCACCACTTTCATTAAGATGCCTCTTGGAAAATAATTATACTTCACTTCCACTTTCAGGCCTTAGGCCAAGCTTCATCTTACATCTATAGCATAGATCCTGTTGAGGGTTGAGTTGTGTTGTAGGTTGCAGTAGTGGAGACCACATTTGGGTCACTTCAGTACTTATTTTCAGTGGAGAAGGGTTCCTTTCCATTGGGAGGACAGTAAGGAAGGCCCTTGAGCTTATTTTCATATCTTTGCATCAAGCCACATATTTATTTTCCCTTACAACGCAATTTCTGTCTTGGACTGTGTTATTTTGAGGGAGGAGTTGCAGGGTGGTTTCAGTACACCATTTGGAGAGGAGGAGTTCTAGAGAAGGGATAAATCCCTTATCTAGAGGATATATTGGAGGAGGCTGCAATATTTGTTATATTAGATAAGCCACACTTTCCATATTTGTATGTTGTAGTGAATCTTCAGCCCTAGTGCATTGATTCCCATCTTGTATGGTGGTGTATTTCTAAAAACCCTTGTGGGGTTCTTCAAAGGAGGTTGTATAGTGCCTAGATTTGTACTTGTTGTATCTTTTGAGGCATATATCAGCCCATGATATTTTGTGTATTAATTTTCTATAGCTGTGCTCTTTAAACAACGTTGTAGCAGTCTTCTGACGTTTTGATATATAGTAGCAGCACTTCTTTTGAGGGTTTTGTCCATTGGAGGCTTCTTATATCTTGTTGTACATTTTATGGCCCATTTGTTATGCATATTTTGCTGCTACTTTAATGATTAGAAGGTATTCATATTGGCCTCTTGCTTTTATATGATGTTATATACTGCTATTCTAGCATTTTGCACTATATTCCTTTTTTTCCCATTTGGGAATATTATAGTATCTTATCACCATCTTCGAGGTTCCACATGTCAAAGTGTTACTCCATCATAGTCTCCTCGGGATCCTGAGAGGAAATTTCTTCCTCACTGTGTAATCAATAACAGATTGCTAAAGCTATTGTTATGGCCAAACTGTCTTATCACCGCCTACATGTTTCCACTTGTCAAAGGTTTAGTTTGATTGTAATTAAGAACTATCATTGTAACAAACAAAGGAACCTACTTAATTTTTTATATAAATACTACATACATTAGCAGTAGGAAGGGGGCCCGAAAAGGGAAAAACCATTGTAATAGACTTATTCGGTTGTAAGCACTCTTTTGTGGATGAATGAATGATTATGTTGTTTTCCATATTCTTGTGTTATGATATGTGGTGAAGTGATTCTCCCATGTAATTTGTGATTCTTCTATTTACATATTGTTTTATTTTCTTTACCGCGAATAGAAATTTTTTTGTAGGATTTACCATGGGGTACCTTGCTTAGCCTTGAAACGACACATTATGTTTTCCTCTGAGACCAGAATGTAGAATTCAGAGATAGTCTGCTCTGCATTCCCGTTGAACCTTAATCTCCTCCTCTTTTCCATTCCATAAGCTATTAAGATCCATTGTCATGGCCAGCTTTCCTGGTTGCACCTGATCTCAGTTATTCATATTTTTGAATCTGTTTGCACCTGTTTGAATCCATAGCCCAATGGCCCCCCTTCGGTTGCCTCAACCAAAAATCTTCAAACAAACCCCTATGCACTAATAGCTAGCTTAAAATTACCCTACAAAAAAATATATATCTAACAAAGAGAGCCCTCTCTGAATCTAGGAAGGCTAGGTCCTAGATTCCAAAAGGGTTTGATGTTTCCCTCCATGGTTCTATCCTGAGCCTTCAAAATTACGGAGTGATAACATAATGGTGACCATACTGGGGATGAAATTTATCTTCCTCAGAATGTAAATGAAAGTTCAGATCTGATTACTAATGGTGGACAATGGCCAGACACAAGAAGGTTGCAATTATTCACCTGGTGACTCCATGATTCAAAGAACTCGAGCGACTCCATAACACACTGACTAGATTTTCTACTGAACAAGATGACAAGGTTTGTGGTAGAACTTCTATATCATGAATTTTTAAATGCATTAAGGAATCAATTATCTGAATTTCATCTTGATGAAGATTTTCTAGCGGCTTTCTTTCTCTTTTTGAAATCAAGCAAATTTAGTCTTGAAGCTAAAAGATGATTTTTGGAGGTAGTTGTTGAACGATATGAAAATGGTATTGAGATTTTGAATTCTTAAATTCAGTCCTATAATTTCTGAGATCCTCAATAATTCTTGGAAAATATTCCTTCCCCTAAGAAATAGGAAATTGTACTACCTATTGACTTACATAGTGAGGATTATTGTGCTTTCAAGTACCAAACTGAAGATGTGGGTTCAAGGTTTAATATTGAGGACACAACTACTCAACTAGTCATTGATGGCCTAGAATAAAATATCATACAACATGCTTTTATTGATCCTATAGCAGAGTATATGGAGGTTCTTCTTAGCTCAAACGCTCAAACATGTACTCTTTATAAGGGTCAGATACATCAACAGTTTCCATTTCATATTATAAATTTGGTTATAAGGACACATAATCAAGTTATACTGCTGATTTTCCTGATAGACAGTTAAGTTGTCCATCTATTTCTACTGCTACTTGACTGTCTACACTGGCATTATTGTATCATTTAGAACAATAGAAAATTTCAGTAGGGTAGGGTAGGTAGGTGTGCAAATAAGCTCAGTACTCTGAGTATTTTTCCTTCTTTAGTTATAGAATGCTCTTTTGTTTTCAGTTCAAGTATGTTTCAGACTTCAGTTTTACATAGCGTGTTAATTTCAGCTTGAAGACTGACAACCACAGAGGTTTTGTAGCAGATCAAGTTGTAGGTTTGGGATCAGCCCAAGGGATCAGGCCATTATTCTACAGTGTTCTTGACACCTCTTGAAGGAGTTTCCATCCTCAACTGGAGCCACTATTAGACTCGTGTATTTCACAGTATCACTAGGTGATTGATTATTTTCTAAGGTCTTTCATACCGAAAATAATATTCCATGGCTATAATTTATTTTTAGGAAAAATGGGAAATAGTGACTGTCAAGAGCTTTAAAAGAATCTATCTACCTTTCAGTTTAGGGAAGGAGGAAAGTGTTACTGAAAAGTGTAATGGTGAGAAAACTTCTTTCCCTCATTCCATATCATTTACCCTCTCTTACCCTTCATTTTTTCCAAATTCTGAACTCCAAAACCCGAAATCCCATTAAAACCATTTAAACCCACATACATAACATTTCAGGACTTATTAATATATAAACCCACTTATATTAAAGTCCGAAATTCTATTATTATAATCTCCTCCCACCCAATAGCAGCCATATAATTTTCTCATTTAAACTTACCTTATTCATAGCTTCACACCCACTTTAGGCCACTTGATACATTGATATATATCATATGTTACATAAACTGCAATAAACACTCGCATTTATGTTATATCCTAAGTCTGAGACTACCTCAAAACAAACCATTATCTCCCCTTGAACATTTAACTCTCTCTGTAATCCTCTTATCGCAGCTCAAACTCCATCTCCTAACACAATCGATGAAACCCCACAAATTCCCCGAAGTGCGATGTGCAATGTCAGGTGGGACCCAATCATAATAAAAAATCACAAAGTTTAAAGAATAAGTGCAGAGGTAAGCGTTAAAGTCACCGAAGTGTGATGTGCGATGACGGTGAGACCTAATCGCAATCAAAAATCACAAATTTTAAATAATAAGTGCAAAGGTAAGTGTTAAATTCACTGAAGTGCGATATGGTATGACGGTGGGACCTGATTGCAATTGAAAATCGAAAATTTTAAAGAATAAGTGCAAAGGTAAGTGTTAAATTCGCTAAATTTTGATATGCAATGATGTGGCAAGCTCACGTGGCAGATGACGTGGTCCCGAACCCACAAATCATAGTTGATTTATGATGACGTGGAAATGATGTGGCAGATGACGTGGCCCCAACTCCACAGATCGTATTTGATTTATGATGATGTGGCAATGATGTGGCAGTGACATGGCAAGGTGACATGGAATGATGATGTGGAGATGACATGGACCTAGCCCGCATACCGTACATCGCAAGTTTTACAAGATAAATGCATAGGGTTCATGTTAAAACTGTCGAAGTGCAATGTGCAATGTGGTGGGGCCCGATCGCAAATCAAAAATCACAAGTTTTAAAGGATAACCACAGGAGGTAAGTGTTAAAATCGTCAAAGTGAGATATGCGATGATGATGGGACCTGATTGCAAATCGCAAATCACAGGTCTTAGAAGATAAGTGTTAAAGGAAAGGTTAAAAAAAATCGAAAAATGAAGTGTGTTGTTTGTGCGGATGCGATGTGATTCCAAGATGAAATCTAAAGGATTTCAACTGAGTGTATGAGGTTTGTGCGCCATTTGATGAGGGCATAGGAAAACATGGAAAAAGGACTTGTGGTAGAATAAGACTCGACAAGGAGCAAAAGGCAGAGCGAGATTGAACATCACAAGGAAACAGACAGAAAAGGTCGAGTCGGGCATTTGTGCATGAATGAATTGTGACATAACAACAGAAACCGAAGGGGCATCAAACACATCATCACAACTATTGATCCAAGCACCTCATCGATTTAACAATCCAGCAATGGTTTTCTGAAGATGAAGAGCCAAGGTGTCAGAGTCTTCCTCGCCTCTTCGGAAATGGACAAAGCTAGATTTTTTATCTAACAAACTGCTACCTCCTCCTTCTTGGCTAGAAGTATCTTATCACCATATGTGAGGTTCCACATGTCAAAGTGTTACTCCATCATAGTCTCCTTGAGATCCCGAGAGGAAATTTCTTCCTCACTTTGTAATCAATAACGGATTGCTAAAGCTACTATTATGGCCGAACAATCTTATCACTACTTGCATGTTTCCACTTGTCAAAGGTTTAGTTTTATTGTAATTAATAATTGTCATTGTAACAAACATAGGAACTAACTTAAGTTTTTATATAAATAGTGCATACATTAGTAGTAGGAAGGGGGCCCCAGAAGGGAAAAACCATTGTAATAGGCTCATTTGGTTGTAAGCACTCTCTTGTGGATGAATGAAGGATTATGTTGTTTTCCAGATTCTTGTGTTATGATCTTAGGTGTTGAACCCTTAGTTAAACTGAGAGGGGGGGGTGAATCAGTTTAACACATACATGGACTTTTAATACTTTTCTTTTAAATCTTATTTACACCTTCATTTCATGGTCAACTTAATATGTGAGCAATCTTAATCTGTGAGCAACAAGTATTACTATCAAACAGATTTGTTAATGTAATAGCAGATTGAATATGAGAGCAGCAAGTATTAAGCAGATGAGATAAACCACATCAACACATAAACAGCATGCACAGAGACACCAGATATAAGTGGAAACCCATAAAGGGAGAAAACCACATCTTATTATTGTTGTGATGCAAAGGCAAGCTCCAACTCCCTCTCACCACTGTTTTCTGCAGGCACCAACCTACAGGAGGCTCTATCCTCAATTCTGCAAGCTACAACTTGCAAGGAAGCTCCAACTCCCATCAATTTTCTGCAGGCACCAACCTACAGGAGGCTCCAACCTCAGTCAGCTACAACTGACATTTTATCAAGCTACAACTTGATGTGGAAGCACCAACTCCCATCTATTTTCCGCAGGCACCAACCTACAGGAGGCTCCTACTTCAGTCAGCTACAACTGACATCTATCAAGCTACAACTTGATAGGGAAGCTCCAACTTCCTTACTCTTTCAAAAGAAAAACACTTGCTGATTTACCTTGGATATCAGCTCTGTTTTGTACCTTCTTCTCTGTTGTTCATCAACTCTTATATCAGACCTGCATCATCTCTGCTCAGCCCCTTCTTCTTCTTTGCTCAGCTCCTCCTTATTCACATTCTTCTTGCAACTTGCTTATTCTCTTCAACTCTCTTTAATTCTGCTGCATACTCTCTTCTTCTCTCACTCCTTTTTCGTCAACCATCTCCCCTTGGATATTACCCTGTTTTATACAAAAATAGCTTCATGGCTATTTGTATTCCACTGGGAATTCGAAATGGACAGCCATGTCTCTTTGCCTTCTGCCTTCTCATCTCTTTTCAACTCACTCAGAAAAATGTAACTGTAGGTGCTTATTTTAATATTACAGTGGGATATTTGCTCTCTTCCGAAGACTTGCCAATGCATCACAACAATATAAATTTAAATAAAACATTTACATTCAAATTTAAATGAGAACTCCAGCTCAACTCATTTAGTCTTTTGAATTGGTACGCATTTGTCTTTTCTTTGGTTGTCTTTGTCTTTTCTGTGACTGTGTTTTATCTTCTTTCGGATCTGTTTGCTCTTCTGTCCTCTGCTGTGGTGTAACTGCTGCATATGTGTAAATGTGCCTTTTATATCCGCTGACTGTAAATCTGGAGGAATTCCAACCCTTTTCATGCCACGAGTGTCTTGTTGATGTGGCGAGTTCCGCAGGCTGGAACATACATATATCACAACTATATTAATTTAATAATCGCCCTCCCGTTAAGTTGAGGCCCGTGGGTCTACAGACCACGCGGCATGTTTTAATACAACCGCAACCATGTTTTATATATCTCACAGCAATTATTTTATATAAACAATCGCCCTCCACCTTAAGCCTTTGGTCTAATCAATTCTCGGCCTGTACATATATAAACCCGCGTTCACATATTCCTTTATTACAACATCCTTCAATTATTAACGAAATCCTACAGCAATCGGCATTCCTTTATTAACTCGTAATCCTTAGTCAAACAGTCCCGATCAATTAGAACTTTGGCTTGGGACCCACACGTACAACTCATATGCCAACGTGGAGTCAACACTCAACCATTCGTATGCGCCTTATCATATATATATATATATATATATATATATATCAATCAACTCACAACGCCCCGTAATTTACATTGAACCATGCAACATATTAATTCAGAGGTGGTAAGATTCCGATGGGGTAGCAGACTCGAGCAGATACTGGAGGGAGACCCCCTCGGAATACATGACGTCATCCTCAGCTGGGCCCATGCTTTACATACTCCATTATATATATATCTATAACATTTCATCGTATTTCAATGATATATATATATATATATTCGCCTCCGATGCGAAGCAAATCGGCGATCGAAAATCGCAATGTTTGAATGCCAAACCGGTTAATTGTCTCATTGCCTCGATCCGATTCAATCGGAAATCGCCAGTCGGTAATTGCAACGCGCTTCCCCTTTGGACTCTTCACATTTCCGATCCGATTTGGGAGGGGTCCCACCTTATAAAACTTTGTTTTATGCGCTCCATAATATATATGCCTTGGACCTTTGGTTCTTTTGTTTTCGGGATTAATAATATGAAACTTATAATAAAGCACTCCTTTTGTATATATTTATGCTTTGACCTTTGTTTATATGATGCGCTTCACATATATGTAAGGTGATGGATATATATATATATATATATATGTATCCTCCATCGGGGTAGGCGATTCCCGGAATTTATGTGCCTTGCCGCTTGGGGTTAAGCGATTCCCGGAATACGGTTCTGTGCAATTCCCAGAATATTTGTGTTATGTATAATGCCGATTGGAGTGTGCGATTCTCGGAATATTTGTGTTATGTTAAATGTATAACGCCGGTTGGAGTGTGCGATTCCTGGAATATGGTTCTGCATTATATGCGTAACGCCCGGCTTGGGGTATGATTCTCGGTATTTTATAACTGCTCTGCCTCTGCCTCTGCTGCTTCTGTCGTTCTGCCTCTGCCTCTGTCTCTGTGATAACGGCTCTGCCTCTGTTATATTCGCTTCCTCTACCTTCATTTTCTTCTTTGCTGCCTCCATTGTATTCGTTGCTTCCTTTGCCTGTTTCTGCTTCAGCGCTGCCTCCTTTGCCTGTCTCTGCTTCAGCGCTGCCTCCTTTGTTTCCTTCATGTGCTTCTTTGCTGTCTTTATTGCCATGATAACAGCTCTGTCTCTGTAGCTATTTGTCTTACGCTCTCTCTTTTAATTCATCTGCTCCTTGACTGATGCTACTCCTTAATTCTCCTTTTGCTGCCTTTGCTTCTTTAAATGAACTTGTCTCTTTTGCTCGACTCTCTCTACATCTTGCTGCTATGCTGCTCTCTTTGCCTTGTTGCTGCCTCAGATGTTCCTCCTTTTCCATCTCTGTTTCCATCAATGACAACATTTCCAACAGTCTCCCCCTTTGGCATTGATGGCAACACATCCACCAATAATCCAATGCTTCCTCCAAGTTTTTCTCTGCCTGGCTTCTTTTAGAAGATCCTATCTTCTGCTACTTGCTTTTCCTCCCCCTTTGACATCAATGGCAAAGGGTTGCACATTTCTCAGTGTAGATTCTGTCTTTGCATTTCTTCTCTCTGATATGTGTTTAGGCCTTCTTCTTCTGATTGTGTATCTTGCTGCTCCAAACTGGTGTATAAGGTTTGTTGAGAGAACACTTTTGAGATTATTTGAACTTGTATATACACATTAAGTCGATATCATTTCAAAGCATAGACTTCTTGCACTTGTATAGAGAGTAGGTGATGACAGCCATATATAATCAGACTTGTATAATGTGAACTGCATTATTGGATCAAGACTTAAGGATTGTGAATGCTCCATGTGACATAAATCTTGCTTCAGCTATATTATAATCTTCATTTGAAATCCATATCTGTTGAGGAAATTGTAGTTGGAGTATGTCTTCTACTGCAATACTCATCTGCAGTACAGTATTTGTTCATTTGTGATGAAGCTAATATGTCTTTTATAGCTGCGGTTCACTTTCCTTGCCTGTTGGTGATGATTTGAGCTAGGATGCTGATAATAATCTTGCATTAAATAGCTACAGATCCTTGTTACTGATATGAATCAACCAAAATTTGATCTAAGAAATCAACTCCCTTTACTGCTTCCATAATGTACTTTCACAACAAAACCTTGAGGCTAGATACATTCAATTTATTGTTTAGACTTACTTATCAACCAAACACTTTTCTTTATGACATAAGGGGTTATGTATGTCAGCGATCAATCTATTTTCAATGGTGAGATGTTAGCAAATCCTTTCTGCTGAAGTATGTTCGTGATAAATCAATAACAGATTTTTGAGCTTCAGCTGTCACAACTCATCCTTCATACTTTCGATACTTTAATTGTTCCATCATGATGATCTTTCACACGTATATATTCAAGTTGTTTACTTGAGATTTTAGCCAACAGGCTTCACCCAGTTTGTGAACAATCTTCAAAAAGAGGTCTTGAAGATATATGTACTAACTTCAGGAGGGCATGCAATTATATATATAGAGACAGATGCTGCTTCAATGCATAATATATTTCTTCAAATGTAAACCTAACGCCGATCCTTTAGCAATGCTGCTGACCTTTTCATGCTGAATGCAGATAATACTGGGAATATTACCTTGAGGTTCTTTTGCCATAGTTCTTTGATCCTGTGGACCTGTATCATACTGCTGCTCTACTGATAATGCTTGGTAATATGTTGATAAGAATGTTGTTTGTACTTAACCATCAATAGATATTATTTTGATAAACCATGTTGAGATTTCACTTTTAGCTTGCACATTTATCCTTAATTAAGACATCCTTCATAAATTCTACTGTAGAGCTTTCCACTGTTCACACCAACAGTTATCGATATCCTGAAATTTATCTTGACATCTTTAACCATTTGCTTATTCTGCCATTATGTTCAAAGGAATGCCACTACATTTTGTTTTCTAGGACTGCTCCAGAATCATTGCTGCTTTTCATACAATTCAATTGTTTTAACATAATGAACTTCAAGAAGACATCTTCAATTTCTTTGCTTGGAATCTTCATGGGCAGATCACTCAGAAGTTTTTCACTCACTTAACTGTATTTCGTCAAGGGGACTTTTCATAGATGAAAGATGTAATGATATAATGATGATAGGCTCTTCTCTTATTCCTCCTTCTTAAAGTGGTTCACTTGTTCATTCTGGCTGTATGATGCCCACTGTGATCATCACTTATGTGCTGGTGTCTTCTTAGCTTACATGCTCATGGCTGATGTTCTCTCTACCACCAAGGCTTCTTGTTGTCTTCTCTTCTTCCATCAATCTGTTAGCTATTTAATATTTCAGATGATCTTCTTTCTCTTTAGTTCTCTGTTAGAGAAATTGTCTTGTGCATTCCTGATCTTATAGCTATCCTCATTCCAAGGAGCTCTTCTTAGACTACTTTCATGGGGACTTTTTATGAACTGCTCTCCCCCTGGGATGTTGCTTCATATTTTTCATTGATTAGATATTTTCTTTTCTTCCTAGAGCAGCTCCCCCTGAGACTATGATGTTTTACATTATGTTATTGAGATGATAGGCTCCCCCTTTCTCTTTACTTTCCATACTTTATTGGGGTTGGGTTCTTCATAATGTCTGCACTGCTTTCAATCAACTCACCGTACTTATATATCAATCAAATCACAACGCCCCGTAATATACATTGAACCATGCAACATATTAATTCAGAGGCGGTAAGATTCCGATGGGGTAGCGGACTCGAGCAGATAGTGGAGGGAGACCCCCTCGGAATACATGACGTCATCCTCAGCTGGGCCCATGCTTTACATACTCCATTATATATATATATCTATAACATTTCATCGTATTTCAATGATATATATATATATTCGCCTCCGATGCGATGCAAATCGGCGATCGCAAATCGCAATGTTTGAATGCCAAACCGGTTAATTGTTCCACAGCCCGATCCGATTCAATCGGATATCGCCAATTGCCTGAATTGATATCACTCAACTATTGCAGCTCCAATGTGCTCCGATTGCGATTCAATCGGAAATCGCCAATCGGTAATTGCAATGCGCTTCCACCTTTGGACTCTTCACATTTCCGATCCGATTGGGGAGGGGTCCCACCTTATAAAACTTTGTTTTATGCGCTCCATAATATATATGCCTTGGACCTTTGGTTCTTTTGTTTTCAGGATTAATAATATGAAACTTATAATAAAGCGCTCCTTTTGTATATATTTATGCTTTGACCTTTGTTTATATGATGTGCTGCACATATATGTAATGTGATGGATATATATATATATATATATATATATATATATGTATCCTCCAACAGGGTAGGCGATTCCCGGAATTTATGTGCCTTGCCGCTTGGGGTTAAGCGATTCCCGGAATATGGTTCTGTGCAATTCCCAGAATATTTGTGTTATGTATAATGCCGATTGGAGTGTGCGATTCCCGGAATATTTGTGTTATGTTAAATGTATAACGCCGGTTGGAGTGTGCGATTCCTGGAATATGGTTCTGCATTATATGCGTAACGCCCGGCTTGGGGTATGATTCTCGGTATTTTATAAGCCCTTTCTGCCTGCGCCTACCAACATACATCGTTACGCACTCTTTATACTCTGTCTCTGTGATGCGCAGCTGCGCACTACGTTATATTAAGCTTCCCCTCTGCCTTCATTTGCTTCTTTACGCACTCCCATTGTATTGTTTGCTTTTCAGTGCCCGTTCTGCTTCCGCTTGTGCCTCCTTTGCACATCCTGAAGCAGCCTTGCCTCCTTTGTTTCCTTCATGTGCTTCTTTCTTGTCTTTATTGCCATGATAAGCTCTGTCTGCGTAGCTATTTGTCTTGTACTCTCTCTTTTAATTCATGCTCCTTGAGCGGTACTGCTATAATTCTCCTTTTCTTGCCTTTGCTTCTTTTTAAATGAACTTGTCTCTCTTTGCTCGACTCTCTCTACATCTTGTTGCTATCTTGCTCTCTTTGCTGTATTCTTGCCTCGGTGTTCCTCCTTTTCATCTCTGTTGCCATCAATGACAACATTTCCAACATTAGACCTATGTAATTTGATATTTTTGAGTTTATTCGCTTCGTCGGGTCCGCGATTATCACAACTTTTATCATTTTGTTCCTTTAAGTTTTAACTTAAATCAAGTGCAATGCGAAAAAGGAAAGTAAAGCTTTCTAAAGAGCACGTTTTGTTGTTCGCGGATTTTATTCTTTAAGGTTTCTTTTTGAAAAAATAACATTTATGATGAGCAATGTGTCTTTTGGGAGGAATTTTATTTCCTAAGTGTCTTTTTTCTAAAAAAAAAATTCATTTATTTCTAAAGGGTCCCTATTTATAAAAATAAATGGGGGGTTATTGTATAATACAACAATTGGCGATTCACTTGGACGAACCAGATATCTCTGATAATTTTTTTTTGAAAACTTTAAATCCTTCTATATAAAAATAAAATGGTTAAAGAAATGAAATTTCAAATAAATAATATCTTTTTTCAAATAACGAAAAAATTCATTTATTCACTTATTTTTGGAGAATTTCTCTAAAAAGATATAAGCATAAAAATCAATATCAGTATTTACTTAGTTAAAAATAAGATAGGAAATAATCTTTACAGATAAAGCTTTTTATAATTTTACTCTTTTATCATAGATACAACCTCTGTTCCAATAGGCAGTTTTAAGCTTTTGGAAGGGTTATCGTTTAACCGAATGTGATCCATTTTTCCATCCAGTATTTATCATCATTTTTATAAGTAAATTATTTTTTGTTTATTATTTTTATTTTCTTAAAAGCCATTGTCTTGGCTTGGTAACCAAATAGTGACAATTCCATTCACAAATAGTAATTAAACTGATCAAGCTAGCTCGTGATGAGACCCCTTATCTATATGATATAATCTCAAGTCATTACACTGTTTTGGTAGACAGTATTAGTAATGTCAGTTCAATTATTTTTCCTTGAACATGGTAAACAAGCTCGTGATGAGACTTATTATCTTTTAAGTTTTCTGGAAACTTTATTTTTTTATTTTTATTTTTAAATTTCTTTTGAAGATTATAAGATTTACTAGATGGGATGAATCATATTTCTTTCTAAGATGCCAGATGATAATGTCGAGTTGTTAGATTAATTTTCTGAATAAGTTTTTTTCACTATAATATAATTTTCTTTTTATGACTAACAAAAGAATTTTCATACTAGATAAAAATGAGAGTTTTTCAAACAAAATAAGTGTTTTATTGAAATTCCATTTTTCTAGAAAGATAAAATGAATCTGTTTTTTCCTAAATCTTTCGATTTTTCTTTAACAGTTCTATTTTTTAATAAGTGGAAGAAGAAAAAGCAAAAAGAATTTATCTAAGACTTATTTTTGAAAAGTCAATTGCCAGTACTAAACAATTTTATTTCTATATGAAAGTAAAATTTTAATATACAAAGATAAAAGGATTTCCTTCTATGAAAAATATTTTTTCAAAATTTTCCCATTAATAGGTAAAGAATCTTTTTTACCTGTTAAATCCTGTAACAGAAATGTTGATGAACCAATTTTTTCGATTATTTGAAATGGTCCTAGCCAGAGTTTTTGAAACTTTGTGTGTTTACCCTTTTCTTCATGAGATTTATCCCATTTCAATACAAAATCACCAATTTGAAAATCTTTTGAACTAACAGATGTCAAAAACAAATGAGGCTTTTATTACTTGTTGATGATGGATGTGAATTTGTTTAGCTTTTTCTCTTTCTTCTTCTAACTTAAGGATTTGATCTTGTCTAATATGGAGAGAAGAAGAAGGATTTTCATCAATAAATTGTACTAAAGCAAATGATGGTATTGTTACATTTGAGGGTAGAATTGCTTCTTTTCCATAAACTAACACACATGGTGAAGTGCCTATTGAAGTTTTTTGAGTGATTCTATTTGCCCAGAGAGTAAATAATAATGCTTTATGCCAGTTGTTATGATTTTGTTCCATGGTTCTTTTAATGATTCTGATAAGGTTTTTATTCGTAGATTCAGCTAATCCATTTCCTTGTGGGTAATAATTGGCTGAGTATTTTAATTTAAAACATCTTTTCAAAGAAAATTTCAATCATTGCATTTCCATAAAAATAAGATGCATTATCAAATATCAAAGCTGATGGAAGATCAAACCTGATAATTATGAATTGATCAATAAAATTGGTAATATTCTGTGTATTGACCACTTTCAATGGGATAGTTTCTACTCATTTTTTGAAATAATCAGTTGCAGTTAGAATATACCTATGCTGCTTTGAAGAATTTGGAGTTATTTCACCTATAATATCTAACCCCCATTGTTCAAATGGTTGTTGGATATTTACTGGTTGTAATGGAAATGCTGGTTTCCTTTCTCTTCCTGCTGTAGTTTGACATGTTTTACATTTTCTTGCATATTCATGTGCATCTTTAAACAAAGTTGGCGAATAGTAACCGGCATGCAGTATTTTATGAGCTATGGTATTTCCTCCAAAATGACCTTCAGCTGGTCCATCATGTAGTTCCTGCAATACCTTTTCAGCTTCAGTTTTCTCTAAGCATCTTAATAATACAGAAGCATAATTCCTCCTAAATAAGATATCATTTACGAGTTGATATTGATTTGCTTTAAGTCTCAAAGCACGCTTTGCAGTATACTTGAGATTTAAAGGAGCATATCCATTTTTTTAGAAGAATTTCATATCAATATGTTGCGATTGAGAATCATTTAGGCTTACCTCAGATATTTGTATTTCTTCTGATTGATCTTCATCTTTAGGCAAATGAGAAGATCCAGTTAACATTTTGCATAGACCTTCTCCTTTAAAAAATTTAGCTGGGTGTATTTCTACATCATATTCGTGAAGTGCAATGACCCAATTTTCTCTTTTCTCTCCTACTTCTCGTTGTATTAATAATTTCCTTAGTGCCGAGTAAGGTACTATTATCTTGGTGTGTGTTTTTAAGAGAAAAGGTCTAAAATTTTTCAAAGATTTAACCACGGCATAAGCTTGTTTTTCTACAGCTAAATAGTTTAACTCAACGCCTTGAAGATTAGAACTAAAAAATGCAATAGGTGCTTCAATGTTTTGATCATTTAACTTTGTTAAAACAACTTCATATGATGTATCTGAAGAAAATGTGTATAACACAAAGGATTTGAGAAAATTAGGAGTTGTTAAAGAGGGAGCTTCAACAATAGCTTTCTTAATTAACTTAAAAGAGTTTCTTTCTTCTTTTCCCCATTTAAAAATTGAATTTTTCTTGATCATTGATTGTAGGGGTAGGACAATTTAGGAGAAATTGGGAACAAATATTTTTACAAAATTAATTTGTCCTAAAAATGATTGCATTTTTTTTTTGTTATGTGGCAAAGGAATATTTTCAATTTATTGGATCCTATCAGGGTCTATATGAATTCCATTTTTAGAAACAATAACTCCTAATAGCTTACCTTCTGATAAAGAAAAATAACATTTTTTAGGATTGAGGGAAACATAATATCTTCTGCATCTTTCGAAAACATTTTTTAAATTATTAATATGATTTTTTCTATGCTTAGAATAAACAGTAATGTCATCTAAGTATATAACAACTGAGCTATTGATTAGTCCTCTAAAATCTATATCCATAGCACGCTGAAATGTAACTCCAACATTAATCAATCCAAAAGGCATTTTTTGATATGCGTATGTTCCCCATTTTGTTCTAAATGTTGTTTTTAACCTATTGTCAAGATGAACCATGATTTGATTATACCTTGAAAATCCATCTAGAAAAGACATCAATTCAGACCCTACAACTGATTGTAATATCTGTTCCATGGTAGGTAAAGGAAAATTATCTTTCTGATAAGCTTTATTCAAATTATAAAATCTATGCAAATTCTAATGTCTCCATTATTTTTCCTAACTGGCACCATTTTTGACACCCATTTGGAATGTATAACAGGAAAAATGACTTTGGCTTTGAGCATTTTATTTAGTTCATATTTAATTTGACTTTCTAAATTTGGATGAATTTTCCTGCGTTTTTGTTGGATAGGTTTATCGTCTGATATTATAGGAATGGTATCTTGAATTATGGAAGTATCATATGTTTTAAGATCTAAATAATCCCATGCAAAGATATCTTTATATTTCTTAAACAATTTAATAAATGATGTCCTTTCTTCATATCTTAGACCAGACCTAAGTTGATATTTTGAGGTTTTTCTGAAGTACCAAGATTGATCAATTCAAACTTTAAAGTCGAACTTTGAATTTTTGAATTGGTCACTTTTTTAAACCTATATTTTAAGTCATAAAGGTCTTCCATTTTGACTATAGATTTGGGAATTGAATTATTGTTTGTTTTATCTTTAATCTGTAAATCATGTTCATTTTCATCCAAAATTTGACCTTCATAAGCTTTGTCTGATGTAAGAAAGTCTACTATATCTGCATCATCATT
This sequence comes from Pinus albicaulis, assembly GCA_034641835.2. Taxonomy (NCBI): domain Eukaryota; kingdom Viridiplantae; phylum Streptophyta; class Pinopsida; order Pinales; family Pinaceae; genus Pinus; species Pinus albicaulis. The sequence goes on along the minus strand of CM076581.1, from coordinate 1,342,685,516 downwards.
AAATACTTTCCGATTTGTTATATTGTCTGGAATGGATGGTCTAAAAATTAATTCAATTGAAAATCTATCTGGGCTAAATTCTTCAAGTGGTATAAGTCTAGATGCTACATTAGCAAGTAAATCAGTGCTTGCATTTTGTAATCTAGGAATTGTAGAGATATTGAATGTTGTAAAATGAGAAATGAGATTTTGAGCTAGATATTGATAATTTCTCAAGTGTCCAGAAGTACAATGAATCATGTTCCTGACTTGTTTAACTATTATTTCAGAATCTCCATATGCTTACAAATATTTAACATTCAATCCTATAGCTTTATACATACCTTGTATCAATGCTTCATATTCAACAGTATTATTTGTGCACTAAAACTCAAGTCTACATGCTAGCATCGTTTTCTCTTCTTGAGGATTGATTAAAATGCAACCTGCTCCTGCACCATCTTCTGATTTTGAACCATCAAAAAATAAAGTCCAAAATAAAGATTGTTCTAGAATTTGATTGCTAAAATTAACACATCTAGAAGAGTCTGTCTAAGAAAAGTTTTCAATTTTAGAAGTAACATTATTTGCTGAAAAAGGTGAAACCTGAGCGTTAAATGAACCAAGGGATGATTCTGCTAAATAATTCCCTATAATATTATTAGTAAAAGCTATAGGTTCATTTGGCCCCTCTAATTCAGTAACTATATGTTTCATAAATTTCTCACGTTCAATTCTGATTTGATTTGGTTTGCCATTGTATGATAACCACATATGTGACTAGTCAGTAGCAAAATGTCCATGTAATTTCTCATACCAATCCCTGCTTAAAATAAGGCCATAAAACTCAGGAATTTTTGCGACTAAACTATCAATCACTTGTGATACTCTTGGATTAGATAATAATCTAATAGATACTGATAACATTTCTCCAATAACTTCAAATTTTGTTCTACCCAATTGAACTATATGTACAGATGTTTTTTGACGTGTGATATTTAATTTTTTACACACTGTTCTTGGCATAATGTTTGAAGAAGCTCTTGAATCAATAATACAATTATGAAAATTCTCGTTAAAAATTTCATAGGTCAAAAGAAAAGGAGGAGTTTGAGAAATAGATTTATCACCAATTAAAACAATATCATTGGAATTCACTTTATTGATAGATGATGGAGGTTTTCCCATATCCTTTGAAGCTTGTGCTATAACTGGTGGTTGTATTGGTTCTAAAGGAATTGCTTTGATTTCTCTGAGAAAAATATTTTTTTGTTGTTTGAGTTTGGCCATTTCATGTAGTGAGATATTTTCCTTGATCTTTTTCATATCCTCTACTATGTTGTATTTGACTATATCTAATACAATCAAATTTTTGGAATTTGTAGAAGGATCTGATAAAATCAAATCTATCTGTACAGTTTTAGATTTTTTGATTCTTTCCTTTGTAGGAACAGAATTTTGTTTGGGATTTGACACAATTGGATCTAAAGAAGGTTTACTTCTTGTAGATACAGGCATAGCTTCGTTTTCTTCCTCTGTTGGAAGAATGAAATCCCATAAACCATTTAATTCAACTTCTTCTTCATATTCTAATTCATTTTCAAAAGGTGAGGGATCTTCAATGTCTTGGTCAGATTCAGTGTTTGAAATTTCATTTGGAGGTTGAGATGTTGAAGAAGGATTTTTCTTGAATGGACGAAATGATTTTTTAGCGGCTGAAGTTTCACCAACTTGCTTCTTTATATCAGTCATATCATTTGACATAATTTTTAATAATTTTTGAAGACCTTCAAGATCAAATGGATCTTTTTAGGTTTTATTTTTGGAATATTGACTAAATGTCACTTTCTTTGTTTTCCTTTCTTCTGTCTCTGATCATTTCTCTAATGCTAAAATCATATTTTCTACTGCGAGAGCTTCTTTCAAGTTTTCTAAGAGAGTAGCTTTATTAGCTCTATCTACAAAAATAGCTATAATAGAAGGTAAATAAGAAATATACCATTCTATTTGTATCTCAACTGTGGGTTTAGAAGTATTTGGGATTTTATTTAATAATTTGTTAAATCTGGAGTTGAAATATTTAACCTTTTCACCTGAATTTTCTTTGAGATTAGAAAGGGAATTTATTAAAGATGCAACAGTTCTATCATCTCCAAATTTTGCAAGAAACACTTGTTCAAAAGTTGCCCAATCGGCAATAGATCCTGTTGGAAGGGAAAATTACCAGGATCCTACAGATCCTTGTAAAGTGTATGGAAACAACCTAACTACAACATCTTCATGAACAATTCCATTTAAATTCATAGCCAACATAAAATTATTGATGTGTTCTTCAGCAGGAAGACCATCATCTGGATTATATTTAGGTAACCATTTCTTTGGATGATCTGGAAGCGCATTTGGATTTGCTATTAATACAGCACCAGGACTTGCCAAGGTTGAGTAGCCATAATTGGATTTGGATTTTGTGAAGATGTAGAAGTAGGTCCAGAAGTAGAGGTAATGGAAGAAGAACTTACAACTGGAACATTACTACTTGTGACAGCACTGATTGTTTGAGTGGAAGAAATGGAAGATAGAGAAGATGTGGATTGATTGGATGAATATGAAGGAACAACTGAAGGAAAATTTGATATGACTTCACTTGTTTCTGATTTGATCTGGATATAGTAACTTTTTTGCGACGAGATTCTATTTGAAACTCCAAAGGGTCAATTCCAAGCTTCTCATTTTTATATCGGGTTAAAATACCAGTGTCTCTAAATAAAGAAGTAACACTTTCCTCAGATGTTTCTCGGTTAACAGGCTTTTCAGCAGAAATAGACATTCCTTTTAATTGTTGAATTAAAGAGTAAACTTCAGGAGATTCAGGAATGAATTCTGAAGTAGATGGAAGATGTGATACTTCAGGGGATGATGGAAAGGTTTATACTACTTCCGATTTCTGAGTTGGTGATCTAGATTGTGATCAGGAAATCGTAGAATGCTTTTGAGGAGATCGACTCTTATGAGGGCTTTGAATTTTAGATTTATCTGCCATTCATATTCAGGCGCTCCTTCGAGCGCAAAAAATGTTGAGGCCTTAGAAATCTGTGGAAACAACAAAGGGGGATAACCACCTAGTCCGGACCTTAAAGCAGCTCCTTTTCCGTTTGGGGTAGTGGCTCCAACTGGGTGTCATGGGACCAGTTTCCCAGTTTTGGTTTTTGTATGATAACTTGTTGGGTTTCTACCAAAACATTTTTAAATGATGAATTACTACAAAATAACACAAATTTAACTCTAAATGCAAGACTTTGAGTTAAATTTAATCTAACCCAGGATATAATATCTCAATGCGATCTAGAAATATATCTATTGAATCTGTCATGAAATCAATTCAAATTTAATAGGATGATTACCATATAAAATGATTCTCTCGAAAAATTAGCTAATCAAAAGAAAATGAAACATATATCGCATTGTTTAATGACCATATATAAAATAACTAATTTCTGTCTTTATACTGTACATTAGTGCAACAGATATTTCAGACATAGATAATTAATTTCATACATGATTCATGAAAGTTGTATTCATCACTAATTTTAAGAAACAGAAATAACATACATGATATTAGTACCAGCTGCGTATTATTCTGTCTATCAGATCAGTGATAATAGGTCGTATCCAATCCTTCAATAAAAAATTTGTTCAAATAATAAAAAATTGCACCAGGCATTGATCGACAAAATGATGTTTATAACTAAATATAACCGTGTTCCATTATTTCATCAAGACATTCACAAACTTACTTACAATTAAGCATTCTTTGCAAATGTTCTTAATAAAATTTTGGACCCTTCTCTAAATGCAAGAGAAGGGTTTAAATAATAAAACTAACTATAAGCTAAATTAAATATTTTACAAAAATGTAGAGGAGGTTTCAAACAACCTTCCTCTAACTTGAACAATAGTCTAGGAATTAAAAACTAAAAATCCTAATTTTAAGGCTTTTGCATCTTTTGTGGAGTATGGTCACGTAATTTGCAGATATCTAGTAGTGTCTTGAGCTGAGGTGGCTAAGATATTAATGATCAGATTTGATTCTTGAAGCTGGAATTTGAAATAGTTGACTGAAACTTTTTTAGCTGATTCTGTGAGAAGTAGAAGAGTCTGTTGCTGATGGTAAGATTTGATCAGAAAATTCCAAGAATTTTCTTGATCAAACTTATTAACTTTTTTGATTGCTTCTTCTTGTTTTTCTGCTCTCTGTGTCCATTTCATTTCTGTTTCTTTTGTTAATTAAAACGCATCAGACGTGTTTTCTTCAATAAGTCCTTCTTTGAACAATTGGTCACATAAAAGTTGTATGACCTCATTTGATTTACTGCATGTTTTAATTGCTGCTTTTTCTGCTCGGGCAACTTCTGTTTTCCATTCTGAAAATAATAATTCTCCATGAAGCTTATCTATCTGAGGTAGATTGGCTTGTTTTCCCATATCTGAATCTTGCCATTGCATATGTTCTTCAATTTGTTTTTGAATTTTCTCACATTCAAGTTTTTGAATGACAATTTGATGAATCATTATGTTGTTGGAATCACAGTAAGAATCAATCATAGCAACTTGATGACAAAATTATTTTTGTTGCTCTTTAATCATTGTATTAATCTCAAGTGCTTCTTGAATGAACTTTTATGATTGTGATTGATTCTGTAATTATGCCATGGTTCTCTCCATCTGTATCTGTTTATCTTTAAGTTCTATATGATGTTCCAATTTAAGTTTTTCAAAATCTTTAAGGAACTGTTCTAAATTTGCTTTGATCTATCCAGTAGACTTGAATTTCTCTGTATCTAACATGTGTTCCAATTCTTGGATCTTGGATTCCCTCAACTTCAAAAGTGCTTTGATTTCACTTGCCTTATCTTCAGTAGCTATAGCATAAACTCTTGCATATTGTGACAGTTTAGTCAAATTTTCAGTAGGATCCTCTGATGAATCTTTCCGGAGGATGTCAACTGATTCATCTGTAGATTTAAGATTCATTTCATTAGTCCTTCTTCTCTTATTTCTTTTGACTACAACTCTATGGCTGGGACTATAGAATATATCCAATGATGGAATGTCTTCTATTTGCAAAATTATTTGATCTCTGGAATGGGCTGGAATAACCTCTCTGCTCTGTGTTGCTGGGTTTGTTTGTAAAGGGTTGATCGTCTGAACTATCCTTTGGGAAGGCTCTGGTGTTTGAAACCCTGCTGCTTGACTAGTATTGTCCTTTCCTTTAGAAGTTTTTGTTGCTTGGGAAAATTTTTCCATTCATTTATTAGGTATTTTCCTTTAGATGATTTAGATTGATCTTCTATGATCTGACCTTTTGGAACTACTTATGTATTTGATTCAGTGACATTGTTGTTTATTTTTCCTTGCAACTCTAAATATTGAATAATTTGTCAATTTTCGAATTGGCTTTTGTAGACTCAGCCTCATCTTCAGATTGATTGGTCTTATCAGATTGTTGTTGAGACTGACCAAATTCATTTTCAGAATCATCCTTCATTTCTTCGTCAAGACTAACACTTGGAGTGTGTTTTTATTCTTCCATAACTAGCAAATTCAAAGGGACATTCTTTAATCTCTCATTTCTGTATTCCTGAAAAGCTTCGACATCTTCTTGACTTGATTGATTGGAAACCCTCTTAATAACATCTAAAAAATATTCGACACCCTTAAAGAAGTCATCAAATTGATCCTCTTCTTTTACAAAAGGCTTGGTCTTAAGTCCTTCCATGTAATTCTTAATTTCATCATTGGGATCATACGGTCTCCCAGGCATAAATGCTAAATTTAGCAATTGAATATTAGGAGCCTCTTTGTATGTATGGCCAATATTGGCTAAAGCAAAAGTACCACACTGTACAGGGAATGAAGGCCAAATAGCCTTTTTGTTATCCTTTAACTGTTTGGTGACACCATTAATAAGTTGATAAGCTATTTCTCTCCCGAACAATCTATTTGGAACATAATATGGCAAAACATGTGGAAGAGTGGAACTTCCAAAGACTCGAACATAAGTAAATTTCTCTTCAGCAAACCATCGGGCTGTAGGAACAATATCTCTACTAACTTCCTTGGAAACCCTAGGGATCGTTTTATCAAAATTAATTTGATACAAAGGCAACATAACTCCATAACAGACTTTATAGAAATGCAAGTGGTATTTGGAATCCTAAAGTTCTTCATGGTAAATATGGATTGGTATAGGGTCTGTAACGATCCATTTCCAACACATGATTGGAAATGTAGAAATATAACAGATGGAATTCATAACATAAGCAGACATGAAAAAGGGTGACTTTTCTTGAGGTGAAGCATTTTTTTTATTCCTATATTCAGTAATGTGTTTGGCTAAATAATTAGATAAAAGGTCTGCCCAATTCAAAATGGTTGAATTGACGATTGCGTCAATTAAGGGAACCCAGTCTCTAGAGAACCTAGTACTATCAGGTCTAGCAAATAACCTACACTACATACCAGCAGAAAATCAATAGGGATGAGGGATTTTTGCAATGGAGTACGTACTGGATTTGTCTTGCTTCAGTTTTCCCTCATTTTCCTTCCACTCATGGATGACCTTGATAAGATCTGGATGTTTAGCTTTGAACGTTTGCACATATCTATTGTCATACTTTTGTTGTGGAGCTGGTAAATGGTACATGGATGCCAAATCTTCAGCTTTAAAAGAACCCATAGTCTCTCCTCTGGAATTCTTAAATACTCTGTCTTCAATATTCAGATTTTCAACTGCCCACTTGATCATATCTGTGTAAGGCATAATTTTTGGTCTCGCGACTATCTTATGAATAAACAAGCATGCAACGTCGAAAAGAGTTGCATCGGAAGTGATATCAGTGCCTGTCGCAGATATCTTTGTTATCACTTTTGGCCCTTCATCCTCAAATAGTTTGTACATAGCCTCCCATGATGAGACACTGCAATCCTTGTTACAGACAGTGTATGAGAATAGCGAAGGCATATCTGTATCTTCTGAGGGAAATTCTTGATAGAATTCTTTACCTTTCTTACTCATCTCAGACTCTCTCAATTCGATAATTGATTTCCTGATAATGAAAATGAAAGATATCATATAACAAGCATTTACAAAGACGTATTAGAAATTTATTTCACACTCGCACGAAATTATGTCAATCTTATCAATCATCTCTTCATAATTCATTATGGTTTAAAAATTTAATGCTTGACATGGCTTCACCTGGATTCGCATGCAATGCTTATTAATCGTTTAAAGTTGTTAAGATCTAAAATTCAATTCGATATGACATAAGTTGATTTTCACACACTGAGATTATTAAATGTGAAAATCGCAATGATTTCTTATAATATTTCATGATTGTCTTGTAAAAATTGTGAAATGCAATCTGCGTAAATCGCAGATCACAAGATTTAAAAGATATATTTAAGTCCATACTATAAGTTGCGCACAATGCGATTTGCGAAAGCAAAAAATGGATGCGATGCGTAAAAGATTTATATTTTTGAGTTTATTCGCTTCGTTGGGTCCGCGGTTATCGCAAATTTTATCAATTTTTTCCTTTAAGTTTTAACTTAAATCAAGTGTGATGCGAAAAAGGAAAGTAAAGCTTTCTAAAGAGCACATTTTGTTGTTCGCAGATTTTATTCTTTAAGGTTTATTTTTGAAAAAATAACATTTATGATAAGCGATGCACCTTTTGGGCAGAATTTTATTTCCTAAGTGTCTTTTTTCTAAAAAGGTTTTTTCATTTATTTCTAAAGGGTCCCTATTTATAAAAATAAATGGGGGGTTGTTGTATAATACAACAGGTTCATAATCAAGCATATGCATTATAAGCCATTGATTATTTCATCAACATAAAACTCACATGAAAAAAAATATACACAAACATTAGAAGTATTGGATAGGAATAACAACCATAATGAAAGTTCACGAGAATCTAAGACAAGAGTGAAGAGCTTATTATTGAAAATGTTGCAATTTCATGTACATGTACCACAGGTGCATCAAAAACTAATAGCAGAAGGCATGCTACACATATCATCTCCAAAATAAGTCCCTATCCTCACCATAATTCAATATAAAATTTCAAAGAGTAAGAGTGCTCACAGTTGTTAGTGTCTATGAGTCACCAGTGATCAAATGTACTCTTTCCATGTGATTGATAAGGTCTTAGGGTCAAATTGATATATTTTCAAATAATTTTTTCAGATAAAATTTGACACTTGTTTGTTGTCATATGGTCATTGGTTATCGTCTAGGTCATTTCTACTCCCTCCACTTGTTAAATATCACCCTCATCCATCATGGTCATGTCATTTTCCCCTTATCCTAGGTCATAAAAAGAGTCAATGGGTCATCATCTAGGTCATAGTCTAGGATTCACATTTGACGGTCATCATCATATCAGTTGATCCGAATGGAAAATGGCATCCACCCATGGTATTCATCTACCCATGTTATCCATCCACCCATGGTATTGTAAATGTCATCGACCCATGGTATTCATCCACCCATTATATTTATTCGCCCATGGTATTGTAAGTGACATCTATCCATGATATTCATCCACCCATGGTATGTATCCACACATGGAATTTACCCATGGTATTGACCCATGGTATTGTAAGTGGTATCTACCCATGGTATTGACCCATGGTATTGTAAGTGGTATCTACCCATGGTATCCACCTATGGTATCTACGCATGGTATTGTAACTCAAAAAAGACTATAAATAACAAGCTTCAGTTTGTAAAAGGACAGATTTTCCACCACAATGTAGCTTCTACAATTATTCTATGTTTTAATAAAACAAGTTTCTTTGTGGTTTTATTTGCAGTGTGTTCTCTCTCTCTTTTTTTGGCATTCTAATTTTGCAGATCTTGTCAGATCCATTTCAATTTTTTAGACCTTGGGGGCCTCCCCCCAATATCCCGATCAGTGGTATCAGATTCAGGTTATGAATCCATAGGAATGAGGGTTTGAAGCATATTTCAGTTTTGATTTTTGGCAGCAATCTTCAGCAAACTCCATGAATTTCTTGGGCGGCGAGTTTGATGATAAAATATGAATATTTTGGTGAAAATTTTAAACAATTGAAGACCAGATCTAGATTCCTTGCAAAAAGATACCCAAATTAAAAAAAAAAAGACCAAATTGGAGTTCGGATGAGGGAGATATCGTTGATTCTAAATAAGCAATGTTGCAGAAAATGTTCTGATGACAATTCGTGGACTACGGCTCTCCTATCATTTTTCATAGTTTTTAGTGTGAAATTTTAGAGAAATGGCTATAGATCTGAGCTCCCCTTGAAAAATCACCTAATTTCAAAAAAAACATCAGTTGAATTCGAGTCTAGATGTGGGAGTTATTGTTGATTTAAAATCAACTAATTTTTTTTTTCTAGAAATTTTGTGACAGCGAGACAGTTCCAGCACGAATCTGAGAGTCTAGAGTCTCCAGATAGTGGTTTCAAACACATGAAAAGATGCAAAATGATCATTTCATTTCCAAAAATAGGTTATAATAAATATTTCGAGTTATATTGACCAAGTTATGCTCATTTTAAATCTGGATCAGCATTTGGAGCGGGTTCCCTTTGGAGACGTGCCCTCCCACCCTGTTTTAGTAGGCACCTACTTCACATTCATCAGTTTCAACATAGAAATGTTCGGCTTGGGTTTTTTAGAGACGTGCCCTCTCACCCCAAGATATGTAGGCACCTGCTACTTCATCAACAATCAGCACGATGGTTATGGGTCAACTGCACAAAATCCTTCTCATCGAAGTCCATTTGCTAGGCCGCGCACTGTTAGTAACACAGTTGGTCACAAGCATTACAAGGTATCTCTATCCTTGGATCTTCGTTTTTCATGGTTTTGGTTCATCCACAAACCCACATACTAAATCCATTTTCTAGGCCACACATTGTTAATATCACGGTGGTCACAAAGCACATGGTATCTACATCCTCGGATCTTCGTTCATCACGGTTATGGGTTAACTACCTAAAACAATGCTGCTCTTCATATTCAACAGAAACTGTAGGAGGGGAACTTCCTTGTGATGAGGCCATTATTTAGGAAGGGGAGGGGTATTCACCCGGAAAATGGCATCCCTGTGGTATTCACTCCCCTATAAATACATCACACCCGATTTACCACCAGGTATTCATCCACCACATTTAGGTTCCCATGTTTTGGCAAGGTTGGAAATACCAAAATATGAGACAACATGAAACCACTTTCAGACCCTAAGATCTGGCCCTCCTGGGTCTAGAGAGGGATCTCTCTATATAGGCAAAGGATTTATGTCTTTGAAGTGCAAAGGTTAAGATATTAGGCCAGTTATAAGGCTCGGGGTTTGTTTGTTTGGTTGTTGGGAATCAGGAAAGAAGGGTTCAATATAAGAAAAGGATGAGCAAAGAGGATTTAGGCAAAGGAGAGATAATTCTAGGGAATATTCAAGACCATTGGGCAAATGGAGTTAGGAAAGGATTTACTTGCTAATCAATATGCAGGCTTTCAATTGGGCTAGTCATCTAAAGCATTGGATCTTAAAGATGATAGTGTGGTAGGATAGGCAAGAAGGAGGGTGAGAGCAAGGAAACATTAAATATTCAAAACATAAAGTTGAAAACCTGAGATCAAAGAGAGACTTTGAACTCTCAATGCTTCGGTCTCCAGCTCAAGGGAACTTAGATAGGCTTAATTAATCTGAAAAGGATCCTAGTGAGATAGAGACATAGTTCTAGACCTCCCAGTGTTCCCAATTCATTCAATTAAATCCTAACAAGAACATCTAAGAATAGATTCATCAATTCATACATCAGCTAGCAGGAAATACCTCCACTACACTGGTTAAATTAACTGAAATCTACTCTTAGATAACACATTTAGTAGAAAACATTAAAGGCAAGGAGAGTAGAAACATAGGGTACCTAACAAGGGTAAATCCTATGCCATATTTCTGATGCGAGCCAGTAGAAATGAAATGGAATGAAATAAAACACAGAGACAGAAAACATCACCGCAACTTTAGATCAGGATCCAAAGAAATGTGCTTGTCATATTAAAAAACAACACCAGTCAGGTACAACATTACCAATGGCTTGATATTCAGTCTGAAAACATCTTCCTCGGCCTATCTTACAACTTTACACAAAGACTATGTCTCAAAAGAAACAACTTGCAATTCTCTGATAACTAATCAACAACCTTTACAATGAGTTTCTTCATGAATTTATAACTCGAATGGAACAGAGAAGGTAGGTGAAACACTAAATGTAGCATTAAAACTCAGCAAAGAGGGAGAGCCGAAGCCTCGTTCTGTTTTAAATTCTGAGCATTTATCTCTGGTATTCTTTGGATGGAAGAGTGATCTTAGTCAGGCTGCATTTACTCCAGGTATGTCTTTGGTGTACTTTGGATGCAATACTCTGTAGTACTTTTGGTGAATAAACAAAAGGTAAATAAATGATGCTTGGGTCTGCCATACTGTGAATCAAATGCTCTGATAGCATTGGGACTGTTGTCAGGGAGGAAAATTCACTTGGAACACTGTATAGCATAAAAGCTGCATGGGCACTCTGTCCTTTATGGGGAAAACCTTCTGCTGATGTGAAAACCCCGATATACATAAATTTCTGCGCGCTGCACCCTCTGTGTGTTCCATGATGTCTTCGATCTGGTGCTTTGATGGCTCTGGGAAAGTTTCGCAGAGTTTAACCCTGTTCTTTAAATGGTGATCATATCAATCACCTTCCTAGGCTTTGCTTCATTACTTCGAACTCTGCACATGGTCCTTTCTGCATTTTTTGGCCGCTGTAATAAAGACTGTGTAATCACGGTGGCTTTCACCACCCGATAACCTTGCAAAACACAAAACCTGTTAAGAAAACAATGTTGGGGACACTTTTATGGCCTGTGGGATGGTGACGCAACCGTGGAGGAATGGCGAGAAATGATGTGGAAGACTTGCAGTGTGGTGGAAACAGTGGGAAATACAGTTGGAAGGTGGCGCAGATGGAAAATCAAATGAAAAACCTTAAATATCGACCTTGGAATGAAATATATATGAAGGGACGGGCGAATATACGATGGAAACGCGTGGAAAGATGACATGGCGGTACGGGGTCAACGGCGAGGCATGTGGTTAAATATAGGTTGTCCGATCTCAGGAGGGGATCAACGGTGGAGGATGCATCGGAGGGAAGTGGACAGTGGGCCAGGGGTACGATTGCCTCGAATTAACTTTCATGCAACTTTTTGGTGCGCTGACCATCGGATGACCCGCCCCAAATCGGACAGTGTATAACGATATCGCGTCGGATCTTTGGACGAATGATAACGCGCGATGGAGGGCGGTTTATGAATAGTGCACAGAGCCACGCATTGTTTGATGAGTGGAATCACTGTGAAATGGGGAAAACCACCCGCCCTTCAATAATGATGTGATGGAAACTGGCGGTTTCTGAATAGAGTGTGGACAGGGACCACCAGGACGAGTGTACTGTGAGTCGTCGGATCAATGGTTAAATGGACGGCGGATCTGCGATGGGGGCGGCGAATGGGTAGAATGGTGGATGCTATGGGACCGCGACGACCATCCGATCTGTACAGATCAACGGTTTTAACCGCTCCCGATATACATTTGCAATAAGCGCCTTTCGCCTGGTCTCAGCACTGGGTCACGTGGAGGGAAACGTTAAGGGGGCTGGCCTGAAGGGGGCTAAGACCCATATATGTCAACATGTGGGTTTTTAAACCTTTATCAGTGCAATTTGAGGCCAGAAAGGGTAACGGTAAAGGGAAAGAGGGGTTTTTGAGACCAAACAGGGGTGTGGGTATGGTTTGAAAGAGATTTGGGATAGTTTAGAAGGATTAGGGGAGGGATTTTGGGGTGGAAAGGAGGCCTAGAAAACTTGAGGAAAGGGATGAAATGGAAAATCCTGCAAAGGTACAAGGGGCAAAGAAAACCTTTAGGGGCATAACTTGTCATCACCAATGAGGCTTATTGACCTGAGAACAACAGAGGAGAATAATCAACGGGCATGGAGCATGAAGAGGCTTCAAGGATGATGTGTTTTCAGGGGGAAATGCATTCCTTGAAGGTTCAGTAAACAACTTAGCCCCCTACTTGCTCGTCAAGAAATTTATGGGGGGCTAACAGTGGCTCCACATGGGGATGGTTTCTTCTTGAAGGAGTCAAGAATTCAGAAATGATCTTTGGTGTAGGCCAGATGCCTGCTACTTGGAAAATCCTTTTCCTTCTTTGGATCAGCTGCCACAACATGATAGATACATTAACCAGCAGAAAACATTCCCCAACAATCTACCTACCCTTCCTAAAATCCTAGCATTTTTTCTTCTAGGGTGCATTTGAACTAGCAAACCCTTTACATCATTTTTATTTTTTACAAACAAGAAAATAAACCTATTATATCTCTACCCTTATTACTCCATGAGACTATATTAGACCGTTGGTCTCATATGTTTCTCTACCTAATCTAATATCTGCTGGGATTAGACTGTCCAGCAGATTTCTTCTCTACATTCTACAACATAAATTTAAAAACAGTCAAACTAGGATTAGACAGTCTAGTTTGCTGTAGATCCAAGGCATAAATACAGTTGCGCATGGACAGAAATTTGCAGAAAACTGAAAAAAAAACTTTGAAGGTTTGAAATCTAAAGCTTGAAGCATCCTTCTTCTCTTTGTGACTCAAGTTTTGAGCTTGTTAGAGTCACTTTCTTTCCTTCATTTCAGCTCTGATTTTAGGCTTGTTAGAGCTGATTCTTCTTTCTTCTCTAATGGCTCAGGTTTTGATCATATTTGAGCCCATCTTTGAACTTCAGAGGTCCATGTTTTGAGCATAACTGAACATCTCCTTTCTCTCTATTTTTTGAAACATTTTCTCTTTTTATTGAAAAGAAAACATTGCAATGGTATGTACAATGGACATGGAAACTGGAAATTGGAGATCAGCAGAAGTAGTGTTTGAGCATCCTACCATTGACAGGACCCCCAAACAGCTCTGTACCATCTAATTCTTGTAGAAAAAAGGCATTTGGACCCACAGTGGCCTAGATGATGTATGGACCTTGCCACAAAATATCAAACTTGACGTGCTTTCCTTTGTCCTCTCTCCTTGAGTCCCACTTCAGAACTTTATCTCTGATTTTGAAATCAGAAGCTTTGGTTCTCTTGTCAAACAACTTCTTTATGTTTTCCTGAACTTTGATAGCTTTGTTATAGACCTCTTCCCTTGTTTGCTGAAGATGAATTGTTTGGTTTATCCTTCTCACCATACTGTCTTCTTCTGTCTGAATCTCCTAGACCAAATTGATCACTGGTACCCCAAGGCTGGTAGGAAACACTGCTTTTGTTCCATAGACAAGATGGTATGGTGACATGCCAATGGATTTCTTCGTCGTAAGCCTGTCAGCCCACAAATCATGCACTAACTTGTTATTCCATGACTTTTTTTTCTCTTCTAACAGCTTTTTGATGATGGCCACTAGGCTCTTGTTTGATGATTCAACTAAGAAATTACCTTGTGGGTAATAGGTCATTGAATGACCAGGTGCTATTTGATACCTGTGACAAAAATCATTCATTTTCTTGGATCCAAAAGCAGCAGCATTGTCAGTGATTATTTTCCTTGGGAAACCAAACTGAGAGAGGATATGACCCTCTACGAACCTGATGATGACTGAATCTGTGGCATTCCTAGTAGGTATGGCCTCTATCCACTTAGTGAAGTAGTCTGTGGCTGTTAGGATCCATTTGTGTTGTGCAGAAGAAGTAGGGTGAATTTCTCCTATGAAATCTAGACCTCATTGCATAAAGGGACCTTCGATAGTGATGGGTTGTAGAGGTAAGGGGAGGAGCTTTCTTTTGCCTTCAAAAATCTGGCATTTGTGGCAGGAAATTACCATCTTATGGATGTCATTGAAGAGTGTAGGCCTGTATTAACCGACTCTGAGTATTTTTTTTGCAGTGGCCTTCCAGCTCAGGTGGCCTCCACGCTCTCCTGCATGGAATTCTTGTTTGATCCTCTCTGCCTCATTTTCAGGAAAACATTTAAGCAACAAGCCATTTGGATTTTTCCAGTATAAGCCTTCATTCATTATGCAATAGCTTTTGCCTTTTAGTTTTAAGAATATGGCCTTGGTCTTTGATAGTTCAGGAGGGGCATTGAGGTGTGTAAGCACATACAGAATGTCAGAATACCAAGGAGAGCTCTAAAACTTCTCCTCAACAGTGGGATCAGGCAATCCCTGTCACTCGTCCAAGGCATCTACCATGTTAATGTCAAGGGCTTGTAGATTTGATTCAGGGACCAAGATATCTTTGACCACTAGGCTAGGTACACCCTAAAGTATTTCAAGGCCTTGAATAAGACATAGAGCACATTTTCCATTATGTTTTATTTCAAGGGTGCATCTCTATGGTCTTTCACTGAAGAAAGGAAATAGGTTGTTCCATTTCCCTCTGCGGGTTTTACTGCGTGACTGGCTACTATCTGCTGGATGAAAATGAGAAAATCATAAAAAATACTTTGAGAAATCGGGGCTGATTAGGACGAGAGGCCGGGCAGGTAAATTTTCTTGATTCAAGATTTCTTTATTGAGTCCATTAACTCACCTTTCCTTAACATGTTTGTCATATTCCTAAGATTTATTCGTTGAGAATACGAGGAAGTTTATCTTCCCAATGAAGAACTATAACTCTTTGATGTTTCTTGGTGTGTGATTGTAATTCCTCAACTCTTGTGGTCTCTAATTCCTCTCGGATAGGTGTTAAGAAGCTTGCCTTCTTGCAGCCCAAATACAGTATTTTTAGGATTCAATGACAAACCGAACCTTCTACATTTTTCAAAGACCTTTCTTAGATGCTTTAGGTGTTCTTCTTCAGTCTTGGAGTAGACTGTTATGTCATCTAGATAGATGACAATGAAGTGCCCTATCTCATCAGAAAAAGCTATATCCATCGCTCATTGGAGGTTTGCACCAGCGTTCATCAGTCCAAAGGGCATTTTAACATACATAAAGGTGCCCCATGGAGTGGTAAAGGTTGTCTTGAGTTGGTCTTCTAGGATTACTAAGACTTGGTTGTAACCTAAAAAACCATCTAGCAAGGAGATCCTTTTTGAGCCTACTACCCTCTGAAGAATGTGTTCCATTTTTGGCAAAAGGGTAATTGTCTTTGAGTGAGGCTCTATTAAGATTCCTGAAATCTATGCACAATCTGATCTCACCTGTTTTCTTTCTCACCGCTACAAGGTTTGAGACCCAATCAGAAAACCTCACAGGAACTATTATGCCTGCCTCATACATTTTCTTAATCTCTTTTTCAACTGCAGGCAATTGCTTTGGGTTTATTCTGTGAAGCTTTTGTCTAAAGGGCTTCTGATTTTCTTTCAAATGTATTTTGTGTTGTATAATGTTTGTGTCATAGGCTTTTAATTCTTCATAGCTCCAAGCAAACACATCAATTAATTCCTTGAAAAGGTCAATGTATTTCTTTCATGTTTGCCGGCAAGGACTTAGCCAATTTAATCATTTTGGGTTTATCTTCAGTGCCTATGTTGCATTCCTCAACATCAGAGTCTGTATGTTCTATGGTCGGCCTTTTTGCTACATCATCAAAGTCAAAAAGGTCTTCTAAAGGTGTCAGGCCTCGAGGTATGTTCATATCCTTGACCTGCAGCACCTCTACTTCTTTACTATCTGCGTTTTCACATTTTTCGTTTGGATTTCCAATATGTTTGTTTAACGTGTTTATTTCTATGTTACAGGGTGTTTCTTCCTCATCTGAGGAATATTCACTTAGGCAGCTACTGTCAGATTTAGAGTCTGAATCAGAAAATTCAAAATCATTTCTACCTACCAAGAAATCTTCGATCTGTTTATCATCCTCAAAGACCTGCCAATATTCTTCGTTATCTAGCACTGCAAGTCTGAATTTGGTCTGAATGATGATCTATTGGTCGCTTGGGGTTTCAGGGTGTGAACTAGCTAGGCAAGCTAATCCATTTGCAATAACGTTTTGACTCCTAGGGACAAACACTAATTCGTATTCAACAAATGTTTTCAATAAATCCAGGGTGTCATTCCTATATGCTCTCAACCTGGGATGTTTCGCTGTGTATTCACCATTCACCTATTTAATGACCAGCTCACAGTCTCCATGCACATCTATCCTACGAGCCCCTAATTTTTTTAACAAATTCAGGCCTAGGATGAGAGCCTCATACTCTGCAATATTGTTTTTACATTTTAAGTGCAGGTTACAGGCATGGCTCTCTGCGTAATCACTCTTTGTGTTATGTATCCACACTCCTGCTCCTGTTGTTCTTCTAGTATAGGACCCGTCGAAATTCATCTCCCACAGGGGTTCATTTTTCACTTTATCATCACTTCCTTCCCTACAGCTAGGTTCACCATTATGTTGCATTATAGGGGCTGCACTAGGCAGTGGGTTGTTTTGTTTTTTGTAATGGGTGTGAAAATCAGAGAGGTGACTAGTTGGTTGGTTGTGTTCTGTTTCTAGTTCACTTTGAGCTTTCGTTTCAGTGCACTGTTCAAAATTTTCCCCATCTTTCTCCTCCGAGTCTAGAGTAGCCATTATGTTAAAGTCCATGGGCTCTGTTTCCTTGTTTATATCTCTGTTTTTGGACTCTGACCCCTCCAAGGATTCATCATTACAAAGGATGAAGGAGTCGAGGTTTGTATGTACAGAGTATAAAGGTGAATTCTCAGGCTTTTCAGGGCTACTAACCAGGAATTTCATTTGTGCCTCCCTGTATAGTATTCTAAGTTGGCTAAAAACAGGAATTGTGGCATAAGCCCCATCCATCTGCATTGTTCCTTGCAGCTTGGCTCCCCATGATCTTGATAATAACATGTCATACTTGGGTGGTACATCTGCCACCACAACATCCATGACCCTACATTTTGCATGGATCTGGGTAAGGCTCACACATAAATATTTTATCAGGCCAAGACACTTTACTCTGCTAGAGTCAAATGAATATAGGTCTTTATATGGACGGGTTATCTCTAGGCCTAATCTTTCCATTACTATCTTAGGCATCAGGTTGTGTGAAGCCCCAGAGTCATGCATTGCATTGTGAAGGATCTTATCATGGATATTAAGACTGATATAAAAAGGGGGCACTACCCCTTCCTGAAACTTTCCCTCTATATTTGGACCAAACAGAAGGGCTGGTTGATCATCACTCAGATTTACAGTGTCACTACTCTCACCTAAATTTAATGCTTTCAAAATTTGGCCTTTATATACATCCTGAGTGGCCAGCTCAGAGAGTGGTACAGAGATTTTAATTTTTGCAATCTCACTTTCCAAATTGAAAGTGGACTGACTCTTTAGGATGTTCGACTCTGTTTTGTTAGTCACTGCCTTGGCGGCTGAATCAGTGTGCTGATTCTCGTTATGTACTGTGTTGATGACAGTTTTATCAGGAGCACTAACTGCAGTGCTAGTGCTTCTAGTTGGTTGACTTTGTTTCTCACTGTTTTGGCTGTCCTTTTCTTTGTTCTTTCCAGAACTCTCAGCTGTTGATTTGTTACTTTCAGCAATCACTTTAGAAGTTTTCTCAGGCATTTTCTTTATGGTAACCTCAGAAGCCTTCGGCCTGGAAGTTTCTTGACTCTTTTTGCTTCTAAGTTCATACTGTCTAACCTGCATGATGGAATCTTCGAATCCAAGTCTGTAATCCTCAGATTCTGATCTTTCTTCATCCCAATATGAGGGTGAGAGCTGATCTTCTTCTATGTAACAGTTATGGATTGAATCTTCCGTTTCAAACATGTTTATTGTGTTCCCTTCAGACTCTTCTGTGATCCCCTCATCTTCATCAAGAAATTTCTCTTGGAATGGAGGAATAACTTGCTGATCTGATTCTCTTTATCTGTTGGGAGTGTTATTGTTTCTTCTAAAGTTTTGGTTATGGTTATGATTTTGGTTTCTGCTTTGGTTACTGACTGTGACAACCATTTTTTCCATCATTTGTTGCAGCTTTTCCACATTTTTAGATAAACGGTCATAATTTGGATCAGATGTGGAAGAAACATTGTCATCTCTATATGTTACCTTTTTCTCAGCTCTCAATCTTGCTCTCTTCTCAATCAGATTTGCCTCTACACTCACTGCTCCCTGTTGCATGTCTTCCAATGTGTTGTATTCTCTCTCCCTAAGCTGGTAGGCCATGTCAGCATCAAGGCCTTCAGGGTATTTCACTAGGACCATACCTAGGGGAGGTTTCATGTGTGGTGGAAGAGCATTATAAACATTGTTAAACCTTGTAGAGTAGTCCTGGACACTCTCTCCTACGTTTCTTTTCAGGTTCTTGTATTCTGCTAGGATTTGGAGAGGATTTTCCTTAACTTCCCATTTGTTTATGAAGGTTGATATAAAGTAGGAAGGTCTTGGATACTATTAGGAGGTAGAACTTTGAACCATTTCTTCACATCACCTCCTACGCTCTGGGCAAAGATTCTCATTTTGATTGTATCATCATCTATTTCCATGTAGTCAAAAGAATCTTCCATTCTATCTACATGGTGCTGAGCTGTGGTGGACTCTTTTGTAGTGAAGTGTGGGATATTTGATTGATAATCATTGGGCAAGGGTACTAGAGGTTGGGGTAAAACCAAAGGTGCATACTAGGCTGCCATGATGATGTTCTGAGCAGGTAATGGATTGGATTGAGCAGCTGGTATATCGATGACAGGGATACTAGGACCAGCAGAAGCTTATTGGGCAGATTTGGGGTGGCAGAGCCCCAAGTTTTGAACGAAGTGAATATCAGGAGGTGTATATGGAGGGGTCCCCCTGTCCCTAATGTGTTGACCACTATGAGATGGCGAACCAAGAAGCTCAAGGTCTGGCTGGTCTAGAGCATTGAATGACCTAGTCCTAGGTAAGTTGTTTTGGAAGTCTAGGTCTAAAGGTGAGGCTAATAGAGATGTGAAGTCTTCCGGTGCAGAGTTAGCTCTATGTATGTGACAAGAAATAGTTGGTCTTATAGGTGCAGGAGATCTCTTAAGGATGCTCTCAGGGTTGTCAACTATTTCAGGTGGGTTTGGATTGGGATAAGCTCTTGTGTGAATGGTTCTTGAAGCCAGAATGTTGTTTTCCAACAAGGAATATTAACCCTACTTGTTACTTCTCTTGTGGTTGATTTTGTTATGGAGGCTGGTCTTCCAGTGGAGTCTTATGTGAAACCAAGATAATCAGCAGGCCTACTGATTACCAGTGGAGTTTTTGATCTTTAAGGAGCTATGGAGTCGCTAGGTGGAAGGTTTAGGATGTTTCTGGAGGGTACACTGTCCACCACAGTGTTTATGAGATGTCCCCTTTCAGGAATATCTCAAACACAACAAACTCTAACTAGAGATTGACTGGGAGGGCATTTACCAGATATGTCACCTCTGAAAGAGTGTGAGATCCGGAGGATACCTGGCCCTTTCTAGGCTTTGTCTACGAGTATGGGAGAAACACAACAAATGATATAGAAAGTGAATTGAAAATGGAAGTGTTTCACTACCAACCTAACCAGAGATTGTAGGTTTTTGAGGTTCTTATGATGTAGTAAGGTGAGGCATACTCAGAGTTCCCTAGTAGAGTCGCCATTATGTTGGGGTTCCCATGTTTTGGCAAGGTTGGAAATACCAAAAGATGAGACAACATCAAACCACTTTCAAACCTCAGGATCTAGCCCTCCTGGGTCCAGAGAGGGATCTCTCTATGATTGGAAAAGGATTTATGTCTTTGAAGTGCAAGGTTAAGATATTAGGCTAGTTATAAGGGTCGGAGTTTGTTTGTTTAATTGTATGTTTGGTTGTTGGGAATCAGGAAAGAAGGGTTCAATATAAGACAAGGATGAGCAAAGAGGATTTAGGCAAAGGAGACGTGCTCCAGGGAACATTCAAGACCATTGGGAAATGGAGTCAGGAAAGGATTTTCTGCTAATCAATATACAGGCTTTCAATTGGGCTAGTCATCTAAAGCATTGGATCTTAAAGATGATAGTGTGGTAGGATAGGCAAGAAGGAGGGTGAGAGCAAGGAAACATTAAAGATTTAGAACACAAAGTTGAAAACCTGAGATCAGAGAGAGACTTTGAACTCTCAATGCTTTAGTCTCCAGCTCAAGGGAACTTAGATAGGCTTAATTAATCTGAAAAAGATCCTAGTGAGATAGAGACATAGTTCTAGACCTCCTAGTGTTCCCAATTCATTCAATTAAATCCTAAAAAGAACATCTAAGAACAGATTCATCAATTCATACATCAGCTAGCAGGAAATACCTCCACTACACTGGTTAAATTAACTAAAATATACTCTTATATAACACATTTAGTAGAAAAAATTAAAGGCAAGGAGAGTAGAAACATAGGGTACCTAACAAGGGTAAATCCTATACCAGATTTCTGATGCGAGCTAGTAGAAATGAAATGGAATGAAATAAAACACAGAGACAGAAAACATCACCGCAGCTTTAGATCAGGATCCAAAGAAATGTGCTTGTCATATTAAAAAACAACACCAGTCAGGTACAACATTACCAATGGCTTGATATTCAGTCTGAAAACATCTTCCTCAGCCTATCTTACAACTTTACACAGAGAACGTGTCTCAAAAGAAACAGCTTGCAATTCTCAGATAGTCGATCAACAACCTTTACAATAAGTTCCTTCTTGAGTTTTATAGCTGAAGAGAGCAGAGGAGGTAGGTGAAACACTAAATGAAGCATTAAACTCATAAAAGAAAGAGGGTCGAAGCCTATTCTGTTTAAACTCTGTGCATTTATCTCTGGCACTCTTTGGTGAAAGAATGATCTTCTTCGGGCTTCCATTAACTCCAGTATGGCTCTGATGCACTCTGGCTGCAATACTCTGTAGTACTTTTGGTGAATAAACAAAAAGGCAGATTGAGGTCTACCATGCTGCATAGAAAATGCTCTAGTGGCATAGGATTGTTCCGTCAGGGTGGAAATCTTCTGAGGAACACGGTAAATAAGGGAACAATATGGGCGCTTTGTCCTTTCACAGGTAAGAATGTTCTACTGATGTAGATACCTTGATAGTATTGCTTTTTGTGCGCTGGGCCTTCCGTGTGATCCATGATGTCTTTGGTCTGGTACCTTGCCTTCAAATCATCAGATTAAGGCTCAAAATCTTCAATAACAAGCCTTAAACACTCTGTTTTCCCGCTGATACTCTTTATCGCTTCCACGCTTGCCTCTAACTGCGAAATCTATGCTTTAAAGGCTCTGGGGAAGACTTTACAGAGTTTAAACTCTGTTCTTTTAATGCAAGGCCTGTCGTTTTGCCATTGTATACAAGACTGTGTAATCATGGCGGCTTTCACCACCTGATAACCCTGCAAAACACGAAACCTGTTAAGAAAACTGTGCATGGAGGTGGTGGATGTAGGGGAGTCAAGAGGATGGAAGCGCGACGGTGATAAAATGATGAAGCAATGGTGAAAAATGCATAAATGTGGCGTAAACTGTGACTGGTGGAGAAATGAACGTGGACCATTAGATCATGGTCTGGTGACGAAGATCGACGGCGGAGATTAATTCGTGGGATGGCGTATGAAGTTGGGCAGAATGAATGTGAAACATTAAACTTTAATGTATATCACTAAAGTTTGGATATAGGCAGAAATATAAAGAAATGGATTGAAATGCAATGAAAATGATCATGTGGTGGGACCCGGCATGGGTGGAGGGCGATTCATCTAGGATCGTCGGATCTCAGGAGGAGATCGACGGCTACGATTCAATCGGAGGGGAGAAATGGGAGGTTTGACAATCCGATGGACGATGGCGCGATTAGATCATGACCGTTGGATCTTGGATTAAATGGAAGGTCGAGATTGGATCGAGGAATCACAATCGCAAAGGGCAGAAGGGGGTAACATTTGAAAAATGCGATTGCGATTTAAACGGGAGAGCACGGGCCGTTGGATCAACAGGGGGATCAATGGGGGAGATTGAATTGGCGGGGAAATAATGGGGCGATGGGACATGATGCGATAAGATCTGGGCCGTTGATTCCGAACGGATGGACGGCTGTGATTCAGTCGGGGAATCGCAATCGGGGGAAGCACCATTTTAAAGTTCTAATTGCGATCGGAAGTGGGAGCACGATTAGCGTCGGACTGTCGGATCCGGGTGATAGATCAACGGTGGAGACCGCAGCATGGGACTTATGGACCAAAACTCAATTGCATCGGAAAATTTCAATTAACAAGTAGAAAGCGCTCGCCCGATGGTTGCGATTGCGATTAGCGCCTGGGCCATTAGCACTTGGTTCTAGGTGCCGGTTACATGGGGAAGTGGTTAAGGGGCTGGCGGAAAAGGGGCTGGGCCTTAAAATAAGGTGGAAAGTGGGTTTTTTGCCCATTTTAAGTGCATTTCAAGGCCAACGAAGGATAACGATAAGGGAAAAAAGGGGGAATTAAGCCAAACCAGGGGTGGATGTAGGATTTAAAGGGGATTTTGGGGAGGATTTAGAGGGTAAAGGGGGACTTTGGCAAAAGGGAAAAAAGGGTAAAAGGGAGAGTTCTACAAAGGTACAAGGGGCAAATAAAGGCCTTTTGGAGCACAATTTTTTATCATCAGTGAGGCTTATTGACTCAAGAACAGTATAGGGAAACATTAAAAGGGCAGGGAACATGGGAAGCCTTCAAGGATGATGTGTTTTCAAGAGAAATGCATTCCTTGAAGGCTCATAAAACAAATTAGCCCCTTGCTTTCTTGTCAAGGAATTTATAGGGGGCTAACACCTGTGAGCCTAGTTCGGCGAGTGTGCCACCTTTGGCCTGCAAGCCTGATTTGGCATATGTGCCACCTCTCTCTATCTCTTCTATTTTTTATAGCATTCCTTCTAGTTCAGATGATGACAATGATGATGAAAATCCTCCTCCACCTCTTGAATATATTCCTTCAGCTCCACATCTTCCAAGATGGGTCTGCTCTACTCGGGATGCAGCAGGTGACCCTGCAGATCGACGTTGTACACGTTCTCAATTCGAAAGAGCCTCTTCATTATTGGCTCAAGTTCCGGAAAATCCTGATCCAAACACCTTTGAAGAAGCTTCAGGTCATGTAGATTGGGATGAAGCTATGACTGAAGAATATTGTTCCGTATTGGTAAATGATACTTGGGATCTTGTTCCTCTTCCAAAGGGAAGAAAACTTGTTAGATGCAAATGGGTTTACAAAAAATAATTTGGACCAGATGGAAAAGTGGATAGACATAAATCTCGTCTTGTTTCTAAAGGATTTTCACAAGCTGAAGGTATTGACTATACTGAAACCTTCTCCCCTGTTGCCAAAATGAATTCTATATGCCTTGTTCTTTCCCTTGCTGCCTCCTTTAAATGGGAAGTCCATCAGATGGATGTTAAATCCGCTTTCTTACATGGAGATTTGCATGAAGAAATCTACATGGAACAACCCCTAGCTTTATCCAAAATGACTCTAGCCTTGTTTGTTGCCTTATGAATTCTCTCTATGGTCTCAAACAAGCTCCTCGGGCTTGGTATGCCAAAATGGATAGATTTCTATTAGATAATGGCTTTTCTAGGTGTCATTCTGACAACACTATCTACACCAAGAAAGTGGGTAAGTCCTTCACCATCCTTGTTCTTTATGTTGATGATATTATCCTTACTGGTAGTGATCCAAACCATATAAACCATGTGAAGTATAGCCTCAAAAAGAAGTTTGAAATGACAGACTTAGGACACTTGCATTATTTCCTTGGTCTTCAAGTCTTGCAATCCAAGGAAGGCATTACCCTCTCTCAGTCCAAGTATGCCTGTGATCTTCTACACCACTTTCACATGGAAGATTGTAAGCCAACCCCTTCTCCCTTTCAATCTGGAGTCAAGCTTTCAGTCACTTGTACTACCCCTGAAGTTGATGCTACCTTATATCGTCAACTTGTTGGTAAACTTCTGTATCTAACCCATACCCGTCCTGACCTTTCCTTTGTCGTTGGTCTTGTTGCTTGGTTTATGCACCAACCTCATGAAAGTCACTGGAAAGCAGCTAAAAGAATACTTCGATATATTCAAGGTACAGTTCAGTTCGGGATTCATTACAGTGCAGGAGCATCTTCATTGTTGATTGGTTTCACTTGTTCTGATTGGGTTGGTGACCCTGATGATCGAAAGTCTACTGCAGGATATGTATTCACTCTTGGTTTAGGACCTATTACTTGGTCTTGTAAGAAACAAAGTGCCATTGCTGCTTTCTTTTTGCGATGAATGATCGTGGTTTAGTTAAAGCCAGTAAGGAAAGCCATGTGGCTTAAAGTGGGATCTATCTGAGATTTGGTCTTCCATCAATTTACATCCAACTACACTTTGGTGTGATCAATCAAAGTGCCATTCGGCCTATGCAAAGATCCAGTTCAACATCGGTGTATGAAACACATCGAGCTTCATATACACTTCATCGAAAACTCATTCATGGTAGTGTTCTTTAGAAGTCAGTGTGTTCAGCCTAATGATCCAGTTGTGATATCTTTACAAAGGCTCTCATAGGAGTGAAGTTTACAAACTTGATCTATGCTTAAGGTTGAAAGTTATCATTAAGGAGGGATAGGCTCTAATGCCACCTTCCTTCTCCTATTATGTCACCTTTGTAAATCCTTCAATCCTATCCCAAGTTTTTCTTAAGGGGGGATGTTAGGATATTCTCACATATATGAAATAGTCTCCTATTGTGCCACATTTGTAAATCCTTCAATCCTATCCCAAGTTGTTCTGAAGGGGGGATGTTAGGATTTTTCGACACATAGGAAATAGTTAAGTATAACTTGGTCTAGTGTAGAGTTAGGTAAAATGTATTTCTTTAATATGTACATTTGTAAATTATAATCCAACAGTCATGATTTGTAGTGGTCTGATGGTTCAATCTCTCCTAGGTATTAACGACACTTGATCGTGTGGCTTAACACCGGTGGTCCATGATATCTATTTAAGAGCATGGAGGTCATTTTCTAATGCTTGTTTATGAGAAAGGCTTATGTAAATTTTCTTTTTATATTAATAAATTTCCTGAAGTGGCCACATTGGCTCAGGCCGTGGACTGTTTCCCTCTTCGAGGATTTTAACCACGTGATATAGTGGTGTACTGAGTTGTGATCTATTTGTGATCGGTGACCTTTGGTGTTTGATCTAAGGAACTTACCTTGTAAATTCCTACGAATATTGAGTATGAAGATCAGGAAGGGAAGGGGAACACCTCTTCCCTCTGAGATGTGGGTGAAGGGTTCTATAGCTGCCCGAGTTCATTATCGGCAAACGGAGGCCAAAAGAACCTCATTTTAGCGAGAGGTCGTGATGTGGTTGGGCCTACAGGAATACAACACATCTGCCCAGTAGTACACCATCATGTGGCTTCACCAAGGACGGGATCTCTACAACCAATAGTGTCACCTTCCCTACAACATAAAACCATTAATGGATGAGATATTGTGTGATGTTTACCCTGTTGAAGTTTGTGATGTATTATTAGGACAACCATACTTGTGGAAGTGACATGCTATATATGAGTCTGGACCTCGCTCTACTATTATTTCTTTGGGTAATAAGTTATACAAGATACTGGAGGTAGCCCCGCCTATCGCTATCTCTTTGATCCCTACTAAGCAGTGCCGTAAGATAATCTCCTAGACTAAGAAATTTTTATTTATTTATAATTCACTCTCAAAGTAAGGGGAATATTGAATCCACATCCATGGCCCCCGGGAAGGGTTCCTCCACACAACAGGAGCAGGTGGATACGGTCATGGAAGAATACAGGGACATCTTCTCCTCACCCACAGGGGTACCCTTGCACTGTTAGTTCAAGAATTCAATCGATCTGACTCCTGGAGCACCTCTACCCAATGGCCCTGGGCCGATATATCTTCGCTCCATTCTAGAGAGATCAAGCGACAAATCGAGGACTTGTTGCAAAAAGAGCACATTCGACCAAGTTCCTCGCCTTGTGGGAGCCTAATTGTATTTGTACAATTGTACAAAGAAGGATGGGACCTAGAGGCTCTGCATTGATTATCAAGCACTAAACAAAATCACTGTCAGGAACAGGTATCCAATCCCACAGGTTGATGACCTTTTCGACTAACTCAAGGGGGCCAAGTATTTCAGCAAGATCGATCTGAAGTATGGCTATCACCAAGTTCCAATAGAGCCCACAGATCTATCGAAGACCGCCTTCAAATCCAAAAAAGGGTTTTTTGAATGGTTGGTTATGCCCTTCAGGTTGACAAATGCCCCTTCTACTTTTATGAGGCTAATGGATGACATATTGCGGCCCTTTACCAACTCATTCATGATTTTTTATCTGGATGACATCCTCATCTTCAACAAGAGTTGGGAAGAACACTTGCAACACATTCGGGAGGTCCTTCAAGCCCTTCGACAACACAAAATATGTGCCAACTTGGAGAAATGCACCTTTGGCATGAGCCAAGTCCAATATCCGGGTTACATCATAGATGATGTGTCGTGCATGTGGATCTGACTAAGATCCAAGTCATTCAGGATTGGCCAACCCCGACTACTCTAACAGAGCTTCACAACTTTTTTGGCCTTGCAAATTTTTATCAAAGTTTCGTGTTAGGATTCTCCCATATCTCTTGGCCTTTGACTCATATTACCAAGGGTAGGGCGAAAGCAAAGTTTTCCTGGTCCGAGTCCCAACAGAAGGCGTTTTTTGAGTTGAAGCACTGCCTCTTCTCTGCACCGGTACTCACACTGCCAGACCTGCAACAATCATTTGAAATTAAGGCTGACGCCTCTCACTATGCTATTGGTACAGTCCTCACCCAGGCTCTAGCACGAGCATCTAGTGGCCTATCATAGTGAGACACTTTCTAATATAATTCGGAAGTACCCCACTTATGATAAAGAGATGTATTCCATTGTGCAGGCTTGCTGACAATGGAAGAATTACATTCCGGGGAAGGAGACGGTCATCCACACCGATCACCGACCTCTTTAGTTTACACAGACATAAGAGAAGTTGCAGAACGATCGCCATTAGAAGTGGTCTACATAACTGCAACAATTCCACTTGAACATTAAATACAAAAAGAGGCATCACCAATCGTGCAGTTGCCTCAAACGGCCCCCATTCGCGACAACGACTATTGTTCTCAACTCTTGTGGCCATGAGACCTGCGGATGGCCCCAAGCATTTCAAAAAAGATCCAAAGCTCTCCTCCA
Source organism: Pinus albicaulis (assembly GCA_034641835.2). Taxonomy (NCBI): domain Eukaryota; kingdom Viridiplantae; phylum Streptophyta; class Pinopsida; order Pinales; family Pinaceae; genus Pinus; species Pinus albicaulis. The sequence continues at coordinate 1,342,657,213 of CM076581.1, read as the reverse complement.
CTTACCAGATGCTAGTAGATGGAAATAAAGTTCTGATTGTTTCTGATTTACACCTCCGGGACACATTATTATGCTACTTGGGCCACTTTGTGTTCCTTCAAGCCGAACGTGCCAGGCGATTTGGGAAGGCGCGCATAGTCGAGTCACAAGACACTTTGGTGTGGAGAAAATTGTGATTGTACTACAAAGTACTTTATTGGCCAAGAATTCGGTTGGATGTTGGAAGTATATCGGATCTGCCTTTGCATGCGCCATCGCAGAGACAACCATCGAAGAAAGGCTTGTACGGCTCTCTGCCTACTCCAACCGGTCTTGAGAATCATCTCCATGGACTATATGTCTAGCCTCCCTTCTACCAAGCATGGTAATGACTGTGTATCTGTGGTCGTGGACAATTTTTCTAAGATGGCTATATTAGCAGCCTGGAAAAAGAGTATCACAACAGAGGACACTGCCAAACTCTTCTTTGAATGAGTGTTGGTAAATTTTGGGATCCTGCAGACCATTATATCAGATCAGGATAACAGGTTCTTGAGC